>CM029563.1:5929093-6104447 GCA_017309665.1 Coelopa frigida | reverse complement strand
AAGTGAAATATGAAAAATTGCGATGCTTGGAAAGAAGGTTCTCGTTCAATTAGCGAAAGCGATCCCAATGCCTTCAGAGTGAAGGAGAAACACAAGAAAAGAGAGCGAAAGTGAGATGAAAAGCAGAATATTAATATTAACAATCCTGCCACCAACACCTATGGCAACATCCGCAATAATTATACCAACAATAAATTGATGGCAAACCATTTAGTTGGAGGTTGGCATTAATTTTAATTGAAAAACTTCGGTGAGAAATTTTCCGCCGATGGTCAAAATCATTAAAATTAATGACGAAGCGTTGTGGCCGAGGGCAATTGGCCCAAATTATGGGGATGCAGAGAGTGAGAGAGAGGAGGAAACCATCAGGAGAGAGACAACAAGAGCGAAATCAAAGTAAAAGCAACAATAATTGATTGAAAATCAAAAATGAGCTTCATCAAATTTCCGACTCAAAATGACGAATCATCAACGAGAGGTGAAGGAAGAAGAGTAGCAGAGTGATGAAGAAGAAAAAGTAGAGAAACAAGGTGAGGAGAGGACTGAAGAAAAAGAGAATGATGAGGAGAAGGAGAGCGAGCGACGAGAGGATGCTGAGGTTAAATAATTCACGCCTCGAGAAATTCTCCCCCCAATTGAGGGGAGAAACTTTTTAATTCATTTCCTCTCACATCCGTTTCCGTTTCCGTTTCCGCCCTGTCGGTGTCACTTCCTGCCCCATGCTCTGCCATTAAAACGGCGTCGACGCCTGTCGCTGATGTCATCGTCGACGTGTCGCCGTCGTCACCGTCGCCGCCTTCGCTGTCGTCATCGCCGCCAACTGAGACTTGATTACATTTTCGACTCATTATAAATTAATAACTTTTCCATCATGCGTAATTGTCATGGTTGTTGTGATTTTGTAATTGTTATCGTTGTTGTTTTATAATTGTTGTCGTTGTTATTTCGTAATTGTTATCGTTGTTGTTTTATAATTCTTGTCGTTATTTTGTAATTTTTATTGTTTTGTAAATGTTCCCGTTGTTGTTTTGTAATTGTTTCCGTTGTTGTTTTGTAATTGTTTCCGTTGTTGTTCTTTATTGTTTTACAATCTTTGTTCTTGTTTTTTATTGTTTTACAATTTTTGTTCCTCGTTTTTTTATTGTTTTAGAAATTTTGTTCTTCGGTATTTTGTCATTTTTGTTCTATTTGTTTTTGTTTTATATTTTTTGTTCTTCTTGATTTGATGTTACTATAAAATTTTTGTTTCTCGTGTTGTTGTTGTTTTTATAATTGTTCGAATTGTTGTTGTTCTTATTCGTTTTGTTGTTATTCTTATAATTCTTCAAATTGTTGTACCTTCTCACTTTTTGATGAATTTTTTGGCGTGAAAACATTCCACGAAATTCCACTGATATGGCAACGCCAAGGGAAGTGGGGCGCTGAGAGGTGGCAACGTCTTGAGCCTAGAGTCTTGAAGTTTGGCGCCAACGTGGCGTCGATGGGGCGTGGAAGGGGAGGAAGTGGGCGTGGTTTTTGAAGCGTCTGAAGCCGTGAGCGACAAGTGTTGATTGTTGTGTTACTTTGAGTATTGTTGTTGTTGTTGTTGGAAGAGTGTTGTCGTTGTTGTTATTGTCGGTGTTCTTCATCATTGTCAGTTTGTCATTGGCGCTATTATTGTTGTTCTCCTTAATATGGTTGTTGTGGTTGTTTTTATTGTTGGGTGTGATTTTTTCCTGTTCTCTGCTTGTTATTGCGACAAATATTGTTGTTGTTGATACCGTTGTCATTGTTGATATTCTCTTATGATGATATTCTCATATGATGATGTTGTTCTAGGCGTTGTTTTCATTGTTTTTGATAGTTGTTGTTATCTTTTTTCTTGTAGTTTTTATCCCCATTTTTGTTGTCGTTTTTGTTGATGCCGTTTTTGTCGTTTTTGTGATGTCATTTTTGTTGTTGTTGCGGTGAACGATGACACGCATTTTGTGTCACCGAGATTGTTGATTGAAAAATTTCCACCAACATCGAAAACATCAACATAAAGGCCAAACGACGAAATGACAGTGGAACAAAATTACACTGAATTCAAATAAAACCCATCAATTATCGAGAGATTCTCGAATTTCACCGAAAACTCACTTGAGTTTCGACGATTTGTTCCACTGTTAATCGAACATCGTGAACTTCACCCTTGTGCCCTTTGCATAATGAGACACGCCCATCAGACTCGTGTAGTGGGCGGGGGCGGACGTCGTGGTTGGGGGCGTAACGAAGAATGATTAATACGTTGATAATGAGTTTTCTGCTCAGCGCCAACAACGATGGCGACGACGATGAGTGGATGAGGAGGACGTGCTTTTAATGGTTTTTTTTTGTTTATTTTTGTTGTTTTTTCCTTGCGTTTTTGTGTTTTTCATTTTTGTTTGTTTTTTTTCATTCATTTCCAGTTTGAGAGTTGGGAATTTTCGCCACTTCATTGCCTCGCATCTCATGATGGGGGGGTTGAAACAGTTGAGGGGGGATGAAAGGGTTGATGTGGGATGTGGGAGGGGACCACGCCCCCTTTTGCGAGCTTCCTTGATTATCTTGTCACATATTTGCATTCGAGTTTTTTCTACTCCTTCAACTGACATTATTGGTTTTGGTTTTTCATTCAATTCTCATTTACCTCCTTCACTTCTTTTTCATTCTGATTTTCTCTCTCGCTCTGCTCCTACTTTTTCCTCTTCCTCTCTCTCTCTTCCTCTCCCTCTTCATCTCCTTCACCCTCTTCTTTCCACTGACTGTCTTCAACTCCTTCCTTCCTTTCCTTTTGCTCTCATTCTCTTTTGCTGTCATTCACATTGATTGATTTGCCAAAAGTGGAAGCGAGAGACGATGAAGGATGCGTCTGACGACAGCCTTCGCTCAACGTCCGCCTTCGCAATACTTCTTTTTTCCTTCTTCTTTTTTCTCCTTCCTTCGGCCTCTCCTCCTTCTCTTCCCCTCCTCCTCCTCTTCTTCCCTTCCTCCTCTTTGCCTCAACTCCCCACTTTCTTCGCTCATTTCATTCCTAATCCGCTGACGGCTGCGGCTGGAATTTCTTTTCTAATCAATTCACAAAATTTTCTTGATTTTCGCGTAATAACGGAAGAGAGAGTGAGAGAGAGAGAGGGAGAGAGATAGAGAGAGAGAGAGAGAGAGAGAGAGAAAGAGGGAGAGAAAGAGGGAGAGCGCGAGAAGAAATCGTGAAATGGCAAAAAAAGCAATTTATTTCTCTCCTATTTTTATCGTCTCTTTCCTCGTCTCTCTTATGCCATTCATCATTTTTTTCTTTCGCCTTTCTTCTTTTTCTTTCGTCTCTCTTTCTTTTTCTTTCATCATTCTTCTCTTTCATTCATCTATATTTTGATTTCTTGGAATCGGAGATGATTTGGTTTCATATCATCTTTATTTTTATCAATCACAACGAAACGAAATCGGAGTCGTAGAAACAGACGGAATACCCTGGAGACATTTGGGGTGAGATGTTTGTTCTTTTTTTTATTTTCTGTTCTATGGTGAGGAAGTTTAAATTGAATTAAATGTCCCAGGAGAAGTATTTAAATTATTATGCGATCGATTCACTTTTGAGTTGTTCCGCACTCATTGATTTCTTTTAATGTCTGTCTTTAATTCTTCCTTTAATTCTTCGAACTTCGTGTATAATGTTTCTTTCGTCTTTGGATTCCCTGGAGATTTCTTCGTTTCCGCTTTGATAATTTATTTATTTCTTCTTGGATGGAGAAATTTAACTTCACATTCACTTTATTTCAAATCTACTTTATTTCAAATCCTTTTGAAGTTCACCCTATTTGCATTGCATTTAAAGTTTATATATGTTTCTTAAATATAGCTCTCTCCTTCCTCAATATGATTGTTATCATCGTCTAATCCAACATCAAAAGCCATCTACTGCTTCCTTCCAGTCATCACCTCTCATGATTCCCATCCATCTGATTTATCATTTATTGTATTCAATTGCTCAACTGACAATGGTTTTGTCTGCTTCGTCTTTCGCCCACCTCTCTCTATTTCTATTATCCTCTTCTCACTCTTCCTCTCCTTCTCATCATCCACCCCGCTCCCTTTGACTTAATTACCACAAGCGACATACTTTTATGTTCTGAAATTTAATTAACTCGGCATAGCGAATCGCGTTGAGGTTTCACCGCATCTGACCGAAATTCTTGTCAGGCTTCAGTCGTCATTCCATCACTAAACATACCACCACTAAGACATGCCACTAACAAATAATGAACGATTTTCAGGAGTCTGACTTCCTCTTATTTAATACTCCTTATAGACCTTCTATCACTACTTCCTATCACTTCTTCTTCTACCCCATCTTTCACTCCTTCCTTCTCAACTCGTCTTTCGACATAATCATCTTTTCTCTACCTTTCGTCGACCGACGTTCCGACAACAGTCTGCATTTCATCTTCAACTTCTACTCCTCTCCTCCTTCTCCCCCTTTTGTCTCCACCTTTTCCTCTTCCTCCACCTTCTCAATTGTCTTTCCTATCGCTCCATGTTCCATCTGATGGTCTCTTCCTTCATATCTCACGTTCTCTCAATATTTCATCTTCTTCTTCTCATCTCCTTCTTTTCATCTCTTTCCCCTCATCACCCCATCTCTTTCTTTATCTACTGCATCATTTGTTCCTACTTCGATCGTTGAAATGATAATTAATTTGGTGACTCGTGGTAGTTGTTGGTCTTATTTCAATTGTTGTTGGTTTTTTTACCCTTGTTGTTGGTCTCTTTTCCCGTCTTCTTTTTTCTACCCTTATTGTTGTCACTGGTGTCCCCATTGTTGTTGTTGTTTTTGCTCCACCTAATACCCCAATTAAATAAGCATCGTCGAGACAAGAGAAAAAGCGAAGGAGAGCTAAAGAAAGATGGAGAGTCCTTTCGATATTTGATCAAATGAAAAAGTGCGATTGAAATAATAAATTGCCTTCTCCATCCAACGATGGACATGTCATCGATGAGGGTAGGAGAAGAGGGAGACAAAGAAGACAGAGAGAACAGGAGAGTCAGAGAGAGTGAGACAGAGTGTGAAGGGGAGAGAATAGAAGACACTGGAGTAAGACTTGAGTTCCTTGATAAGGTAGTACTATGTTGTTGGAGTGCTTGAAGTCGATTCGGGCACGCGTTCGCTCTTCACGACGAACGACCTAATTTATTTGACTTCCCTGCGAAAGGAACACGAATCACGAACCGTGGCCATCCGACCTCGGATTCTAGAACACGGAACTTGGTCTAGGGTCATGGAACACCGGCCAGAACTGAGACAAGGACGACGACGGAAGCACGGACCATGAAGTCGCCAAAGACGACAACGACGACGACGACGTGCAGGATGAACGACTTCCGTGAAGAAGCGACAACTGGTGGTGGAGTCCAGCCATTTAACTCGAGGGCAAATATTATTAGAACAGTAACAGTGGCGACAACAAAACAACAACATAATCTAATTGGGTGCGGGAAAACAACAGCAACAAGAGAATAATAAAAACAAAAAGAAAGTCTCACGCTGAAAAAAAAACGCAAGCAAAATTCACTGAACATTGAAAAGAAAAACACGAAAACGTGCTCAGGAAATCAAATGTCCAAAAGGACTAAGGAGCGGTTTTTAGCCAAGTTAAGTCAAGTCAGGTCACAAGGACACCTTCTGCCACCAATTGTTGTTGTTGTTTTCGTTGCGGTTGTTGTTGCCGGCCTTTTGTCAATTTTTATGAGGAGAAAAATATATTTATTGACGCTCACAAAAGGCCATAAAATTTCGCTTCGTCAAATATTGTTTCACGTTCAATATTTGTTGAGGCAAAGGTACAGTAACAACAACAGAAATAACAACAACAACAAAAATAGCAACAAAAACAAGAATAGCAACAACAACAATAAATCAATATCAACAAGAGTAGCAACAAAAATAATAATCATAATAAAAAGAAAAACAGAAGAATATAAATTTTGGCCTTTTGACAACTTCTTTACTACTTTTTGTCTGGAAGATGTTTGCCCACGGTAGACAAAAGCAAAGGAAATTGATTTAAAGTTCATGCCCTGAAAAGCTTCCGATTCGACCCGACCCGAACCTAGATCGAAGACCCCTAAACCTGGTCCATTGAGAAGTTTTTTTTCTTTTATATGTTATTGTTGTAGTAGAAATGTTTGTTGTTATGGTAGTGGTATTTTTGTTGTTATAGGTAAAGGTGTTTGTTGTTGTGGTAGAGGTGTTTTTGTTGTCTGGGTGTGGGTTTTTTTGTTTGAAGGCGGCGAACTGTCGAAATCCTTGTTCAAATATAATTTATCACACCTGCCGCTTGTTTCTGACCTGCTGTTAACACCTTTTTGCTTCTATCTTTTCTCATCTTCGTTCTTCACCTTACACTTTTTTCTCCCTCTTTCGCTCTTTGTCTCCTTCACTCACCCTTTGTTTCCCTCACACACTCTTTGTCTCCCTCACTCAGTCTTTGTCTCCCTCATTCACACTTTGTCTCCCCCACATTCTCTCCTTTCTCATCCCCTCGCTCTCTATCTCTCTCTGTATGATAGCGTATTTTTATGTTCTCATTTTTCGTGGAATTTATTTTCTTTCTTTTTCGCGTTGTTGCGAATGCTGGGGAGAACTTGAGATACAACTCCACACACGGTGGCTTGTAAGCGAAATCTGATGGGGGTAATTTGGAAGGGGAGATGAAAGTGAAAAAAATGAGGATTGACGAGCATGTTCATGGCTGGTCGACTCGTTTTACTAAGAGCCGAGGGTGAGAGGTTCGCAGAAAAAGAAGAAGAAACTTTTATGGACCGTGAAAAGTCGGTTTAAAGAACCAAACCAAATATCATTGTAGTATATTGTTTTCAAATGGTAGTCGAGTGCTTTCAAAGCGGTTGTAAAAGAATGAAGATCGTGCTTTTATTGAATAGTGCACTATAATGAAATAACCCATACTATTTTATATGATACAGCCCCATAATTTGTCGTAAAATTCTTCTGTACTATCTTTCAACACTCCGATATTTTCATCATACAAACCACTATAATATATAATAATATAAGATTTGTTGAAAGAACATCATATGTAGAACTAAATCCACACTATTTTATATGGTACAACCCCATAATTCAACGTAATATTCCTCAGGACTATATTTCAACACTCCAATATTTTCATCATATAAACCACTATACTATACAATAATATAAGATCTGTTGAAATAACACCAATAATTATCTTATAATTCATATATTCCAAAAATTACACTATATAGAACTAAATCCACATTATTTTATATGGTACAACCCCATAATTCACCTCAACATTCCTCAAATCCATCTGTCAATACTTCAATATTTTTACCATATAAACCACCAATCTACATAATAATATACGATCCATTGATATAATTCCATATATTAATTTAGACTTTATATATTCACAAAAATTACACACCCCTACCATAATCTATCACCACCTAATTCCCTTCAGCCCCTCATTACACCTGTTGATATACGGTAATAAAAATCCCCACATCATCATCAAAGAACCCTGATGTATCCTATCATGTGGGATTCTCCGCAATTCCAATGAAATCTCATCCTGACTACCCCTAATGCGACCATGGCCATAATGTAAAATTTCGCACTCACACACATTCCCATCTCGACCACACTCACCCCCATCCCATCGATCCAACATCGATGTCGTCCCTTGAGTCGAGATGTCGACTCGTCTTCGATTCCCATGGGTGTGGATCCATCATCATTAGACCGAAAGCATTCGCATGCTCGATTTAAAACAATAAATAACGTTGAATTAAAATCTATCAAACTTCAATTCGACCGACACGTGGCGAGGAAGCACCTGACAGTAACGAAGGAGATTGAAAGAGAGAAAGTAATGGGGAGAAGGTGAGAGGAGAGAGAAGGCGAGGGTGACGAGAAGGCAAGAGTGGAGATGGAAATTGGGGAAAGAGTAAAAAAAGAAAGAGTGTGAATTGGTGAAGAAAGTTTCGCGAGAAGTGAGTGCGAAAGAAAACAGGTAATAAATTTCCGATGTGGCAGAGACACGTGTTACGTACTTTTCCAATGCTCTACAGAATTGCGTTTGCGGTTCGCCAGAGACGAGGGACTGAGAAAAACTTGAAACCCAAAGACGAACCCAAGGACCAACAGGGAAAACGGGAGAAAAAGCGAGTAAAGAAAGTGTGAGAAAGTCACGATTTTCACACAAAGTTTTTCTTTTGACTTCCCTCAAAATTTCATGAACATCGCGTGGCGATGGATGAGAAGTACACATTTTTCAGGGTTGCCATCGAGTGTATATTGGACGACAGCTTTATTGAAACTTGTGAACTTTTTTGCGTTCGCAACATTTTCATGTTTCATATTTCGCAAATCTTTCGTAAAAAGCTGTTTCTTTGGCTGAAGTTTCGTTGGAAAAATTTGAAACAAATTGAAACTTTCAAGAGGAGAGAAGAAATTCGAATTAAATTTTCACGATTTTCACGAGAAGTTTTCAACATCGCTTTCTCGTTTTTTCACTTCATATTAATATTTACCTTCATCCCATCCTCTCTTCATCTTTACTTTCATCTCATTCTCTTTCTATATTTACCTTTTTCATATTCTCTCTCTCTATCTTTAGTTTCATCCCATTATCTCTCTACCTTCACTTCCGCAAATCTTTCGTAAAAAGATTTCTCATTCTCACACTATTTTCACCTCCATCTCATTCTCACACTATTTTCACCTATCTCATTTTCACTCGTTTCCATCGTTACCTCCATCCCTTTCCCACTCGATCTTCCTCTCGCTCTTTTCAAGTTGTTTCCCCCTCTTCACGACGTCTCCATGACATTATGTCACTCACCTGAGGTCGTCAGAGGAGGCCGAATCAACTCCACAATGTTGCACAGATCTTCACGTGTCTTGCGTCTCTTAGTGTGAGTGACAACAAATCAATTACGAAAAGTCATTACAGTCGCTTACGTTACGTTACGTTGGACACACGATGGTGAGGGAGAATTTAATTAATTGCAGGCGGTCGTTTGGTCCGAGCTCATGTTTCTTCCCCTTGAGGTATTTTGTTGCCATCCTACTCACTCTGTTTGCCCTCTCTCTCACTCTCTTCCTCTTTTACCACATTATACACAGACACTCTATGGGTGAGTGCTTCATTATCTCTCTCACCCACTCACTCTCGCACTCTCTCTCTGTCATTGATGCTCAATTTCAACTCCTCACTCTTGGTTTTTCTGGATGGTTGCGTCGTTAGGTGTTTCCTCACCTTTCCTAACTACCTCAGGGTATATTCGTCTTTTTGCTTCGTGTCTGTTTGTCCTTCTCTCTCATCATCACATTATATCTATCTCCTTCCTTTCTTCCTCCATCTTTATCTCCTTCTTCTTCTACTTTCTTCACTTCCTTTCCTTGAAATATCCTCGGGAGAAAATCGAGCTTATATTAAAAAAAACAACATCAGACATCTAAATCAGGATTCATGACTCCACAGGATGATGAATCAGTCTTTTTATGGCAGTGTTTGTTTGTATTTGGTTGTTTGTGTGTATTTAAGTGTCTGTGAGTGTGTGTGTGGTGTCTGTGTCGATGTTGTCTGTCTATGTGTTGGTGGTGTCTGTGTGCGCGTGAGTGTGCGTCTTAATTATTATATAATCACCTATCGTTAGGGGGCGAGAGGAAGAGAAGCTTCTTCCACAACAACAACTCTGACGAATTAGTGAGCTCATCAAGAATCCCAACCAACCGAAGCCCATCCGCGTGATCGCCCATTGCATCATCTTCCCCCTACCTTCCTTTTATCCTCTTCCCTAGCATTTGCCACCTCATCGTCCTCTTCATCATCTTCGTTCACCTCGTCGTTTACCTCATCATCCTCCACCTCATCACCTTCATCCTCATCTTCCTCCACCTCATCCTCCTCTTCACCTGTTCCTCCTGCAGGTGTTGAACTTTTCTTCTGTGAGATTTTCCATTAAATGAGACGTGAAAAGGAATTCAACGAAAGCGCCTCGAGGCGATGGAGCTAGAGATTCCGCAGAAAGAGGGAAATAGGGAATGAGAACGACGATCCTAGAGAAGAAAAGGAAGGCAAATAGAGGAAGAGAAGCGGGGGCAAATGGGGAAGCAAATAGAAGAGAAAATGAGGCGAATGAATGAGAAAGTGGGAGAAAAAATACAAGAAAAAGAGTGAAATCATGATGAAATATCATGGTAGGAAGATTGAATAAAAAAATCTAAATGAAGAAAGACGATGAACGCAGAACGCAGTTGGAGGAAGGAATTAGTGGAATGAAGATGGTCACCAAGAAGAGAATGATAATGAAAAAAGAATAGTAGAGTGAGAAAAATAACAAAAACTCGATGATGAAAGAAAGAGAGAGTGAGAAAAACTTATTGTTTTTCTTATTGTTTTTTCTCACTATAAAAAAGCATCAGCGAGTGAGAAAACAATAAAAATACAAGGAGTGCTGAGGAGAATAAATGAGAAGCGAGTGGAAAGAGAAGTCAGTGGTAAATGAAATAAATAAGAAGTATAATGAATTAGACATCAGGAAGCACGAATTAAGAGATAAGGAATTATCGTCGAGAGATTTGTTTAACTTGTGGTCAGTTCAGGTAGAGCGAGGATGAGAAGGAGAAGGGAGATCAAGTATGAGTAAGATGGATATAAAGCGAGAGACAGAGATGAATTAAATGTTCTTTGAAATTGACAGGATGGAAGAAGAAGAAGAGGAGGGAGGGTGAAAAGAGAGGGAAGGAAAAATAGAGAAGAGATAGAGAAGGAAAGGATAAATGAGGAAGGAAAAAGGGATCAAATTAGTTACTCAATTAAGTCTAATCTAATTAACTACAGTCGACGATGACGAGCGGATGCTGATGAGGACAAAAAGCATAGAAAGAGAAATGCAGGCGAACGAGGGACAGGAAGGAGAGTGGGTGCGGAAAGAGAAAGGTTGAGGAAAGAGATGACGAACACAGTGGTGACTATGGACTATGGAAAAGGAATCTAAAGTTAGTGTCCTCAATTAAATCCTTCTTCCCACACAAGAATCCACTCAAGCATTACCTAATTCGAAGACCAACAACAACTTCTGATATAAGACTAATATTCCTCCATAAAAACATACACACACATATATATATTCTCACATACACATAAACATTTACTCACACATATTCAAACATTTACAATTGCCTTCACATGACAACGAAGACAGGTTGAATTCATGATTGTCATGGAGAGAAAATTGCTATAATTACTTTTGCATATTATTGTAAATTGTCGCAATGACAACATATTCAGGAATAAATATAATAAAAGTGTGAGAAATATAAAGAAATATGAGATAGAATTACAACTACATCCACAATAAGCTAGATCAAACTAAAATAAAATAAGAAGAATATGTTTAAACTAAAACATTTAAGAAGGAAGATATGAGGAAGTAAACATGAAGGAAGGATAGATGGGAGGAGAGAAACTATGAGACTAATGAAGGACCGACTCATAGACAAACATAGAGACAGAAGACTCTGAGAGACGAAAGACATTGTGAGACAGAGGAAACTGAGCGACAGAGATAAACGGATTATGAGCCGAGCATAGGAAGGCAAAGGTCAGGCAGCATGATGGACAGACTGATAGGCTATTTAGTCTGACCTAAACAACAGACATACAGACATAAAACCAAACATTAAACCAAGAATGAAGAAGAAAAAGAGGACAGAGGGACAAGAAGTTGGAATAAGAGAAGAGGAGAGAAACAAGAAGTTGGAATAAGAGAAGAGGAGAGACAAGAAGTTGGAAGAAGAGATGAGAGACAACAAGTTGTAATTAGAGATAGACATAAACATAGGAAACAGAAACGGAGAGAGATACAGAGACAGAAACAGATAGACCAATAGATAGGCAGTCGGACAGGCAGACAGACAAAAAATACTTTCCAGACTCGACAAAGACGGATACACAGTGAGACAGAGACAAAGACAAATAAATCGGCAATAAAAAGCGAACATTTCCATTCGATGAGAAAGGAGAACACTCCCACACACGAACACTCTACTCACACGCACACTTACGTACACTTGCGTGAATTTTCGCACACCCTAATATTATATACATATACACACACACACACTCATAGGAGGGAATTAACAAGCATAAATAATTACACCTAATTGCAGTTGAGTTGTTGGTGTTGTTGGTATTGCTGTTATTGTTGGTGTTTTTATGGTTTTTGTTGTTATTATTATTCTTCTTCTTGTTATTCCTACTTTTCGTGTAATATTATTTGTTTTTGTTGTTTCTGTTGTTGTTTTTCTTGTTATCATGAGTCAAGTGGTCTTTTACGTGTTCGGGTTTTGGTATCTCATAAGATTGTTGTTGTTATTGTTTTTCGTCCTGTTGATTTTGTTCCTTGTTCCTATTGATGTTGTTGTTGTTGTTATACTTGTTGCTATTGTTGTGCATGTTCCTGTTAATTGTTCCTCTTGTTTGATAATATTTTCCTCCTTCTTCCATGTTGTTGGTGTTGTTACACCATCTAATTTTGTTGTTGTTTTTTGTTACACCATCTAATTTTGTTGTTAATTTTTGTTTTTTATTCAAAACTTTGTTTCTTTTTATTATTTTCTCTTGTCTTTTGTTGTTAATGATGATGTTGTCGATGTTGTTTTTGCAATTTTTTGTTGTTTGTTTTTTCATTTCATGTTGTTTTTTTTCTTTTTGCTCATTTCAACTCTTTGTTGTTATTGCTGTAATTTGTTGTTCTTATGTTTTTATAATCGCTGGTGTTGTTTATTGACTTTCATGAATTGCTGCAATTAGTTCAACCAATTGGTTTGGTGTCGACAACACAAACTCCACTTGGGTGTCTGCGTGTGAATCCTCATGTGTGCGTGTAATTGCTCATGTATTCATAAGTGTGTGTTAGTACTCATGTGCAAGTACTTGATAGTGAACGAATATGTATGAGTTAGTGGAAAATTTTGCGCCAGAATATGCATGTGAGAGAATAACCATGTGCCAGAGAGTTATTATGAGTTTAATTGAGAATATGTGTTGGTGTAAAAATATACATAGATATTTACATATTTTCATATTTCAACATGTGTGGGTTAATGTTGATTTTTCGCTTTGAATGTGTGGTAAATGATAAGCAAACAAATATCAGGCACTGCTATTATTTCTCCCTTCAATTCATCACTCTCTCTGTTGCTCCCTTTTACTCTCTTGGCTTTCCTTTCTTTTTATCTTTCTTTTTATCTTTCTTTTTATCTTTCTTTTTATCTCTCCCTTTTCGCACCATCTTTTTATGATTTACTCTATTTCACAAACAAGTCCCAAAGGCTTTCAAATGGACGTTAATTCATCTTTCGAAATCAGCTCGAACAAAATGAAAGCCATCCATCTCTTTCACTCTTCCTTTACCACTCTTTCACTCTTCCTCTCTCTTTCTCTCTGTCACTTCCTTGTTCTCTCCATCTCCCACTTCCTCTCCCTCTCTCTCCCTCTCTCTTCCACTTCCTTTCTCGATCTCTCTGTCTCTTCCGGTCTCCCTCGTTTATTTGTTTGTTAATTTGAAGCTTTTTAATGAGCTTCTAATGACACGACCAATTAAATTAAACGCATTCGTGGACCTAACGAAGAGAGAGCGAAAGAGAGGGAGAGAGAGAGAGAGTGAAAGAGAGAGACACAGTGAGAAGGAGAAACAGATATAGAGTAGTTGAGTGAGATAGAGATGAACAGAATGAGCCATCAGGTCGAAGGATCAGAGTGGATCCAGCCTGATGTTGATTTCCTGGTTTTGACAAACTTATTGTTGTTGTTGTATTTATTTCAACCAATGTTCTTGATTTCAGTTATTATCGCTTTTGTTCTTGTTTTCAGTTATTATCGCTTTTGTTGTTGTTTCGGTTATTATCGCTTTTGTTGCTGTTTCGGTTATTATCGCTTTTGTTGTTTCTCTGTCACTGTTGTTATTGTATTTGGGTGTTTTGACCAATTTCGTTATTGTTTAAAATGTTGCTAAACTCGTGGTTGTTCATTTCACTTTTTGTTGCTGTTTTCATTAGTGAGTTCTACTTTGTTTCGTAGTTTGTTTTTGTAATTTTGACCTCTTCATTGGCGAATATTTTTGTTGCTATTTTGGTGTTATAAATGTTGTTATTGTTCATTTTGGTTCTTGTCAATTTTGTTATTCTCAATTTTGTTGCTGTTATTAGGCAGCTATCGTTGTCATTTAGTGTTACAGTTGTTGTTGTTGTTGTCATTATTATTATCATTGTTGTTATTGTTGTTGTTAAGAGCAATTATGGTTCAGCTCGATGTTAATTGAATAAATTATGGAAAGCCAATTAAATTGTTACAGGTTCTTGTTGTTGTTTTTCTCTTGCTCTTTAGATTCTATGGATAGATTCTATGGATAATGGGGTGGGAATAGAATTTTTCAATACTTTAGGGAACAATAAACAATTTGAGAAAATGATATTGGTATAATAAGTGAGTTAAGTAGAGTAGTGGAAATTATAAAACTAATAATAAAGGAAACATGAAAATTAGTGGCGATAAAGAGAATAAAAAAGGAAACATTTCGTAAAAATCGTAAAAATAAAGATACAAAATGATAAAAATAAAGATAAATTAGAAAATGAACATAAACTAAAGTAAAAATAGAATATAAAATAAATAATGTAGAAAAAACGAAAGAAAATATAACATTGTCTTTGGAAAAAATGGTCCAAATAAAAGCTACTTAAAAAGTTGAAAAGGTAAACATTTTCACATGAACTTGAAGAAATCAAGTTAATTGAAAAAGTGACCGAGAAAAGGATTCTCGATGCCGTTGGGAATCGGAAACGAATGTCAAGGATAGTAGGCAAGACATATCAAGGGGACAAAAAAAAGGACTTTAAATATCAATTTCCAAAAGTTTTTGTTTCAATCGAAATACTTAATGGAATAAACGATCGAATGAATTGAGTGGCAACCCTTTCCTATCCCAATAACAACAACAACAATTACAACAAGAACAGTATCAATAACAAGTGGAAACTCTTCAGACAAGTCGAAACTTTTAAACGGACACGCAAAGGAGAAAAATAAATGTCAGAAATGACTTCGGGGCCTTGTTTTCGCCCCCCAAAGGATCGAAAATGTTATTTTGTGTCATTTTTTCTATTGCCTGGATTTTCTCTGTCTCAATTTTTTCTCATTCTTTCTCTCACACACTCTCTCACACACAACTTCTCGTCCTCTCTTCAATCGTTATCTTTTTTATCGGTCGCTTGTTCGTCGTTTTTTTTATATCCATCAACTTGTGTCTGTGTGTGAGTTTTTCTGTCTGTCTGGCTTTGTGTTTGCTTTGCGTGTTCTTTTCTTCGACTTAAACTTTGTTTCTGCTCGTGTTGTTATTGCTGTGCTCATTCACTCGATAACTGGTAGATAACAACATCCCAACAATAACAACAATAAACATTGATAAAAACCTTTTTCCACCTCTCCTTCTCACACTCATTCTCTGACCCACTCTCATCTTTCTTCTCTCTCTCTCTCTCTCTTTTTCCCCTGAGGCTATCGATGTATTTGCATGCATCGCTGAATTGATTTCAATTGAATTGCCATCTCTTTCTCACATTTATCAGATCTGTTTTTTTATATTTCTCTCGCAACGGTTATGATTTTTTTCGTCCTATTCCATTGTTGTTTGTCTTGTGTTGTTGCGTTGTAAATCGCATAAAAGGATTCATGTCACTGACAGACCCATCGAATCCAGACGACGCCTCGAAGTTATTGACAATGTCAATAATAATATCAAAGGAACGAATCCGCTCACTTTTGCCTTGTCACGTTTTCAAAAGGAGCAGCTCACGACATGTTTACCTCCGTTTCTTTCTCTTTTTATCCTACTCCTCGCTTTTATAATCGAGCTGAAGCCCTTGGCTCAAGGACTCTCTATTTTAATATATATATTTGGCTAAATTTTGTAGTTACTGCATTTCCCTCTAAACATATTTTCAGCTCTCTACTTATCCATCTATAATTCAATTTGTATAGTTATTAATGCAAATATCAGTTTTTCGTACCATATTTTCTTCCTTTTTTCTTACAATACCTTCTATCTATCCTTCCAACTGTTATACTTTACGCTCTGGTATATTCATTTTCCTTTCCTATAATATAATCATCAATTCCAACTATTTAATTTTTCTATTAACTTTCCTTATCCAATATCCTTCCTACTGTTTTTCTTCCTACCAGCTCTATAAGTAAGAGACCAATGCTACTACCTTATGTATATGGACCTCCTACTATTTCTCATTCCTTTTATTTCTCCTTCCTACTATTACTACTTCCTCTTATTTCTCCTTCCCCCAATTTCTCCTTCCAATTCTAGTCCGACCCTTCGTCTCTGTCTCCCGTTGTTGGCACGCGCGTTCTGATCCTCTCTAAGAACCGAAACATGTTCTGCTCTAAATCCCGCGAATCTTCCGAAGCTCCCCCCATGGGGATCTTGTGAACTGAACGTCGCCTGACGCTAGGCTGGGAGGCGTAATTAAAAAGCGATTATTAAGCACTTGGCTCGACGCCCAAAAGACAACCCTTTGAAGGGGGAGGAGAAGCTGAAACGACGAGGATGGTGATGAGAGAATGAATTTGAAGAGAGAAGGAAGGTGAAGAGAGGAGGATGGTGATGAGAAAAGGAAGGTGAAGTGAGGAAAAACGTGAGGATTACGGAGGAAGCGATGGAAACAGCATGAATATGACTTTGAATGTAGGAGGCAGAAGCTAGAGGAAGGACGTCGGTGATGACTTTGGTGGATGGTGAGTGACAACGCCATTGTAGGAAAGAAGAGACGAATGAGGAAGGTGGGGAGACGATGGAGGAAGGTAGAGAGACTATGGAGGTGGCATTCGATGAAAGTCGGTGGGTGGCTGATGACATTCGTGGCTGGGGGAAGCAAAATTCGGCGAACGCGTGTCCTTTGGGAAGCTCTAGAAGCGCTCGTTAGATTCAATTAAGCGACGTGAGAGATATGGCAAGGGAGAAGAGAAAGCGAAGGAGAGAAAATACAGGGTGAAGTGAGAGGAAAGTGAGAGAGAAGTGAGAGAGAATAGAATGAGGGAGGTAAACAGAAAAGAGAAAGAAAACTGAAAAGAGCGAGGAGAGAGGAATGAATGATGACCAGAAAAAGACAAAAGTAGAAAAAAAGATAGAAATTAGAAAAAGAAATGAAGCAAGGAGTGAAGATGGTCAATAACGAGGCGAAAAGAGAGGAAACCAGGGTGGTTAAGGAAGATAGGGTTACACCTTGTCGAAAAGGGAGAGAGAGAGAAAGAAAACACATCGGCCTCATCGCCGGAAGGTACGTTGATGTATTTTTAATTGCCGCATACATTATAGAGATTTTCTATTCCGCGCGAAACGAGCTGAAGCTCAGCAAATATTTGAGTGGAATTTTTAAAACACAACAAATATAATGACAACAACAATGACGACAACAGTGACAACAACAATGAAGGACAACAATAATGACAACAACAATGACGACGACAATGACGAAAACAACAACGACGACAAATACAAAGACGAATAATAATAATAACAACAACGGAAAAGTCAACAACGATGGCGATCAGAATAAAGTGACTGAAATTCATCCATCCATCAGCAAAATTAGGAACAGGAGGAGAATTTGTTTGGTCGCGTTTTTTTTTTGCCTAATCAAGGGTAATGAAAATAAATATCTTCATTTTCTCGTTTGCGAATGTGAGAGGAATTTTTCGAAATATTCTATTTTCGAGGCATGCAAACAAGTAGAATGAAGGAAAGAAAAAATAAAACAGTGAACAAAAAAGATAATGAAAAGAGAACAAAAAGGAGAACAAGAATATGAATAAAAAATAACACCAAACAGCGAACAAAAAAGAGAATAAAAACAAAACAAAAAAAAAATATATGAGAAAGCCAATAAAAAAGAATATAAAAAAGAAATTATGAGAGAGAAAAAAGAGAATAAATTGCGAATAAAAAATAACTAAAAAGCGAACTGAAATGAGAATAAAAAAAAAAGAAACAAAATATACAAGAATATTACAAAACAAAAATAATAATAATATAAATAGATGATGAAATTACGTCGAAGGCCTCGAGCGACATTTGTCAATTTTAACTAGAGCTCGGGAGGCTTCTTTGATGGGGGCGAGGTTTCTTTGAGGCATGCGCGGCTTCTGTGAGGGGGGCGCGGTTTCATTTCCTATGATGGAAGGCCATAAATTGTAGCGCCTACAAGTATGCAACGTTGTTTGTGACGCCCCCCGGAGACCGTTTCACGATGAACCGAGTGGAAATGAACTGTTGAAGCGAAGCAGCTGGGGGCATGAGTGAGAAAGGAAGCGAGAGTGAAAGCGATAGAGATAGCGCGAGACTGACAGATTATATTGCAATGAGTGCGAAGTGCCAGAGAGACTTGGGGAATTGGGGATTGGGAGTATAAACCGAGAGACAGACAGAGAAATGTGAAAATGTTCGCGAATTTCTAGAGTTGAATGTGCAGTTGTCAACGGGTTAAAGCCCGCGGGAGTGAAGATTAATTGTGGGAATGCGACGATATGAGTGATTGTTAAAAGAAGAGAAAAAAGTTATCTAACTATTTAATAAAATATTATATTAAACAATTTAATTTGTATATGTTATTTATAAAATAACTTTTGTGGATTAAAACACATAGTTTTCTAATGAAAAAAATGTATTATAAAAAAATTAATATAAAAATTTCTAAGTAAATAATAAGAATTATATTACTATAAATAATTTTTTTGTTGTAAAAATTTTTTAAAATAAAAAATAATTAAAATTATTAAAATTAAAAAACTAAAATAATGATAAACAATTAAAAGAAATATAATAGATAATTATTAAAAATTAAAAAAACTATAATAATGACAAATAATTTAAAACAAAAATTATAATAGATATTGAACTTTTTTTTTCAAAATAATTAAAAAAAAAATATTAGATCGTTTTAAAATCTACTTAACAATTGAATTATTGCTCTAATATTAAAAAAAAATTGAAAATTTAATTGTAAAATGATCCATAAAAATTCATGAATTTTAGAGCCAATTCCCAATACCATGAACAACAACAATAACAAAATAAAGACAAATAATCGAGAGTCCACAGTGGTCTTCAAGAGAAGCAGCACCAACAACAAAAACAACAACGATGCAAATAAAAAGAACAATGGAGCCATGACTAAAATGCATCAATTTCCCGCATCGATTTTCCATTAATATATTAGCATTATCCACAGAACACACAAACGTAAACTCACAGACACACACTTCCATATAAAAAGACACACACATCTAAAAACAGACACACACACACACACACTTACATAGACATTAAACCATTCGCAATAATGACGTCCGTAGACCTCCCCTCGCCTCTTCGATGGCGACGACCTTCTTGCTCCATTATTTACGGAATAAATGTCTGTCATTAAAAATGTCTCAACCGCAGTTCGGTTCGCTTCGGTTCAGTTTAGTCATCGATCCTTCCACGGGACCTATCAGATGTGGGTCCTCATGCTACCATCATGTTCTTTTACTACTTGACCTCGTCCTCCTCCTTTCTTCATCATTTTCCTCCATCCATCCATCTTCACGTCATTTTTCATTGCATTCTGCCTTCGTGATTCATGTCCTTGAGTCAATTCTTGATTGAGTTTATTTTTACATGCATTTCTTTTTCCTTGCATTCTTCCTTACATTTCTTCTTCCTTTAAATTCTTCTTCTATGAATTTCTTCTTGCATGAATTTCTTCTTCCTTGTGTTTATTCTTCCATGAATTTCTTCTTCTATCAATGTCATCTTTATTGAATCTCTTCTTCCTTGCGTTTCTTGAATTTCTTCTTCCAAGAAATTTCTTATTTGTTGAATTTCTTCTTCCCTTAAATTCTCCTTCCCTGTGTTTCGTCTTCGCTTAAATTCTTCTTCCTTGAATTTCACCTTCTTTGAATCTCTTCTTCTTTGCACATCTTCTTCCAATAAATTTCTTCTTCCTTGAGTTTCTTCCAAGAACTCTCTCCTTGTTGCATGTTTTCTTACGCCTCTATATGACCTCATTCCTTTTATCATGTTTTCCTCTTTCTCTTTTCCCTAGTCGTAGTCCTGCCCTCATGTCAGGTCCTCCCACCGTGTGTCGTGCTCCGGCCTTCGTGAGTTTCCTCCATCTTGAGTTCCCTCCTACACTGTGTTTTCTGTCATGTCCACCATCCCAGAGCCTTCCTTCAGGAGCCTCCGCCATGTTCTTCACATTGTTCTATCGACCGCCACTTCCTTCGTCTCCTTTCATTCTCTCTCTATCGCCATTGCTCACACCCTTCTCCTTCTTCTCTCCTTCCCTCTTCTTCTCTCCTTCCCTCTACTTCTCTCATATCCTCTTCTTCTCCCATATCCTCTTCTTCTTCTCCTCCCTCCTCCCTCTCATTGTAAAATAATGTTTACCATATAAGGGCGACCATCAACCATTATTCTTGAACCTCAATCCATGGTCCCCTTAATCGCCCTGATATGTTAGTAAGAGTGTCTCTGTGTGTGTGTGAGTTTCTTGAGTGCGCCTCCTTCAGTGAATGTATACGTGTGTGTGTGGTGTATGCATGCGGGCTCTAATACAAGCGCATATTTTATGTGCCTCGGTTTCGATTGCAATAAAATTGCTTTGCCGTCATCGTCATCGTTTTCTTTCTTCTCCACTTCAGCTTCGAAGGAGAACGTTTATTTCTTTCTATTTTTATGTCTCTAATGTTTTTGTCTCTCTAATTTTTTTCTCTCTTTACTTTCTTTCTCTTCTCTACCTTTCTTTCTTTCCTTCTCTTTCACTTTCTCCCCTCCTCTCTGACTTCTTCCACCAATTTAATCGTACTCTGTCATGCATCCTTTGCTCTCTATTTATCTTGCTCCAAAATTGATTCGCCTCATTTCGCAGTCTCATGCTACGAATTTTTATTTTCTTCTACTTTAATTTTTCTCCATATTACATACGCTCCCCCTCTCCCTCTCTCTCCGTTGAAACACTTCTCATGATCCCTTGGAAAGTTCTTCTTTATCCTTACTACAATTTTACTTCTACCTCTTTTTCACTTCTCAACATTGTTTCCTTCCTGATTCCATTTTTGTTACACAAATTTCTTCCTCTATGCATCGTTGATTCGATTTGTCTTCGTGATTTCTTTTTTTTACCCTTTTTCTTACTCCACCCTCTATTCATTCTACTGTTTTTATAGTTCCTCCTCTTTCCATTCTTCGCCCACATTTTAATCTTCAACCTCCTCCTATTCTTCAACCTCCTTCTATCCGTAGTCTTCCTCCGATTTTTCATGCATTGTCATTTGTTTTGTACGATATCGTCTCCATCCATCAGACCGTTTGATCCTCCGCCTCATCTTCCATCATCCTCTTCCCAGTCTTTCATCTCTTCCCAGTCCTTCATCTCTCTTCTCAGTACTTAATTTGTTCCCATTCTTCGTCTTGTCCCATTCCTTCATCCTGCGGTCATCATCCTTCTCAAAGTCATTCTCCTGGAGTTATTTTCTCGCTTCACTACAGTTCCAGCTCACATCCACATCCTTTCTATTCAGTATTTTCTCCATCTTCATCCTTTTCTCGCTTCTTAATCCCCGTCACTCTTCTTCGTACCCTTCATTCTTCTTCAAACTCTGCGTTTTTCTTCAAACTCTTCCCGCTTCAAAATCTTCACTCTTCTTTAAACCTCTCGCTATTCTTCATACCCTTCACTCTTCTTTTAATATCTCGCTAATCTTCATACCCTTCATCTTCTTGCCTTCATCTTCTTTCCTTCATCACTCTTTCCATCGTGTTCTTTCGTTTGTCTTGTATCCCTTCATCAACCTTCCATTAAACACACTTCCCTTCCCTTCATCACCCATCCCTTCATCTTCTTTTCCTTCGTCATCGTCATTTCCATCGTCGATCTCTGCGTCTTATCGCCGTTGACTTCCACCAAAGACAGAGTGTGTCTTTGACTCTTGTCCTCGCCATCGAATCCATCGAACCCAGACCGCAGTTCAAGTCTTCGTCCCACATTCTACGCCCCCCATCACGCCCTCGTTCCGCCCCCTTTGAATACGTCACGCCTCGACTGAAACGTGGTCGTTGGTTTCGTTGGTCGATTGGTGGACGGAAGGAAGTGGGCGGTTGGTTGGTTGGTGGGCGTTGGGACGATGGGCGTGGTGAAGGAGTTCGCTCGAGATCCGCCGCCATTTTTACGTGTTGATTTATGGCCGCCGTTATGCACTTTGTTGCCGACGCTGGGGTCGATACGGATGCTGTCATCGACGATGGCGATTGCGATGGTGATGGCGATGAGGATGAGGATGGCTTTGGCCTCGTGCAGACATCGGGAGGAGTGTTGTTGTTGATGACATTGCTGTTGCTGACATTGTTGTTGTTTTTGATGATATTGCTATTGTTTTTGCTGTTGATACCATTGCTATTGTTGTTGTTGCTGATACCACTTTTTGTAGTCTCTGTTTTTCCATTCCCGTTCTTGTCATTGTTTTTGCATTTATTGGCTACATTTCCCTCTCGTTGGGATCCTCGTGGTTGCCTCCTTCGCAGTTACCACAGACCAAACTAGATGGCTATGTTGTTGTATTTGTTGTTGTTGCTCTCTTACTACTGTTACTATTCTGTTTATTCTTATTGTTGTATTTTTTGTACACTTTTCTTGTTGTATTTTTTACTCGTTTCTTCTTGTATTTTTTATTCTTGTCATATTATATTCTTTTCTCTTTTTTTATTGTGGTTATCTTTTTTACCCTTACCGTGTTGCCATCGTTGTTTCATTGCTTTTTTTACTTTTGGTATCGCCCTTGATGGCATTTTAAATGGCGGCTTAAGCGCTAAATAAGCTTTCAGTGCTGCCAAGTTTTCGCGTGCGTGCGAGTGTTGTTTTTGAAAATGCATTTCTTCCTAATCCTTACAAAAAGGTTGGTGCGGAAAAACACGACAAGGATCAAATCCGCAAAAAGAAGAGGGAGAGGGAAATAAAGAGGGAAGTGAGAGAAAGAGAAAAAAAACGAGAGAAATGTACAAAAAAATGAAAAAAGGAAGGAAAAAAGGATTAGATGAAAATGTGAGACAAATCCAAAAAATTAACCAACAAAATGTTTTTCAAAAAAGGAGTGATAAAAAGGTAGATTTAAAAAAAAGGCGTGATGAAAATGGAAGAATCTGAAAAGAGTAGGACACAGAAAAGGAGTATTAAAAAAAGGAAGAATCAAAAAGGAGTGATCGAAAATTAGGAGGATTGAAAACAGGGCAACCGAAAAAGGCGAAGAAATGAGTGAGTGAAATGGAAAAAATAGTGAAATGAAAAAGGTTGAATTGGAAAAGAGAGAATTAAAAAAATAGTAAATTAAAAAAGTAGTGAATTAAAAAAGTAGTGAATTAAAAAAGTAGTAAATTAAAAATGTAATAAAAGAAATCAAAAATGTAGTGATGAAAGAAGCTTCAAGCTGAGGATGAATGGGGGAAAAGTGAAAAGAGCAAAACCAGATCGAAAAATTCATTAGACGTTGAATAAGAAAAACAAACCCAGAAGAAACTAGAAAAACATGGTGGTAAGAGAAAAAAACTTCTGAAGGATAACACACATATTTCATCCCTTTTCAGTTCGCAAATTGAGCAAAAGGCCGAGGGAGTGAATGAGTTAGAGAGAGGGAAGATGCAGGGGGTGAAGGGGAGCGGAGAGAGCGAACATTTTTGATCTTTACAACCTCATATATTGCAGCACACTACAACAAGAACAACAACTAGAAGAAAAACAACAACCATCAGAAGAAAACCAACATGAATAATAACAACAACGACTCAAAGAAAAACATCTGTAAAGAACGAAAAAAAGACAAACATTTATAAAAAGAAGAAAAAGAAAGAAAAACATCTACCAAAAGTTCAACCAGAACTAGAAGAAAAAAACATCCACTAGTGCAACAACAAATTATTCATTGAGCAAAATGTTAGGACTTTTGAATGAAAATCTTGTCTCACATCTTCTCTCTTACTTTTCTCCTTCTCTATATCATTTTCTCCCTCTATCTCTCTCTTTCTCTAACTCTCTCTTTTCTACCTTTCTCTATCTTTACAGCTCTCTCTCTCTTTACCCTCCCTCCTTCTACTTTCCTCTCTCTCTCTATCTAGGATAACCACACAACGGAAGCTCTCACAAACTAAACAGGAAGCGAGTAGAAGGTAGGAAGAAGAAGTTGACGAGGGGGAGGAGAAGGAGAATTTTTCATGTTGCATGAGCCTGAGGTAAAAATGAAAAAAAAGAAAAAGAAAAAAACAAAATCCAAAAAATAATAACAACAACAAGTGGATAAAACAAGAGTGGAGAAGAGAATGAAAAAGTATGAAATGAAAAACTCGCGTCGTGGTGAAGAACGGGTCAGTTGATGAGAATCAGAGGAGAAGAGAGTCGGAAGAGAAGCCGAGCAAAGGTTGCCACCTGATGGCGCTGAACTAACACCACTCCAAACACACTCTATTCCAAACACACACACACACACATACAAAAACACTAGACTCACACAAACACCACATCGGCACAACACCAACAAGCGTCTATTTTTTATGCAACAGCGGCTTCGGTGGCCGAGGGTGCATCATTTGCAGGTGTTGGTGTTTGAGTGTGAGAGTGTGTGTGAGTGTCGTTGGGTAAATATGGGTAAATTAATGTGAGTGTGTGTTTGTCTGCGTTGTGGGAGGTCTGCAGATGAAGTGCTCGTCAAGCAAATCCTTCCCCACTCACTCTTTCACTCGCTCTGGTGCAAAGTTTTTGCATACCCAACCTCAACCTCAAATCAGTCTCATACTACTTCCTATCTCTTCCTCTCCCTCCTCATGTCATCACTCATTCTTTCTCCTCTCACATTCTCTCTTCCTCTCACTTCCACTCTACCACTCCGTTTTCGCTCAACCCAGATTCACTGAACTTGCAGCAAGTGCCGAGTCCAGACGCGTTGGCCCCAAATCAACTCACTTCATGAAGCCCCATTCACGACACCAACTGCACTTTAACTCTTCATTCTCTTCACTCTCTTCCCTCTCTTCATCCACATCTTCTCATCCCCTCTCTTCATCCTCATCTTCTTATCCCCTCTCTTCATCCTCATCTGCTCATCCTCTCTCTTCATCCCCTCTCTTCATCCTTTTCCTCTCCACATTCTCTTCTTTTCATTTTCCTCAACTGATCCCCATTCGACCTTGTTTTCTTCCCCTCATCGCATTCACCACAATTTGCGTGGATTTCGTACGATTTTTCTTCTCGTTGATTTTTCATTTTCCGCTTGGAAATTTTCGTGGATTTTTTCTTTCATTCTCTTCCTCTCACATTCCACTCTTCGTAAATCTCGCAGTCTTTTTCTTGCAATCTCTATAGATCTCGATATTTTTTCTCGCCTCTTCGTGATACTTTCTTTTTTCGTTGCTTTCTTTAGATATTCTGAATTTATCTTTCTTTCACTTTTTTTATTTTTCTTCTTATCTTTCTGTTTTCACTCTTTCTGTTTTTCATTCACTATTTATATTTTTCCATTCTTCAACTCCACCTCTCTCTAATCTCGCACAGATGAAATAAATCATGTTGTTTGTGATTTTCAAAAGCCTCTTCCTTCTCTCAACCATTACCATTGTCTCTTTCTCTCTCCCTCGCTCTCCGAGTTGAATTTCCATCTCACTCTCTCCCACTCCAAGGACACGACGTGCGGTCTGAGCCTTTTTTCGACACCTCGAAGAAAAGGGTTTGCCGCAGACCTCGACAACGTCGTCGTCGTTGAGTCGTGTGAATTAAATTTCGACTGAAGGAACGGGAGAATAAATCGTCGAAGGAGGTCAGGCTGTGAGCGAGGAGAAGAAGAGGAGGGAGAGTAGGACGAAAGGAAGAGTTCTCGAAAGCGAAAGTGGAATTGAGGAGATGGAACTGAAGAAGAGGAATTGAAGAGGTGGAACTGAATATGAGGATAAGAGGATGGTAAGTTGAAAAAAAACACTCTGAGCATTGAGGAGAAAAGTGAGAAATGCTCAAGAAGTGCGAGCGAAAACTCGTGTCGTTTCTTTAAAGGAATTTGACGAGGGACTCTGTGGTTTTCTCTCGTTTGTTTGCCATTCAATTTATTCATGGAATTTAATTTTTTTGAAGCATGTCTGTGATTTGTAACGAATGCTTCGTGGGTGGAAATTTCGTTGGAATTTATTCTATTTCTCTCAAAATATTTATTTTATTCAATGAAGTTGATTCGAAATCAGAGTTTTTCATCTACATATAATTCAATTTTATTTCCGAAATTTAAATTTATATTCTTCTAATTTCCATCAATTCGTCTTTTGCTATTTACACAATATTTTTTTCCTAAATTTGTTGTTTTATTTACTATATAATTTTATTCTACTACATTGATTTTTCGATTTTTTTTTCAATTATATTTAAATTTTCCAAATTTATCCCTTTTTTCAAAATTTGAAATTTTTTTGTTTCATTTTTATTTATTTTTTAAGCTTTAATTTTTATTTTTGAAGTTTTCTTTATATTTTATGTTTTATATAAAATTTGTTTTTCTTCTTTTTCTCCTGTATATATTTTCCTATATATTAATAAATTCTCTCATTTAATTAATTAATTAATAAAATTAATTAATTTTTATTCTTCCCAAATCATAATTTTTGTTAAAATATTATTTGTTTGATCAGGTGAAATATTAACAAATTAACATTTATCTGATTTAAAATGTTTATTTCAACCAATCACATTACATTGATGAATGAATTTTCTCAAAATATAATTTTTGGTGGCCGATTGAAATTTGAAGTTGAAAAATTTGAATATTTCTCAAAATGCCCATTAATCAATTTATGATAAATTAGGAAGATAATAATGTTCACATTCTAAAATGCAGTACTCACCTTGCCTCAGTTGCTCCCCCGCTCTCTGTTGCCGTCATGGAGGTGGCTGCGGTCGGTGTCCGCGTTGCTCGTGCTCGTCTCCATCATGCTGATCCCCGTCGTGTTGTCCGAACTCACGAACGGCGTCTCGACGAAGCGCATCTCGACCGTTTGCTCCTCGTCGCCCGAATCGATGCCGTCGTCGTCGTCATCGTCGAAGTCGCCGTCGTCGTTGTTGTAACCGTTGCAGCCGTTGCCTCGGCCTCGTCCTCGATGCCGGCCACAACGACGATTGTCGTTCAACATGATGTCGACGCGCTTCCCGTGGACCAGGGCGGAGCTGGCGCACGATCCGAGTCCGGGCGAGAGGAGTCCCCCCGACCCTGCCACGCCCACAACTCCGCCTCCGCCTCCTCCGGCCCCACCGCCCGCTCCTACCGTTGCCATTGCCGTAGGTCGCCTCACGCGGTATGATCAGCATCTTGTCCTTGGTCAACGTGGTCTCCTGGGTGACGCCGTTATCGTCGAGATCGTCGAAATCGGTGCAGGTTCCCCCGACACCGCCGCCATCACGGCCACGCCCCTCACCCGCACCGCCGCCCCCGCCACCGCTGCCATTGTGCAGACGGGGGCCGCAAGTGTTGCGATCGGATCGATTGTAGCCCCGAGTGATGTTGATGATGTTATTGTTGGAGGGGTTGAAGCACGGCAGCACATGCTTGAACTCCTTGCGGAAGTTCTCGTTCAGCCAGGCGTACAAAAACGGATTGTAACATGTCGACGACATTGCGATCGAGTGGGCGACGAAGAAGAAGAGCGTGTAAAAGCGCCACTCATTCGACTTCTCGTAGAAATCATCGAAGATGTTGACCACATTCAGCGGCAGCCACGACAGCCCGAAGACCGCAACCATCGCGATCAACATTCGATTCGTTCGTTTCTTCCGATCGCGATCGGCCTCCTCGCGACGCGACGATTTCGAGCCCGGTTTGGCGCGTGCTCTCGCGTTCAGCTTGATCGAGACCCACGTGTAGCAGATCGAGATGATCACGAAGGGCAGGACGAACTGCAGGATCGTCGTCACCGAGCCGAAGACCTTGCGGTACTGCTCCGACGGCCAGTTCTCCTCGCAGTAGGTCGTCGTCGAGCTGGCCGACGTCGTTGACGCTGATCCTTGGTCTGATGATCCCACGCTGGCCGCTGCCATCACTTGCATGTAGGCCGCCGACGAAGGCGACACCGTGAAACCATTCGTCGTGGTCGTTGCCGTGAGAGGAGATCGTGAGGCGATCGAGGGTGATGGCGAGGACATCAACGTCGCCGTTGTTGTCGTTGTCGTGTTGGGTCCGAGGCCCAGCTCGAGAGCGGCCGCCGAGACGACCTTCATGTACATGCCATACGGAACCGTGGCCAAGAGCGCGATCACCCAGATGCTCACGATGATCGCGATGCAGGTGGAGAGTTTCATGCGCGGATGAAACGGATAGATGATGACAAAATACCGATCGATGGCGATCGAGGTCAGAGTCAGAGTTGAGATGTAGATGCTGCAGCCTTGGGCGAACGAGACCAGATGGCACAAAGTTCGACCGAAGGCCCAGCGACCCATGAACGTGTAGAGCGGCGTGAAGGGGACGGCGAGCACGCAGAGCAGGATGTCGGAGAGGGCGAGATTCGTGATGAAGATGTTGGTGACCGTTTGCATGGCACGATTGCGCAGGACGACGTAGCAGACGAGAACGTTGCCGAAGACGCCCAGCACGAAAACCGTTGTATAGAGGATGCAGAAGAAGATCTGAACGAACTCATTGAGGATCAGATCGGGCGCGTCGTCATCACTCGATTCAGCGGAATTTGTCATCGTTGTCGTGGTTGATGTCGTTCGTCCATCGGTGGCGTTGAGGCTGAGCTCATGGGATTGATTGAGAAGTCGGGCGGCGGTCGACATGAGTTCGACGGTCGCTGCGATCGCTGCTGTTGTCGTTGTTGTTGTTGCTGTTGCTGCTGCTGTCGCTGATGTTGTTGTTGTTTTTGTGGCAACACTCGCCAACGCATCAAAGGACGTCATCGTTGATGGCATTGTTGGAGTTTCTTTTATGGGGTGGTTGGCGTCGTCGTTGTTGTTGGTGGCCAGTGGGAGTGACCTGTGGGCGGTCGATTTTCTCTCACTCACACACTATTGTTTTCTCCCTCTTCGCCTTCTTCTCCTCCTTCTCAGCTTGATGTTAACGTTGAGCTCCCGTTGAGCTTCTAATAATGCTTCGTGTTAAGCGTTTCGTTTACAACAACTCCAACAACTATAACATCAACAACATTGGCAGCTTCGTGGAAACTCTGGCAGCATTGACAGCTTTGGCAGCTACTACAACAACAAAAACAAATACAAATACAACAACATTAACAACATGTAATCTCATTTAATTCATTGCAGCTCGATTGAATTGAGAGTGTGGTGCTTTTTTGTTGTTGTTAAGCTCTTGTTGTTGTTGTTTAGATCTTGTTCTTGTTGTTATACTCCTTCTATTCGTTGTTTCAATATTCCATCTTTTTGGGTTTCCTTTTCTTTAGTTCTTCTAGTGATCGTTGTTTTAGTTTTTATTTTTCTTCCTTCCTTCGCAGCTCTTGCACTTCCGTTTCCGGTGAAGGTCGCACCGTCTTCACTAGTTCTCTTTCTTGCACTTCTTCTCTCTCTCTCTCCCTCCCTCTCTTTCACTCTTCACTCCTTCTTTTCGTGCGATTTTAATTAAAGTTCTTCCAACTTCATCGTTTCCGTTTAAATAGAGAGGTTTCTGTTAGTGTTGCTGTTGTTGTTGTTGCTGTCAGAGGTAATTGTTGTTGTTCTTCAAGGGATTGTTGATGTTCTTCGGAGGATTGTTCTTGTTCTTCGAGTTGTTGTTGTTGTTTTCGTCAAAATCTCCGTTCGCTTCCTGCAAATAATAGAAGAATAAAAAATGAACGCCACGTTAGTCGCCATCTGCATTGGAAAACGAGAATGTTCAAAAAGTAAGAAGAAGAAAGTTCAGTAACTCTCATAACAATTCTAATTAGTTGCATCTCCCTTCTCTCTCTCTCTCTGACTTTCTCTATCTCGCTCTCCCTCCCTCTCCTCTCTCGCTCTACGTCTTCAACTGCCGTCTTTCAATTAAAACCTTGTAAAGCTCTTGTTCGCCTTTTGACAGAACTCTTTCTGCTCTTCGACAGCAGTTCATAACCTATTTATCTCCATCTCTTGTTTGCTCTTTTCACCTCCCTCTTTATCGCTTTTACCTCACTCTTGGTCCTCTCATTCCCTTCTCTTCTCTCTCTTGTCCTACGTCCTTCTCCTTCTCTCTCCCTCCCTTGACAGCTGTCACTTCGTTCATGCCATCGTAGTTTCCACAAATTCCCAACTTAATCAGTTTAAAAGGCCTGCAAAGAAGCCTCCTCAGTCGTTCTATCTCTCTTTCCCACTTACTCTGTACTTCTCTCACTCTCTATCCCTTTCTCACTCTCTATCTTTTTCTCACTGCCCTTCTTCCCTTTTGTTCCATTCTTCATCCCTCCCTCAGGCCACGGGACTCGACTTGGTCAGGCCAAAGTTTCGGCCCGATGATCCTAAGGTCTGAGTGGTTACGAAAGTAAGACAGATGGAGACCAGATAGAGAGAACGAAATAGAGAAGGTGAACAACAGAGAGAAAGAGAAAGAGTGTGATACAGAGATAGACCCAAAGTGCATTATTAAGTTGTCTTCCAATAAAAGCGCTTAAGTTCAAGTTTAATCTTTGTCAGAGGAAACTTTCGAAATACACTTCGAGGCATTTTCCACTTTTCCTACAAAACTTTTCTTTATTTCTCTCGCACTGTCCACTGGTAGTTTCTATATCTCTGTTACACTCCCTTGTCGTACTCTCTCTCTCACTCTATCTCACTCAGCTTCACTCTCACTATTTCTCCCTCCGTTGCTCGATTTGATTTCACTTTCTCTCTTTAAGGAAAAACTTAAAGGCCTGAGGAGATTTTTGTGGATAAGATTTCGAGAGATTTTTGTGCGGTTTTTTCATGGGTTTTTTATAGGTTTCTTATGGGCTTTTTATTTTTTTTTGGGTTTGTGAAGCTTCCGCTTCCACTTACAGGTTTCCTGTATCTGTCATCCCCTCTTTATCTCTCTCTCTCTTTCACACCCCATCTCACCATCTCGTTCACGCTTGTTCCTCCCCTTGAGACTTATCTTCATTCACACTTCCTTCAAAATATTTAATCTTCCTGTGTGATCTCCTCATGCTCATAATCCTCTTCCCTGCTCTCTTTCCCCCTCTCTTTCTCTTCGTCTCTTTTTCTGTCCCTCTATTTTTCTCTCCCCCTCTTTCTCTGCCCCCTTCTTTTTCTCTCTCTTCCTCACTTCTTCTTCTCTCACTTTCTCATCGCTGACTCTCTTCGCCTGTCAAACGAGTTTCAACAAAGGCTCCATTAAAAAATTGCGTCCAAATTTAAAAGAGCAAAAAATAGAATGAAGAAGAAGAAGAGCAATCCATTAAAAACGCAATTTCGCCACGCCATCTGTCGGTGGTCCCTCAGCTGCTTCTTCTTCGTCTTCATCTTTCTTTTCTTATTCTTCCACTTCGAATGGTGCTGCTTCACCTTCGGCAATTGTTGAGTGTGTTGAGAAAGAGAATCGTGTGAGAGGTGAGTGTGGAAGCGAAGGAGCGAAAGAAGGAAAGAAAGATGATTGAGTGAGAAAGGGAGTTGTCAGAAATGGAGATGGAGCGGTTGAAATGGAGATGAAGAGAAGGAGATGGACAAAAAGAGAAAAATGAGTAGCAGAACTGGAATTGGGGGAAAAAATCATTCACGATGATGGTAAAAACCATTTGAGACTCAAATTTTTTTCCCAAACTTTTGTGGCATCAACTGAGCGTGGGAGGGAGGCAGAGCAGAATGCGGAGAAGAGAGCGTGAGAGGGAAAGAGAGAGTGTGATGGAAAGAGACAACAAGAGGGGGAGAGAGAGAGCAAAAGGACGACGAGTATGAGTAAGAGCGGTTGAATATTGAACGGAAAGATAAATTAAAATCACGTCCACCCACTCGAAATCGACCCCCGAACTTCGAATTTCGTACAAAGGCTGCGGTGATGGACAGGTTGGGACAGACTGATGGCAGACAAATAAACAGACAGGCAGAAAGACAGATAGAGAGACAGATAGAAAGAAAAAAGGATAGACAGAAAGAAAAAAGGACAGACAGTCAGGAAAAAGACAGATCGAGAAACGGTAGTTGGTGAAACGGACATCGGTGTGGCGCCAGTGAAAACCCTCTACAATTGAGAGGAAATTAAATATTCACCAGGCTCTGCTTCAAATCGAACATCGATCGAATTCAAAGGGCGGGGAAGAGAGGAGGAAGAGAAAAATACAGGAACATGAAAAAAAAGACGGTCAGAGGAAAAGAAATGATGGCCAGAGAATAAAAGGTGGGTCGAAATGAAGGGAATCCCTTCATTCACTGCAGAGAGAATAAAAACAACTTTCATTAAAGTTTGTTCAGGAGTTATTCAAAGGAAACTCCCGGAAGAGAGAACAATATTTTTAAATCCATTAAAAATACATTGAACATAAACTGATTGCAATGGTATTGATTGAATTTCAAAGAAAATTTAATCGGAGAGAAAATCTTTATGATGTCAGAAGGTTGTCCTCCAAATAAAAATTATTCAATAAATAATAGTAATTGAAATTTTAATTTAGATGGAATTTAGAATAATAATTTAAATTTAAAAATTATTATTTTATATGATTTATACAATTTTAAAAAATTTATTTAGTTTGAATAATCATCACATAATAATAATTAAAGTTGCATACAACTATTTTTCTCTCTTCAGATATTTAAGTTTAAGTACTCAATATTTTTTAAACTAATATTCTATAGTCATTTCTATTCACAAAAATAAAAATTAAATATAGAATTCATTCTTAAATATTCTTAATTTTTACGAATACTTTAAATAGTTCTTAAAATGTTATTTTAAATATTTATATTTTAAATAATATATAACATAATTGAAGGAATATTTAAAATTCAATATTTAGTTTTAGTAACATTGTTAATTTTGGAATAATTTATTCAACCTTTGACATCGCTCGTATTCTCGATTTTCTCGTACCATTTAACCGTTTGAAAGGACTAGAGAAGGTCCTTTTACCCATCTAGTGATTGAACTCAAAGACCTAAACGAAAGGCCTGAACGCTTCATGAATCTTAAGGAGTTTAGTTGTTGTTTTTAGTATTTTATAACAAGAAATGGAGAAATAGTAAGAACAACAATATTTAGAACAACAATAGAAAGAAAAACAACAGTAAGAACAACAATAGAAAGAACAACAAGAACAACTATAGAAAGAACAACAAATACAACAACAACCAAACACCCCCATCATCATCATTGTTGTCATTGAGGTTTCAGTGGTTTTAGTTTTTGCTTCATGTTATTGGAAGTCTGTTGATTTTTGTTGTTTTATCGTCATCGTTCTTATTGTTCTAGTTGCTGATGCTATTACTATTATTATTGTTGTTGTTGTTATTATTGTGATTGTTATTGTTGTGGTTGTTTAACGTCTCTCATCGTTTCGCTCATTTAAAATTCTAAACATAATTCCACGCCTGACACTTCGAGGGCGCCTCCGGAATCGCGTTTGCGTCGCGCCACAGAGAAAATGCAATTAAAAATAAATTTCGTTCCCTTCGGTTGCGGCGACGCTTCGTTTAGCGTGAGCGACATCGTTGTCGAGACAAGAACGAGACTAGAGGGAGACAAAAAAAGATGAGGGAGACAAACAATACAAAAGGAGATGGAGACAAAATATACAAAAGGAAATGGAGAGAGAAGACTATAGGAAGATTTATTGCGAAAAAGTAGAGTCTTTAAGAAGAAAAGATTAGAAAACGAAAATAAGTTAGCGAAAAATAGGCTGGAAGCAACCGTCAGTGGGATCAACTGGTGTTAGCTGAAGGTGAGAGAATTAACAGCAGACACGAATGAGGATTTACCGATAGATAGAGAGATAGAGAGAAAGACATCCGCAGATAAAGAGAGTGGGAGAAAGAAAGAGATATAATAAGGTATCATATCGAGAAATCTTAACTGAGATCTCTAGAAAAACTGTGAATAGAAAAACTAATAACTTTATCTTTATTTCTTTCACTTTATTGCTATATTTTTATTTCTTATTCTCAATTTTTTTATCTTTATTCGGTTCTTTTTATTTTTTTCTCTTTATTTCTTTATATTTATATCTCTCTCTTTATTTGATTTTTATTTCTTTACCTTAATTTCTTTCACACTGGATCTATATTTATTTCTCTTTATTTCATTAACTATTTTTTCTCTTTATTTCCATAGATATCTTTATTGTTTTCAATTTATTTCTTTTATATCGTTATTTCATTCTCTCTTTAACTTTATTCTTTCCATTTCTCCTTTTATCACTCCACTCTTCTCCACCCATGTAATTGATCATAATCTCTATTTTTTTTTTCCGTAAACCAAAATCAAATCAAAAAATCAAATCACTTCATCGACCCTTGTGGTGGAGTTCACAGTAACAATACACAAATATATGTATTTAGACGTAAAAATACACATACGTCTAAATACATATGTGTGTGTGTGTTTGTTCTCAAATACACATACACTCAATTACTCACATATACAAGCTACAAACACTCACATATGTGATAAATTTATTCAGGTAGCACTAAAAATGACGAAATTTCAAGAGAGCAACAGCTAGCAAAAAATAACAAATGAATATATTACACTAAAACCAACAGCTACAACAATATCAGCAACTACAACAAAACCAACAACTACAACAAAACAAACAACTACAATAAAATCAACAATAAAATCGACAACTACAACCAAAAGAGCAATCAGAAATTTGCATTAAAACGAAAAGAACAGAAACAATAAAAATGACAAAAACTCGAATCAGAAATGTGATTACAACAAAAGCAATGGCAACAAATATGATTAGAACAAAAGCAATACCAACAACAATAGGAACAACAATAACAACAACAATACAAATAACAAACAGTGACGAAAAATGGAATCCGAAAAAGTCATTTATTTTGCGCGACACGAACCTAATGCAGGGGTGCGTTTTCAGCGTCCCCCAACCTTCTTTCCATACATTTTCTCTTCTCCTCGCGCTTCATTTCCCCACCCCATCTCTTCCTACCATATTCACCTTCCTCCACCTCCTTCTCTCTTCCTTCTATTCCTCCATCTCTTCCTCCTTCTCTTCCTCCTTCTCTTCCTCCTTCTCTTCCTCCTTCTCTTCCTCCTTCTCCAACTCCTCTCTCTTAGTCTTCATCATTCCCGTTCGTTTCCTTCCCAACGCTTATTTTCTCAATCACTGCATCATTCTTCTTTCCCTCTACTCTTGATTCCAAACTCTCCTTCTCTTCTTCCTCTCTTTAGATCCTTATGTTCTGAATCAGTTTGACTCCCATCAGTTTGACTCCCACCAGTTTGTCTCCCAACAGTTTGGCTCTCATCATTTCGCTCGCACTTTTCCTTCTATCTACTATCAATCTTCGTCCTTTTCGAACATCCTCCAGCGTCCTCCAGCTTCCTCCATCGTCTCCATTGTCCCGATCCGACTTCTTCCATTGACTCTCTCTCGCTCCAATCCTCGACCTCATCCCATTTCTTTCTTCAATCTCAGTCGGCTTCTTCTTTTGCCCTCATCCGTCTCCATTCTTCATCCTCATCCTGTTCCTTTCTTCACCCTCCTCATGTTGCTTCCTTCGTCAACCTCCTGCTCTCTCCATCACCCTCTCGCTCTTCCTTCCTTCCTTTTTTCCTTCCTTTGACTCCTCTTTGTCGCCCGTTCGCATATGCTTCGCGGCGTTTATCTTAATTCATAATCGCTTGTAAAAAAGCCATTTCCCTTCACACCAACCTCTCATCCCCTCTCCGTTTCCGAACTTCCATCAATTTTCCTCTTCCTCCCTCCCCCACAAAGGCCCCAAACAACTACCACCCAATCTCCCTTCCTCCTTCCACCCGTTCATCCAACAACGCCTCGGATTCCGCGACCACCATCGAAAGGAAATTTACGAGCGTTTTTATTGATGGCTTCCAAAGCGTCAAAATGTATTTTCATGATTTGTTGTTATTCTTCTTGTTGTAATTGTTGTTATTGGTTTTGTTGTTATTGTTTTTGCTGTTATTTTTGTTCTTCTTGTTTTTGTAATGATTGTTCTTTTTTGTAATTGTTGTTCTTTTAGTTTTAGTTGTTGTATATCGTGACATTATTGTTGTGATTGACATTATTGTTGTTGTTGTGATTATTATTGTTGTTGCTGTGATTATTCTTGTTGTTGTTGTGCTTATTGTTGTTGGTTTTGTGAATATTATTGTTGTTTTGATTAGTGTTGTTGTTGTTGTTGTGATTATTCTTGTTGTTGTGATTACTTATGTACATGTTACATATGTTGTTTGTCTCTTTCGCACAAGTTGTTGTTTTTATTGTTGTTGCGCTCACGCACTGAAGGAGACGGATGTGGTTGACGTTGTTTCGTATAGGAAATGATCTGCGAGTGTGTGAGAATGAGTGACAAGTGTTGGTGTGTGTTTGGTAGTGAAAATGCGAGAGTGTTAGTGAGAATAAAAGTAAGTCAGTATAAGAGAGTGTGAGAATAAGAGTGTGTATGTGTGAAAGCAGAATAGTATGAGTGTGCGCGTGCGAAAACGAATTAAGCAATATTTTTCATGATTATTTATGAGTTTTATTGTTGCAATTTCTGGTTTAATATTCATGTATTTATGTATTTATTTATATATGTTTATTCTACTATATATTATGATATTTATATATACATATACATGAATGTTTGCTTTTAATTCATATATCTTTAATTATTTATATATAATTATAATAATAATTATAATTTTATTATTGGAATATTTACATTTAGATTTGTAAATTATGTATGTTTCCATATGGTAACCTCACATTAATTACGATATATTTCGAAATGAAATGAATTAATTTCTAATTACAACTTCAGTGCAACAACAACAACAATTTTATTGCATTCAACAATCGTATAACAACAACAATGTCATTAAAACGAGACTAACAAAAAATTTATTGAATTATGCTAATTATTCCAAGAACATATTGTAATTGCAAATATAACGACAAAAACATCAAAATAGTGGGTAGAGTGAAATGGGGAATGAGAAAAAGAAGGGGAAGAGAGAGGGAGAAAGGGCAGAGTGAGAAAAGGAGAGGGAGAAAGGGAAAGGAAGAGAAAGACGAGTGAGAAAGAATATCGGAAAGCAAGCAATTATGTCACAAGAAGTTAATTGGAATTGTGAAGAGGAGGGAGAAGGGAAGAAAACCAAGAAATTAAAATCATGAGAAAGAGGTTGAAGTGAGGGAAGGAGAAAGATAGATGAAGAGAGGGAGAGGGTGATAGTGATAGAGAAAGAGAGAGAGAGAGTGATATTGTGGCTCGTCAATGGAGAAATGTAATTTCCCTTAAGCTCTTTGCGAAGCAATTAAGATTACAAAACTCACTTTCCTGTGAAACAACAAGCGCCTCCGTTCATGCGATGCCACGCCCCCCGCCCTTCGTTCCGCCCTCGTTCCCACAACGAACGAGTACGAATTTCAACCTGCGCTGGACCAAACGCCACTCCCTCTGGAGGCGTCGAAGGCGCCTTCCCTGTGGCCTCCGTTAATTGGGAGCAGCTCGCCAAACAATGGCTTCCGTTGGCAAAAGAAGATGGTGAAGTAAATGGGAAAGGAAAGGAGAAGAAGGAAAATTGACGAGAAGGGAAACTCAACAGGAGCATTGATGCAAAATAACAAACGGAACAACAACACCGAACACAACAATGAAAACAACACAAACAACAACGAAAGAAATCTCAGCAACACCAACAACAACCACTTTAACAATAGCAATCTCAACAACAACAACAATAACAACCTCAGGAAATAACCTCAAAAAACAAACGTCTGTCCAAAAAAAAAATTGCAAAAACACTGCTGCAAAGACCGAAAGTGCAGAAAGGATGCTAATTAATGAAAATTGTGTAAAAAAGTTCTTATTATGAAGAATGAAAAAAAAGAAATTAAAAAAAATTACAGAAAAAACTACTTGAAAATACAAACTAAGAAATGATCTCAAGAAATTAACTAAAAAAACTTAATTTTAAAATGAACTAAAAAAATAAAAAAGGAAAATTTTAATTGCAAAAATCAACAAGAACTAAGTATGAAACAGAACAAAATTATAATTATATGACAAAAAATTGAAAAAAAATTAATATAAAAAATTAACTAAAAAATGTTTAAAATCAAATTCAAAACTAGAAAATATAACAGAAAAAATTGGAAATTGAAAGAAAAAAATATAAAAATAAAAATATAAATAAAGTACTATTTGAAACAATAAAAAAAATGTTAAAATAATACCAACAAAAAAATTTGAAAAAAAGTATACAAAATTACTAAACAAAAACTATATATAAAAATCTATACAGACAAAAATTAATAATAATAAAAAATTAATAAAAAAAACGACCGAAAACCCGTAGAAAAAATCAATACAAAAAAGAATAAAAAAAATTAATAGAAAATAATAGATATAAAAGTCACTAAAAACAAATAAATAATTAATATACAAAAAAAGTGATTTGAATTTTGAGCTAAGTGTAATTCAGGGAAAAAATAATGAACAAATGAACTGTCAATTGGTATAATTGCTATTCACTGGACATGCAATTGTAAACATATTAAAAATTATAAAATGTGACATGGCTAAAAAAACCAACAACCCTTACAATCTCAATCAAATAGTTCACGATTACTAAAATAAGTGAAATGACAAAAACCACAATTATTACAACAACAAAAACTAAAATGATATGCCATTGAGTGCTTTCGTGGAAATGCGAAATTTTGTGGTTTATCGAAATTTATGAAATCATCGGACAGTAGCAAAAACAACAACAATTATTTCAGCTACAACAATAATTATTTCAACAACAAAATGAGAGAAGAAGAAAAAAAACAAAACTAAATCAATGACAACAGCTGCCAAACATTTGAAATTATTTGCTTTCATTGCGAACTCAATTGAAAATTATTGCGAATTATTTTTATTTGATTCTGAAATGGTTTTCGCATTTATGAAGAGTACTTTTTTTTGCTTTGTATTTATCTATTTTTGACATATATTTATTTGCGATGCGAATCGTGAGAAGACAGCGAGGAATTTTCACGATTTCCAACCGAAAGCCGAGTGCTTTCTGTCGACGGCGATGACAGGCGGTCGGTCGGATTTTTGCCATCTATCTGAAATTTATCGAATGCGGATATTTTCAAGGTTCTCGATTTTAACATATTTCTCGCATTTCTCAAATAATTCCGGGAATTCCATTTTTATAGAATTTATTGCCCAACAATGATTCACATCAATTGAAGAATATTTTTCCATATTCATAGATAGAAGTCAATAAATCATTCTACTTTTTATTTCATTCCCAATCAAATAAAGTTTTAAGTGGAAAATTCATATTAAACAAAGTTATTTTTGAATTTTCCTGCTTCTAAAATTGGTATATTTATCGTTCCTATTAGATCTCTAAGTGGATTTGAAAATGGCGTTGCCATATTTCTCGGAGCCGGAGACATTCATGAATTCAACAAGCGACCCACTCGGTTCCTGGAACCTTGACTTCCTTTAGCCCTTCGAACGACGTTGGCAGGATCTCAGAAGGAAATCAATAAATTCGCCCAAATGGAAGTCAATTGTTTGCTCAACGATGTTCTTCGTTGCCAATTGGCAACTTGCTGCCGGAAATTGTTCCTTTATGTTGATTTCAGGACGATTCTACCCAAATTAACCCATTTTCGGAAATTTATTTCCAAGTAAAATGTATTTTAAAATATTTCTCAATAAAAACTATTTTAAAATATTTCTCGCTAAAAACTATTTTAAAATATTTCTCGCTAAAAATTGTTTTAAAAATAGAAAAATAAAATTAGAAAATTATATGACATAAAATAAATTGGTATTTTAATACAAGTTTCTTTTCCTTATTCATCTGAATTTATTGTTGTTAATGATAAATCTAATATTCAACTCAATTCATAAGAATTGCAATCTCACTCATAAACCTCTCACAAAATTCATTAAATGTCACTCATCCGCCTCATGTCAAATAAAAATCACTCATACGCCCGGAAACACCCAATTTCTCATCGCACTCTTCTGTGAGTTGTTTGAAAATGTCGATGTTGAAGCAATTTGATCGATAGAAATATATATGTATTTATTTTCGCCACCCACAAGATAAACAATGAGTTGAGTGAAATTTTCGATTTCGAACGCGATATCATGTCGATATCATGACTCACTCACGCTTCATGTCAGATGAAGTGTCGCCCTGTCGATATTTTGGCGTGTTTATCTGGGTTTTATTTGGCCACCAGTCGATATGAGTATTGGTTTGTGTATATTTCAATCGGTTTATCTATATATATATGTTTTTTTTTTGTCTATATTGCTGTCGTTTTTGTCTATATTTCTGTTGGGTTGTCTATCATCCATTTTGGGGCTTTGTTTCTATTTGTCTGTCCCATCTTTATTCTGAATTTTTCTTCAAGTCATCTTATATTTCTCTTATATTTCTATGTGTTTATACCTATGTGTCTTCATACAAGTGTCAGTTTTTTTGTCGTTCTCTCGCTCTGTTCGTTTGTCTTTCTGTTCGTTCTTTCTGTTCCTCTGTTCGTCCGTCTGTCCCTCTGTTCATCTGTCTATTTATCAGATGGTTCTGTTTATCCCTTTGGCCATCATCTCTTCAATACTTTCGCCTCTTTCGTCCAACATACATATCTTTATCCTCTACTCCAATTGTCTCCTGTCTCTGTGTTCGTGTTTCCTCTCTCTGTGTTCGTGTCTCCTGCGTCTGTGTTCGTGACCGCGGCAAATCCGATCCTCACTCGCCCCCACAGCTCATAATTTATTCCATCGACTGCAACTCATATCGGATTCTGAGACCAGGATTTGAAGTCGTAAGCGTGAATGAATTCCTTCGAGGATCCTCTCGATAAATTCCCCTGGATTGGGATCCTGCACACGCACACGAGCGCAGAGGGACTTCGAGAGACAGAGAGGGAGAGATAGGGAAAGAGACAAAGAGAGAGATAGAGAGGAGAGAGAGATTGCAAGAATGTGAAAGAGTGAAAAGGATGAAGGGACAGTGAGCAGCAACACATGTTTGGAATTTCAATTGGAATTGACTTTATTTATATGTGGACTTTTCCCTTATTTTTCATTTATTTTCCCCATTCTTTTATTTTTCATTTTTGTGCATTTTACATTTTTATTTTTTTATTTATTTTCCCTTACATTTCATTTATTTGATCTTTTTGAATTTTCTTTACCCTTTTCATTTCCTTGATTTTTCATTTATTTTAAATTTTGTTTACTCTATCATTTTCTTTCCCTTAGTTTTCATTTCTTTAACGTTTTCATTTCCTTGTTTTAATTTCCCATTTTTGAATTTTATTTAAATTTTCTTAATTTTTTTGATTTTTTGCAATTTTTTTTATTTTACTTTTCTTTTACTTTTTTTTACTTTCGATCATTCTTCATTTTTTTGATGTTTTTCATTTTTTATATTTACAATTTTTTAATTTAAAATTATTTCATTTCCTTGTTTTACTTTTCTTTTATTGCTCTTTTCTTTTATTTTTCATTAATTTCTTATTTCTTTCTTTCTTATATTTTTCATTTCTTCTGTTTTTCATTTATTTGATTTTTTTTCATTCCCTTTCCATATACTTTTTTCCTTTCCATTTACATCGACTATTTTCATTTCACTTTACGTTTATTTCCCTTTTTATTTGTTTCCTTTTTCCTGTACATTTTCTTTTGCTACTTCTGCTTTTACGACCGAATCAATAAAAAGCAACCCACAATTGGGAAAAATGAATCTGGCGCCAGGATCTCGCGTCCTGCAACGTGACGACGAATGAAATCACAAAACGCGGATCGGCAATAAAATCTCACCTGCGAGAGTGAAATCGAACACGAGAGGGACAGAGAGAGAGAGAGAGAAAAACCAAACGAAGGATGGAATGAAATGGAATGTGAGGGGAGGAGAAATGATATGTGAAGGATGTCGGAAAATGCGTGGATCGAACGCAAGACAGGTCTCACAGGATGTCGTTGCCGGAGCGACATCTGGTGTGAGTGTGCGTGTGTGTGGGTGGCGGAAATATCTGAAATATCGAAACCGAGAACGACACATGCAAATAGTGGAGGGAAGCGTGGGAGAGAGAGGAAGGTGAATGAAGTGGGGGGAAGGAGGGTGATTGGATAGAGGAGGACGATTGGACCGAAGAATGGGAGGATGAATGGACCGAGGGAAAAGAGGATGAATCAGAGGACAAACGTAGGAGTTGGATAGATAGATAAAGGTACGAATTGTTGGTGGCTAAAGGGACGAATTTGTTGGTAGCTAAAACGAAAAATTTGTAGGTGGCTAAAAGGACTAGGTCTTCGAAGCGAATTGATAAACGGTCGGCTGTGCAAGGGATAGTTTCGATGCAAATAAGGAAGCGATGCTGTCCTGTTTGTCCAAGTGAAACTTGCTGTTTGTCCACGTGGCACTCTATGTCTATCCATGTGGAAACCGTTGTCTATTCGTTTGTCACCTGCTATTCCTATATCACTTGCTCCATGTCCAGTGGTCTCATTGATTTTATCCATCGGCCTGTCTGTCACTTTTTATCTCTCCCCCATTGCGAAGTGTAAAACGATTCGTCGATTTCTGACTGACTACCTTTGGTGAGTTTTTGAATGTCTTTCTGTTATTGTGTCTACCTGCAGATTTCTGTCTATGCTAAGCTGTCTCTGTGTCCTGATCTTTTCTCTGTTCCTTTCGGACCTGTCTATCTATCTTACTTCCGATATCTATCTCTCTCTCTAGCCATGTCGGCAACTTTTGCAACTTGCTGTAGTTGCTTCTTCTCGCTTGTTGTTCGTTTTGCTGAAGCCGCAGAAAATTGCAGCAGTATTTTATGAACTTTTGCATTGAAGCTTTTGTCGTTGTTGTACTGTGCACGAAGTTGTTGCTGTTGTTGTCATTGTGTGCAAGTAGCTGTTACTGTTGCAAGTAGTTGCTTTGCATAATTTATGCCACGGCACGAGACTCTCTCCATCTCTTTCTCTATATATAGGAAGGTAGCTGCACATAGCAACACCATGGCAACAGGAGCTGAGAGTATTTGCTGTTGACAGCAAATATAGATGACGATAGCAACACAGCAGAAACAACACCAACAGAAACAACAGCAAAAGAAACAACAAGAAACAGCAGAACAACAAAAATCAGTAGAACAAATGACCATAAACAACAACATCAAAGCTCCACCAACAAAATTGTGAACTCAACTTGATTTGCATATTAACGTTCTCGCCTCGAACACGACGATCGACGCTTCGACTCATGAACCGAACGAAGAAGGATGAGAATGAAGGTGAGGATAGAGATAACGAAGATAATGACAGGAAGTATGAGAGGAAATAGGGAAGGAAATACGAGGGATGGATCGAAGGATGGATGAGTGGAAGGAAAGATGAGTGGAAGGAAGGACGAGTGAAAGGAAGGACGAGTGGAAGGAAGCAAGAAACGAAGGAAGCAAATCACGTAGAAAGCAAGAAACGAAAGAAGCTAAAAATAAAGGAATCAAAACACGAAGGAAGAGCAAAATTATCATCAACTTGGCTAAGCATGATGATGCCTTGAGATGATGTCACGTTGAGTGAATTTTACGATTTCGCTAATGATGCTTTTTGCTTATCCTACCTACATCCTTTTATCTTATCCTACTACTCCTCCGTTTTTCTTTTATCTAGCTTGCTTTCTCTTTCTCTCTGAATCGCTTTTCTTTTGAAGTTATTCTCATCCTTCGGGCGGGAAATTGATTTTTTTTTAAATTTTTTTGTTGATTTTATTTTATTATTTTTTGATTTTTTGTTTTGTTTTTGTTTTTATGAGTTTTTATTTCTTTATTTTAGTTTTTTAAATTATATTTTTTTATTTTTTTTGGTGATTTTTTTATTTATTATTTTTACTTTAAAAATATTTGTTTTTATTTCTTTCGTTATCGTTTTAGTTATTTTTGTTTTTATTATTTTTGTTCTTTTTATTTTTGTTGTTGTTTTGTTGTTTTTCACTTTCTCGTTCTCATTGTTGTAGTTTTTATGATTTTGCATAAAGTTTCCGTGGAATTTCCCAGGAATTGTTTTTAAACATGCTAATGAGGCTTTTAACCAAGACACAAACAAATTCTCTGAGTTGCTCCTGCTCTTTTTATTGTTGTTGTTCTGATTTGTTTTTGTTTGTTCTGCCATTCCAATGTTTTCCCACATTGTTGTTATTGCTTTGTGAAGCAGAAATAAAAACTGTGAGAAGTGGAAAAACCCACCAACGACTGTGTGGCCAAACAGCAAAACGGTATCAAACAGAGAGAGAAAAATCAGATTACAAATGCAAATAAAATCAAACTAAGTGAACGAGAAAATAAAATGTGAATGAGAAGGAAGATGATAAAATCTGGAAGAGGAAAATGCTAAAATCTCTACTTGAGATCAACTCATAAACACTGAGTGTTATTTTATGTTAATTGTCCTTAAGTGTTGACTTTTATTTTGATTCCTTCCGGTCGGAAGTCACTCCATCTATTTCCTTTTCAATCCAACTTCATTCACACATCCGAGTGAATTCAATGCAATTTGAGTCAACGGATGAAACTGAAATTTCCTCAATTGCTGGATTTAATATTAAGTTTAATTTCACACATGTCGTTAAATCGGCTCACTTCGATTACGTGTGCTCAATAAAAATAATTGAATACTCCATGAATATTGAATTTATTTCACAGAAAAATATTTCATATCAACTTGATAAAATATTTATTCAATCTGTGCTTCTTGTGGACATTTTTCGCAATTTAACTCAATTGTAACAGGCAATCGATATTTACTGAGATCTCATTAATGTGCAGCAAAAGTAAATCGAATCCAATTAATTACGACTCTGACTTATTAATAATTTCCCGTGAAACGCCTTCTGCTGCCGTGAAGCGATTTTCATCGATTGATTTATGAGCAAACTCAATTAAATGACAATGATATCATAAAAGTAACTACGACAATTAAAATAATTTTTAAATATAAAGAAATAAAAAAAAATTTAAATATAAAAAAAATAAATATCTATAAAAAAATAAAAATAATTTTAAAGTATAGAAAAAAAAAAAAAATGATTTAATTCCAATAAGGATCCTCCACTAAAGATTCTCCAATAAGGATCCTCCAAAAGGGATTTAATAAAAAATAAGTGGATGAAAAAAAAAATCATTTAAAAAATAAATCATTTCACAATAATCCATTAAAAAAAGTCAAATAAAAACACAAAGAATTGAAATAAAAAACAATTGTGTTAAATAAATGCGTATTATTATTAATGTTGATTCCATTATCCTGTAATTATTATCCTTGCTTGTTCGCCGTGAAAGCGCATTTATCAACGTGTGGTCGTATGCGTGCACACGGTTGATTCATCCGCTTGTCTCATCCGGTTGCATCTGTTCTCATCCATCCGAAGCCTTTTACAAGCTGTCCGTCGCTCTCTCCGCCCTCTTCAACTACGCTTTCATTATGCACTTAATTTTAATGCTACTTTGCGCTACTTCTTTCGGACATGTTTGCTTTATTTTTACAACATTTTTTTCTTTCTTTTCTATTTTTTAATTTTTTTTCAATCCCTTTTTAATTTCCTTCCTATTTTTCTTCTTCAAAAATTAAATATATTTTTTTAATTCTCTCTATTTTTCCTACTTTTTTTTGCTTTATTTATATACATTTTTTCACTTTCTTTTCTCATTTCATCAAATATATATTTTATTTCCTCTGTTTTTTTTTTATTTTCAGTTTTCTCATTACCATTTTTTGCTTCATTTTTATAATTTGTTTTCTCATTCGCTCCGAGATTTTTACTTAATTTTTACACAATTTGTAAAAATGATTTTTCTTCCTTACTTTTTTTGCTTTTATTAATTATTATTTTTTAAAAATGTTTGCTATATTTTTTCCCTTTCTCATCTGTTTCATCTGTTCGATGTTTGATATTTTTTGTTGGTAATTTCTATAATATGATTTTGTTCTTTTTTGCTGTCTTTATTTGCAACTTTTTTCTTTATTTTATACTCAATTTTTCACTACTCCTACTCTGATAGTGTGCTGCTCATAATCCTCAGCTGTTCGTTGGTCCCAGACGACCTTCACCCTTAGTTGCTTTTCTCATCCTTCGTTGCTTTCAGTCTTTAGTGACTACTGACTCTTCTTCCTCTTCACTCTTCTGTTTCCTCGACTCTCTTCTGTACCTTCGTCTCTCTTCTGTTTCCTCTCTCTTCTGCTTTCTCTCTTTCTTTCTATTAGCCCACCATCCTTGTTGCTTTAAATTTAAATACACATGCTCACGTTGCTCGCTCTCTGCTGACTTTATCTCTATCTCCCTCGTTGTCTTTTCCTCTCTATCTTCTACAAATCTCTCTCTCTATCCCTCTTCTGGCCATCGCCTCGCCCTTTCCCTCGTGTTGCCAACCATAATAGCGCCAATTATCTCCATGCAAATGTGGTTAAAGTACCACAGAAGCAAGGGCGAAAGCAACAACATCATGAGTAACAACAATAAGAGTAAGAACAAAAACAAGAATAACAACAACTCCAAAAACAATACCATGAACCAGAACAACAAAAATACTGACATGAATAACAACACAAATACCAACAACAACAACGATGCCAATTACAACAACTTCAACTGCTGCGCTTCTTGGCATTCTTGGTCAAATGATTCTGTCCATGGAAGCTATTGCTGTTGAAGGATCCTTGCAGGACTCGTCATGATTGTTGTTGTAGTCTCAGCTTTGTATTTGTTGCTGTCACAATTTTGTTGTAGGTTTCACAATTTTGTTGTAGTTTTCACAATTTGTTGTAGTTTTCACAATTTGTTGTAGTTTTCACAATTTTGTTGCTCTTTTAGTAGTCCCAACTATTTTATTATTATGTCAATTTTATGCTACTATTTTTTTATACAATTTTTATTTTTTGAATAAAAAATCAAGTCAAGTTTCTCTTACTTTTGTTGTAATGCCAGGAACTATAACGTTTGTTGTAATGCCTGGTACTATATATATTTTTTTATTGTAATCACCAACACTATAACTTTTGTTGTAAATCCTGGAACTATAACTTTTGCTGTAATCCCAGCTACTATAATTTATTTGTAATCTCATTTTTTCTTTTTGTACTCCCATCCACTATTATTTTTGTTTGTAGTCCACTATTATTTTTGTTGTAATCCGCTACTATTTTTGCTGTAATCCACTACTATTTTTGTTGTTATTATTACAGCCACTTCTGCTGCTTCACTGTCTTATGCTGAACGCATCCCGAGCGAAGTGCAACGACCACCTCCATTATGATGAAGTCATCGGTCGAGCGTTGCCACCAGAATATTTATGATGTTATGGACTTTGTTGTCCTCTCTCTCTCTCTGTTACTCTCTTTCTCTCTATTTTCACTCCCTTGCTCGTTTTCCAATTTCTCGCGACATTGTTTCGCACTCTTCTTTTTATCATGCTGAAGTGTATTCTTTTATTTCAATTTCTCTCCTTTGAAGCTCTTTTTAGTACTTTTTTTTTACAACATTATTGCAGAAGAATTTTGATGAACTATCGAAGATCGAAATCTCGTGGACATATTTGCAGTTTTATCCTCTTAATAAAACTTCGATGGTATAAGTTTTATAGACAAAATATTTCCCTATTAATTCTTTGTATCCTTTCAATTTTTTTCGTCTTTCATAAATTGTTTTATCGCTCTCAAAAGCTTGGAAAAATTAATGGTTTTTTTATTATAACATTAAAATGTAATTCTTAATATTTAATTTAAACTTTAAATCAAAAATTTAATTATTGTTTGTCAATTTAAAATTCAAATTTAATTGAGCTTAGAGAATTTTTAATCGTATTTTCCTGGATTTCTTGTTAAACATTACATTTTCATGTAAATTTAATTGGTTGAAATTAAATTTTTCATTTGAGAAATCATTACAATGAAAATGAAATTGGGTTGAAGCCAAGTCGGAAGCCAAGACGAGTTTGCGGTCCTGGATGTGGTTTGAGTCAACGACAGCTATGCTTGATACAGTAAGTGGCATACACACACACATACATACACACGCACACGACGAGGAGTGGAACCACACATACACACATGTTGTATATGTTCATGCTCGAACGCACACACTCACACGGAAGGAGGCTTTTGAAATTGTTCGAAAATCACGTTTTCATGTTGGGCTTCGCGTGGCTTCGAAATTGATGGAGGTTGTTGTTGTTGCTTTTTCTATTGTTGTTTCTGTTTTTGTTTCTATTGTTGTTATTGTCGTTATTGTTATTGTTGCTGTTGTCGTTGTTATTTTTGTTATTGTTGATGTTGCCGTTGTTGTTTTCAACGATTTTGTGGTAATTGTTGATGTTATCATTGTTGTTGCAGTTGTCATTGTTGTTGTAGTTGTCATTGTTGTTGTACTTGTCATTGTTGTTATTTTGGTCCATGTAATTTTTGTTTTTGTCATTTCTAACAATGTTTTTGTTGTCATTCGTATTGTTTTCATTGCTGTTATTTCAATTTTGTCATTGTTGTTATTTTTATTCCTGTTTTTCCCATTGTTTTTGGTTGTATCCTCAATGTTTTTCGTAATTGTTGTTGTTATTATAGTTATTTTTGTTATTGTTGTTTTTATTGTTATTTTTGTTGTCATTGTTATTCCCTTTGTTGTAGTAATTGTTGAATTTGTCAACTTTGTTTCCGCCAACGTTCATAATTTCCGTTGTTTTCATTGTTGTTCACATCTTTGTTGTTGTTCACATCGTTGTTATTATTCCAAATATTTTTGTTGTTCCCGTCATCATTGTTGTTATTGCCAACAGTTTTGTTTTTCTCATCTTAGTTGTTGTTTTCCATTATTGTTGTCATAACTTTGGTTATTGTCATCGTTGTTTCAGCGGTGTTTGTTTGTTTGAGTTTGTGTGCTTAGCAAACAAATGTTAATTGAAATAGTGTTGATCAAAAACACAATCCCAGCAACAGGGAGAGAGAGTCAGAGAGGGAGAGAGAGCGAGGGAGAGTGATAGAAAGTGATAGAGAGAGGTAGATAGGGAGTGTGACTAAGAGAGAGTGTGACTAGGGGAGAGTGTGAAAGAAAGAGAGAGAGAGAGAGAGTGAATGCCATCGAATTTGAAGGACTTCACTCGAAAGTTCTTAACGAGCCTCCGGATCTCGAACCCTCAACACGAGAGAGTTAACCATCTACTTTAAGGAGCTCGTTAAAAATTCAAACTTTCCCAACCTGCCCCAACCGCTGGCCTCGTTCGAGTCCGCAACTTATTCTCATCCATCATCACCGAAGTCTTCAGGTTCTCCTCTTGCCCCATCATCCACAAGTTCTTCTTCTCTTGCCCCATCATCTCCAAGATCTTCCTTCATATTCTCTTCCCTCATCAAATGCCGCTACTCTTCCTACATCATGTTTATTCTTCTCTTCATCATCCACAAGTTCTTTCTCTCTTCCCCAATCATCAACAAGTTTTTCCTCCTCTCTCTCATCATCTCGCAGTTCATTCTCTCGCCGCCGGATCATTCATTCTCTCATACGCCTCCCTTCACACCAACTTCTTCTCTCTTTTCCCTTTCCAGCTCCCTTTTGTCTTCATCTCCTTCACATCAACATCAAGATTATTATCATTATGACGAGTTCTGTCGAGCCTTTTCTCGCCTTGTCTAATCCTTGACTTTATTCTGAATTCCTTTCAATTCCAATTCCTTTTTGTTTCCTGTTGTTTCATTTTCTGTCGTTTCTTCTGTTTTCTTTTATTTCTTTCCTGTCTCCTCTTGATTTCATTCCCTTCTCCTCTTGATTTCAGCCTCTTCTTCTACTTTCATGTTTTTCTCCCCTTCTTGTTTCATTTCCTTCTCCTCTCCACCTTTCGTTTCCTTCTCCTCTCCACCATTCGTTTCGCTTTCTTTTCTGTTTTGTTTCGCTTCGTTTGAAGAGAAGCCATGAAATCCGTTCCATTCACGAGTTGAGATCCGTGAAGAATTTGCCAATTCATGCCTACGTGCTTGAGCTTCTTCTTGCCACGCCCCCCTTATCCACACTTATCTACATTACTCATTCTTCTTTTCTTCCTCCTCTCTACTTTTCTCCCTCCTCTGCACTTTTCACTTTCTCCACCCCATCAACTTGAGCCAAGTTGAAGTCGACATCGTTGGGTTCTTCGTAGATTTCCTTGGTTTTCCATTTGATTGTTGCTGCGGCTTTTGCGGAGTGAAACCGAGCGAGAAGGAGAGGGAGATAGCAGAAATAGAAATAGAGAGAAAGAGAAACTTGTGCGGGGTTTTGGTGAAAAGTTACAAACATCTGCTGGCGAAGTTTCGCTCGCCGACGTCTGTTCGTGCGCGAATTAATTTATTCATGGTTTCTTGGGCGTCACTGTGAATGGCTGGCTCTCGGGACACACAACGGAAGCCGAAGCGAAGGACACGGGAACGAAAGGACGAGAGGAAATAATGAAGAATGGAAGGCGGGGACAAATGGACGCAAGGAAGGAAGGAAGGAAGGATCGTTCGTCTTTCCGTGACAATGAATAGAAGTTGAAGCGGCGGCGAAAAGGCGCAAAATGTGTAACAACTACAATGGCCAAGAACAACTACCACAAAAGCACAACAAAAATGAGAACAAGAACAAAGGGGACAACAATAAAAGCAACAATAACAAAAGATATACAACAACAAAGGATACGCCAATAAAGGCAATAACAAAAACTGCTGCAACAACAATAAAACACTGAATGAATAGTTCCAGCGGAAGTTGAGCGAATCCATTGCTAACCGCAGACTAATCAATAGTTCAACGAAGTTTCAACACACAAACCGGAAATCGGTGGCGAATGAGCGATTTTCTTATTTTACCATTTTCCTTTTTATTTAAATTGAAATTCAATTCAATTCGAAATTTCATCTCTACACGAAATTTCATCACTTTTCGATATTTCATCTCTATTCCGAAATTTCATCTCTATTCATTTGTTAACTGAATTTTATTTCCAATATATTTGCATTTTATTTCAGAAATTTCATTCGAATTTCATTTCAGGTTAATTGGGATTTTATTCGTATTTTATTTGAAATTTATTCCAATTTTATTTGAAATTTTTTCGAATTTTATTTGAAATTTATTCTAATTTGAATTTTGTTCAAATTTTATTTTAAAATCTTCTTCTTTTTTTCGTGGAATTTCAATGAATTAAAAACATTTCACAATCCTTTTGTCATATTTCTGAATAACAAATTTGAACTTTCTGAATAAAAAAATGTCATCCCAGTTTCACAAACAATGCAAAAAATCCTTATATTTTATTAAATTTCACTTTTTTTCTCATTTCACATATTTTTCAGAATTCTACAAAATCTATTCAAATTTCATTCAAATTATATTTTTATATATTTTATTTACTCCAATCTCAATTTGGTTTTCTTGTAAATTTCGTTGAAATTTAAATTGAAATTTAAATTGAAGGCAAATCCTAAGCTGAATAGCAGCGAAATTAAAGAATCCTTTAGCCGCCCCAGCCACGCCCCCTCATCAACTGTGACCTCTAAACATGGCTCATCTCACAAAACAAACAAAAAAAAAAATGAACAAATTCTCCTGCCGAGTGCTTTTGCGTTTCTTGGAAACGATGTTATTTCTGTGCCGACGCCGATTTCTCATTATGTTTTCGAATTAATCATGCTACAGAACAAAGGACTCCGACCCATCTACGACAAATCGCCATCCTCCTTCACCTTTCTCTCCACTCATTAAGCTTTAAGCTGCAATTTAGCAAAAGTAATTAATTGAAAAACTTTGGCAAAAGGACGTCGAGGGAGAAACAGCCGAAGGACGAATGAGAAGGATAACCGAAGACGAAAGAGGAGGAAAATCGAGGACGAATGAGGAGGAAAATCGAGTACGAATGAGGAGAACAATTGAGGAGGACAGTCGTCCTCTGTTCCAATATGATGTCTGCGATCTGTTCTCAAAGGCGAACAATAAAAAGGGTTGTTAACTTCGGCATCATCTGGTCGAGTGTCCAAAACCCGTCAGAAGTCGTTGCCTTGAAGGATAATTTTGGCTTCTTTCTCAGGTCTGAGGTGAAGGTTCTTCTGTACGCGGTGATGGAACTTCTGTTCAACATAATTGAACCAACTGCTCCCTTTAAAGGGTAGACAAAGGTTCACGGTCACGGTTTGATGTGAATAAAAAAAATATAACCCACTATAAAGGGAGATTTATTTTCCTCTCACTTATTATCCTTCGTTTTGCCATGATACCCAAACACTTTTGGAAAGCTACTGAAACACTTTAGATTTTAGAGCACGGCCTGGCATTAGATTTAAGTGTGGCGATAATTCGACTATTCCCAAAAGCCTTTACATCGGTTTTATCACCGCCCTCCTCTATCGACCCTTTATCCACTCATCACAATCCCTTCTCTTTCTCTCTCTCTATAATATTTCATTTTCCCACACCTCAATTCTATTAAAGTTCCTAGCTTATAGTGGTATATAGAACGATGGTAAGTGGGTTAAAGGGAGTGATAGAGACAAAGAGAGAGAACGTGTGTGATCAGTGATAGAGAGGGAAAGAGTGATGGAAAGAATGATAGAGAGGGAGAGAGTGATTGGTATAGAGAGTTTGTTGGAAAGAGACGATGACTCGTGGGCATGCAAGTTGATGGCATTAAAAGCTGCATGACTAGAATCGTAAGTGAAACAACAACAGTTGTAATAGCAATAAGGATAACAATATAACACAAACAAGAATATCGAAATCAACAGCAGGAGCAACAATAATAAAATCCACAGAAATAGCAACAACAACAAAATCAACAGGAATATCAACAAGAACAAATCCACACCAACAACAACAAATCCACAATAATATCAACAACAGCAAAATCAACAGCAATAACAACATCAGGATTCACAGCAATATCAACAATAATATCTCCAACAGCAACAATGCGAACAACAACATTATCGTTTAGACCAAGTTAATACGTGGAACAGTATTTACATGTGTTTGGGGCACGATTTCGGAGATAAGGTGCCCTCAGGTGGAGAAGTTCGAGTTGAAGATGAAGACCATAATCGGATTTGGGGCGACTTAAAACGCAACCCACGTCGTTTGTGGAAGCTTTTGTTTTCGGAACAATAGCAACATTAAGAAGAATAACAAAAACAATTTGAGGCTTGAAAGCTGAATTTCGAAACAGTTAGAAAAGGAATTGTCGAGAAGTCGAAGGAATTTAGAGAATGGGGAGAGGATTGGAAATTTTCCTCGGGGGAAGAAACGCGTTGAAAGAAGAACTAAAGGAATAGCTGTAGAAAGATGTGAAGATTGATTTTAAGGAAGAGATAGGAGATAGAGCTATAGGAAGAGGAGAAAGAACATCGAAGAAGAGGTGAAGGAAGAGCTGAAGAAAGATCCGAAGGAAGAGCTGGAGGAGGATGTTAAGAAATATTCCAAGGAAGAGGTGGAAGAATCATCTGAAGGCAGATTTGAAGAAGGAACCGAATAAGGAGTCAATTATTCTCCCGAAAGTGGAGTGAAGAGAACATTCTCTCAAGGGATTCGAAAATGGAGACTCTGGAAAATCATTAAAGGAAATCAACAAAGGAAAATCTGTCCACAAAATAGGTTTCGAAAGTTTGGTTTGAAAAATAATCAAAACTATAGCCTGAGGACGACACGTGGAATTTCACAAAATCGAAATCGACTTAGTTTGTAAATATTTAACCATCTGTCAACGAGCGCCAAAGTAAACACACTCATAAATTTATGACTCCATTCGCTCATTCCACGATTGCGGTGATAACCTTGAGTACTTGGAGTACTTTTACATATCGAATGATTGCATTAAACCAAGAACCAACAACTGGCGCTGATGATTTTAGGCCACGTCGACAGTGGAACTTAATGAACTCCACCTGATAAGGAAACCATCGACGTGGGTGTGGAAAACCGGAAGCCACGGGGATGTGGAGAAGGGGGTTGGATAGAGAATAGAGAGAGGTGAGAGGATGGAAGAATAACTTTGATTTCGACGTGGATTTACGGCCTGAAGGAACAACTATTGATTTATCAGTCAGGTGGAGATGGAGGATTTATGATTGGTGCTAGTATTGCATGGATTGTTGTTGTTGTTGTGGTTAATGTTGTTATTGAAGTTAATGTTATTATTGTAGCAAATGTTGTTATTGTGACTAATGTTGTTATTGGAGCTAGTGTTATTATTGTAGCAAATGTTATTATTTTTACTAATGTTGTTATTGTGACTAATGTTGTTATTTAACCTAATATAGTTGTTGTTGTTCTCGCTAATATTGTTATTGTTGGAATTGTGGTTTTTTTTAGTCATGGTAGCTTTTTGGTTTTTATTATTTTTTTTGTTATTTTTCATACATTTTGTTATTCTTTGTAATTTTTGGTTATTTTTTTATTTTTATTACCATTTGTTACCTATTGTTGTTTTTTGTTATTTTGGTTATTTTGCTTATTTTGGTTATTTTTTCTTTCTTTTTGTTATTTTTTTTATTATTTTTTGTTGTGCTTATCATTATAAGTAATAAGCATGTTGTTGTTGTTTTTGCTGCTATAATAACTTGTTTATTGTCCTATCAGTGATTTTTTGACCCGCACGCGCTTCCTGCCAGAAACTTTTCCACTCATTCGGATGGGCGGAGAAAGTTGAAGAAAAAAATAAATAAATATAAAGCAGAAATCACAAAACTTCAAGTGAAACTTTTTCAATCGGAAGTTCGAAAGTTTCCGACTGACTTCCGCCGAAGTGGAAGACTTTAATTAGGGAATATTTCTCGCAATGAACACTAGTCGAAATGAACATTTCATGAATTGAAAGGAAATCGGGCGAATTTCGATTCATTCAAGGGAAATATTATAATCCCAGAAGGTTTTTTTGTAGGAAAAAATTGGTTGAAATTATTAGTCAAATAAAATTTGAAAAAATTATATGATACATTAAAGAAAATATAAAATAAAACCAATAAAAAATTAAACAAAAATAAATTAAATAAAAATCTTTTTAAAAATTATATTCATAAATTTAAATAAACTGAAAATAATGCCATGAACCAACTTATATGAATAACTATAATTTCTCAAATAAAGAAACACAAACATTTCTTATATAAGAAAATATTACAACAATGTAATCAGAGATTATAATCAAATGACATTCATATGCAAATTTCATCAAATTTTCCGCGATTCTCTGAATTTAAATGCATTACTCAGATTGTCTAACTTAATATTCTCGCACATATGTGCGAACTTAATTTAAGAACAATTGCGTTCTTGACCCGATCTTTTTCTCTCGCCTCGCTCTTGAAAACGACAAACGTCAAGTGGTGCAAAAAGAAAAAAAATAGAAGCACGAGCAAATAACAAATTGCGTATTTTTCATACGAAACTATTTTTGAAAATAATTTCATTTGATAATTGAATGCATCATTCAGCAGTTCTTCAGAATTACATCCCATGTTATACAGATTATATATTTCTGTTCATATTGTGTTCAGTTAATAAATTTCTGTTCAAATTTTTCAGTTTAGATTTTTCTGTTCATAGTTTTCAGTTCACGTTTTTTTAGTTCAGGTTTTTAGTTTGTTTTAGTCCAGTTTTTAAGTCGAGATTTTAGTTCCTAGTTTCCAGTTTATATTATTCAGTTTTTATTTTCCAGTATATATTTCTCAGTTAATATTTTCCCGTTTACATTATTCATTATTTCATTTATTTCTGTGCATTTTAAATTTACCTTAAAAATTCGTGTTTTTCCGGGTTCTGCGATTTTTGTTCCTGCTTTTTAAAATTTTGTTTTCGTGTGAAGCCTTCACAACATCGTCACGATCATCATCATCATTACGAACGACGTTTTGAAACCCTTCACCGCTTGCATAAATATTTATCGCACACTTTTTATTGTATTTTAAACACTGAACCGGAGCAAAAACACAAATATTCAAATGAACCGCGCGTATGAAAGGAAGACGACGACGAAGCAGATGAAGATGGGAAGGAGGAGAAAAACGAGAAGACAACTTGAACTTTGACGCCGTGGCCGAAAATAGCAGAAACTCGTGAACAGCGCGTACGACGGGGGGCTGGACGTAGGCGTACGACGAAGGGGGCGGGGCACGGGGGACGGCGGCGAACGACACTTGAGCACGTCTCGGCCCTTAAGTAGTGTTGGTTGGATTTTTTGTTTAAAGCTCAATAAAAGCAAAAGCCTCCAACACGCACGCAGCAGGACACGCACCGCCACAACGACACACACACATGTATGCAGCGTGAAGCGGACGACAACACACACACAGAGACAGACGCGAGTCTTTTTTGGGTCCGCGGCGTATGCGTAATTTTATTTTTCCCTTGACACGGTTGAGCAAAAATGCGTTTGTTTTCTTTGCACTTCAATACTTTTTGTTGTCTTTAAATTATTTTATTTTTGCACTTTTTTTATAAATTTTTGTTTTTAAATTTTTATTTTTGATTTTTTGTTTTTGAATTTTTATTTTAATATTTTGAATAATATTTTTTAATTTTTATGTTTTTAAAATTATATTTTTTAGATCTTATTTTACATTTTTATTTTTGAATTTATCAACATTTTTTTTGTTGTTGTTAGAAAGCCGTAGAAACAACTGCTTGACACAATCGACGAGTTTCGCATCCGACGTCCGACCTGTTCGCACGAGGGTTCGCCGTCGACTGACGAGTTCTGGCGGCCGGACGCGTTTCGCCACTCGACAAACTCGAGCCACTCGTTCGTTCGTTGGTCCACCACTCGCTTCTTTGTTCGCACGATGGTCGTCGCTCCTTCCTTCGGTCGTTTGTTCGCTGGTCGTCTCCTCCTCTTCCTTCTCGTTCGTGCCCGCGGTCGTCTTCTCCACCGGCCCAACGATCACTCCTTCGTTCCTCCGGTCGTTGTTCGTCAGTCCGATGCCGTCGGTCGTTGTCTCGTTGTTCGTGCCGCGGACGTCGCCAGCAGGACGAAAGCCAACAGGTTAAACGAACGCCAGCCAACACGAGGCTGTCGATGGGGTGGTTCATGTGCCTGCGCTTGTGGGTAGTTGGTGTGTGTTTGTGTGCGCTCTTCGAGCGATGTCGCCGAGCCGACAAGTGATAAGACCATCCAGTTGTTGTTGTTGCCAGTCGTACTATCAGATGGTTCTCCTGAGAGAGAGAGAATGAGCAAAAGGACCGAATAGGAAATGAGCGCAAATGAACGACTCAAAAAACATCGCACAGTTGAGAGGAAAACTTGTACGAGTGAAATGAAAAATGAGCGAAATAAAAGTGAGTGAAATAAAATTGTGAGAAAGAATATTATGAGAAATGAGATTGTGGGAAAATTGGATGGAGTGAAAGCTCGTGCGAATGAGTGAAACGACAATTAGTAAATTTTTAATCAATTAAGCAATTAAAAATATTAATTATTTCAATATTAATTATTTTTAATTATGTAATTAAATACTTATTTTTCTGAAATTATTTTTAAAGTTAATTTTTTTTTTAATTTGCAAACTAATTTATGTATTATATTAATTCATAAATAATTGCGATTCATTGAATAAGGAAATTATTATTTTTGAAATTATTTTTATCTTATGGTTTTTAATATAAGTTCATAATAATTACACAATTATTATTGGTTGGTAATAAAGAAATATTTATTTTTAATAATATTTGAATGGATATGATTAAATTTAAATTTTGAAAAAAATTAATTTTTAAGATTATACATTTTAGTAACAATCAATTGATTTAAGGAATATTTTAAGCATTTATTTTATAAGGATTTATGATAAAACTAAAGAATGTAATAATTAAATATGTTGGAAACATTTTGCAAATTATAAAAAAATAATTTTTGAAAATATAAAAATATTGAAAATTTTATTGAACAATGGAATGATTTTGCACAGTTTGTAAATTATTCCCATACACATTCCACACATGATGCTGACGCCTGATGATGACTAGGACGAAGACCCCCATCCCGCTCTCCACGAACATGAACATTACCAATACCACAAGCCAGAGCCCAACGTCGTCGACCCCCCTCCCGCCACAGAAACTTGAACCTGAAACAAGAAACGCGTCCCCAACGAGCCGACGCGGCCGACGAGAGCGTGCAATTTGAGGTTCGTCTCGCTGCGATGCGTTGCGTCTCAGGCGCGGCGGCACGTCAGCGGCCACAATGGAACCCATTGTTCGGGGCCTCGTCGTACTACCGAAAACAACCACCACATACTGCAGACCAACATCAACCGAACCCAACTGCGTTCGAACCACCTGCCCCTCGCCTCAGACGTCGTCAGGTTTCAACCCCAGCGGCGACCTCGACGGGGAGGAGGGAGATGAATGCAGGGGGAAGGGTAGAGAGAAGAATGAGGTTGATGGAGAATGAGGTTAATGCCGGAGGAAAGGTTGAAGTGAAGGCAGGAGAGAAGAATGTGGCGAAGGGAGGAGGTATCAGAAAATGTGATGAAGGGTAATGTGAAAGGAGAAGAGAGCGAGCGGGAGAGGGAAAAGACCACTCGAGAAACACACATCCGGTCGTCTAAGTCCTCGCGAAATCCTGCGTCGCTCGAGGACTCTTTTGCAAGGCTTTTGTTTTTTTGCTCTTCGCTTCCTCACTTTTGTTTCATTACTTTCTTCATTTCTTTTTTTTTCATTAAATCTGTTGTTTGTATTTTTTTCCATGTGATCTTTTTTGCCATTAAATTTTTTTTTTGGCATTAAATCTCTTTTTATCATCAGCCTTTTGTTTTATTTTTTCATCAAAATATTTTTTTTTGCATCAACTTTGTTGTATTTCTTTTTTATACTTTGTCCTTTTTAATTTATTAATTGAGTTTTTTTTCATTTTATTTGTTTCTCTTTCTTTTATACTAAATATTTACTAAATATTTTATACTAAAAATACTTTTTATACATTTTTTCATGATTCAGTTTTGTTTTTTTTTGTCTAAAGATTAATTTTATATTTTTGATCTTTTAATTAATTACTTTTTTTGTTTTATATTCAAAAATATTCCCATTGCTTTATTTTGTTTTTTCATGAAATTTTGTTTTTTGTTTTCATTTCTTTTCATTTTCTTTGTTTTTATTTTTCTTTTTTATATTTTTTTATATAAGAGTTAAAATACTTTTTGAAATCCTTTTCACTTCACTTCGCGATGCAATTTGTCGACTCGCGAGTCTCGACAACGCAGCATAATTGTTGTTGGCATCACTGGAAAAACAACAAGAACAGCCACGATTTTCCAACAACACCCCACGTCATCGTCCTTGAGAGGCGACGGTGGTTGGAGGTGTGAGAGGTTCATAATCCTTCAATCTCCCACTTTAAAGCAGTATTTCATTTCACATTTTGCTTCCGCTGCACGATTTCTGCATTTTCTCCCCGGGGGAGGTTTTAAAATACCATTTTGACTGCTTTTAGTTCTTTGTTTAGTCGCAGAAATGCAACAAGCCTCTCTCTATCTCTCTCTCTTTCTCGTTTTATTCATTTTGTTTTTTTGCTTTGGTCTCAATTTCAAGTTTCGATTGAATATTTCTTATTTTTATTGAAATTTATAATTTTCCATATTTTCTTCTTTTCATTCAAATTTCTCTTTTTCCATAATTTCCATATTTATTTTTCTTGAAGTTTTCTATAAAATATTATTTCCTATAAAATTAATTTTTGAAAATATTTTTTTTTAGAATTTGTTAACTTACTACTTTTATAAATTTATTGTTATTTTTTACCCAATCTTAAAAAAGAAAATAATATAAATACATAATATAATATATAATAATAACATAAAATTCCCTTTTTCACAATTTTTATTTAAATTATTTCTATGAAAACAATTTTATTTGAAATATTCATCTATTTATTCTGTTTTTCTATTTTGTATTCCAATTCTATTTTAATAATTTCGTTACACTTTTAGATTTGATTTCAAAATATTTCGCATTCTTGTTATTTATTTTTCTTTTATGATTTCCTCCTACTAGATTATATTTTATTTGCTTTGCTTTTTCTAAATACTATTTCCTGGCCACTTATGTATTTCCTAGCTGCGTTCTGCTCAATTTCTAGCTGCGTTTAATGCGGCGCCGTTTAATGAGTTCCGCCCGTTTAATGAGTCGTAAAGAAAACACGCTTATGATGCTCTCTTTCTGTTAATTTTACGATCGTGATGGCTGGACCAATGTACGAAATGATGGAGGGACGGAAAGAGTGAGAGGGAGAGCGAAAAAGAGAAGGACAAACCTTTTATTTGCCTCCCGCTGGCGCCTCTCGTGGCTGGCTCCAGTTTATGGGGTTTCGCGGGTTCTGACCTTCGCCTCAAGAGTTGTAGATTTATTAATGAATTATTATTGCTGAGTGGCGAAATCGCGGAAATCATGCGGGATGAAGCTGAGTGCAGGATGCTGGCTTATGGTCAGGCGCTAAGCGTTTTGGTCTTCGGTGAAATATGTGAATTTGGAGGATAATAAAATTTGATTCTATCCTCAGATAAGAATGTCTTTAATTTGACTTTTGGTTGGTGGATAATTGAGGAAAAGTTAAGAAATTTAAAGTTTTTATTTTCAAAATGTTCATAGTATCATGAATAGTAAAGAGAATAAAAGGAGTCCTTGCGTCTCATTCTCTAAATTTAATATAATTTAATAAGTTTTTTGTCAGTGTTTTTGTTTCTAAATTTAATAAAATATTTGGCTTTTGAATTGTGTTGTTTCTGAATCAAATTAGGAAGTTAATGCAGCTTGAATTATTATATTTATTCCATATGCATCTCGTGTTTTGTTTTCGTGTTCCCTCTCTCCCTCTCACCATCTCTCTCAGTCAGTTTCGCTCTCAATTCATGTGAAAATTTCTTGATTGTTATCATATTTGTTATTGTTTCGAATGTGGCTTTTGTCTATTGTGATAATTTTATTTCCGCATATCTATTGTTATTGTTCTTGTAAATTTGTTATTATTGTTCTATTTGTTATTATTGTAATTGTTGTTATTATTATAATTGTTGTTATTGTGTTTGTTATTATTGTAATTGTTGTTATTATTGTAATTGTTGTTATTGTGTTTTTTATTATTGGAATTGTTATTATTGCAATTGTTGTTATTGTATTTGTTGTTATTGCATTTTTGTTCTTGTTATTATTGTAGAATTTAATATGATTGTAGTTGCTTTTTAATTTCCCAAAGCGAAAGATTCATCAAAAATTCATCTCGCACCTCGTTTGCATTTGATTTACAACCAAACATAAAAAAAAACACACACACACGCATACAAATACACATTTGGCAAAAATATATATGGAAATAAAAGCAATGGCAAAAATAATAATAAAAATAGAAATAAGAATGGATAAAAGCAATAGAGAAGCGGAAAGGAATTCGTTTTGTAAACAAAATATTGACGAATGCGAGAAGTCTTTTGATGGTGGGCGAGAGGAAGGTGGGAGGGAGAAAAGTACTAGAGAAGAAGAGAGTGAAAGGAAGAGGGGAAAAAGAGAGGGATATATAGAGAGAGTGAGAATTGAGCACTCAAGGAAGAATCTCTTGAAATAGTTTTTTAACCCACAAAACAAATAAATAAAAACACTTTGAAATAAAATCTCGACGCCAATTGCCTTGAGTTCATTGAACCCTAAGTCTTGTTGGCTAAAGAGGAGAAAGAAGAAGAGGAAGCAGAGTAGTTTGAGCGCCATTCAGTCGGCCAAAATGGCGGAACCACCATCGTCACGACCACCTACTTAAGACTGATGACTCTTTTATGGCCAAAAATGCCAAAATCACAATTGACCAAGTGAAGAAAATAGAGAGAGAATGAGAGAATGAGAGAAAGGATGGAGGGAGAAAAGAAAGGACTTTTTGGCCAAAGGACTTCGAAGGCTCTTAAGAAACGACAAAAACTACAATACTATAAAAATAACAACAACAAGTACTACAAAAACAATAACAACAAATAAAAAAAAAAAATAACAACAATCAAGTACTACAAAAACAGCAACAACAGCCGAACCCATTGGCCACAATATGTTGAAACGATTTTGTAGAAACATTTATTTTTTCCGCTCGAGTTCTTGTTGTTGTTGTTATCTGTTGATATTGTTGTTGTTGCTTTTGATATTGTTATTGTTGTTGTCAAAGCTCTCTCAAGATTTATACACACTGAAAAATTGCAATTCCTGAGATTTATGAGACACACGAAGGACATCCACAACCCCATCACGACCCAACCTCAGCCTCAGCCCATTTCGTCTCCCACCCGAACTCGGCGCCAGGCTTCACACGTCGGCCTGTGAAAATTGAGGCTCATCCCGAGGATGTCGAGTGATTTAGAACCGGGATCCATCGAAGGGAAGAAGGATGCGAACGAGGGTAAGGGGAAGATGAGGATGATGAGGAGGGTGAGGATGATGAAGTGTATGAGAATAAGGAAGGAAGAGAATCAGGACTCTCGAAGCCAAGAGAAGACCAAAGGATATAGATGTTATTAGGATATCGAGGATTGAGGACGAGGCGTCGTCGCTTCGGTGAAATGTATCGAAAGCTTCGTCGTTCACGTTTGGTGTAAAACTGCAATAATTTATGTTTTTACATTCGGTCCTCTTCAGTTTTTATGACACCATAAATTCCGGCCCTTCACCTAGTGGAGTGAAATTCGTTTTAATGGCTCCATCGACATTCTTCATCCTATCTCTCTCTCTCTCCCTCTCCATCTCATTCTTATTCACACCTGGCTTTCGGTAATTCAGCAAAACAAAACATTGTCAATAACATATAAGATAAGGATGAAATGAAACAAAATATTTATCGCAAACTGAGCTGAAATAAAATAAAATCGTGCTATAAAAAAGGAGTAAAAAGGAATGACGTAAACTTTTATTGTGGAAAATTATTGTAAAATAGTAGGAAAATATAATAAAATTTAACGAAATCAAATTCAATAAATAAACCATTGGCAAAGAAAACATCAAATAGGAAATAAACTTAAAATAAATTAATACAAAATAAATACAATAATAGAAAGACAAAAATAAAACAAACAAATTCAAGAATAGTTAGAAATCTAAAATATAATTAATAAAATGATAAATATAATTTCCAAATAAATAACATAATAAAAATAGAGGATGAAAACAAAAGTCGTAGTAAATAGAAAAATACAACTAAAATTAATGTAATGTAATTAAATATGTATGAAAAAATAATTAAAATACTAAAATAAAAAAAGTTTAAATTAAAATACACTAATATTATAAACCAATGATAATAAAATCGTTTAAAAAAATAATACAACTATAATTATATAGGATAATAATAAAATTATAAGAATAAAATAAAATTAAATAATTTAAAATACTTTAAATCATTATTCAAAATATATAAAATTAAATAAAAATAAGGCATATAAAGTAAAGCATAATAGTAACTAAAAAACAAAAAGTATATAAAATACATTTAAAGCTTTTAAAATATAGCTTATGGGACCAATAAAAGAAGGATAAAAAAACGATGAGAAAATGAGATTGAAACGAAGAGAGGACATAAGACCAAAGTGAATAGAAAACGAAATTAAACTGAATGGAAAACGAAAGTTAAAGTGAAACCCCCGACCCCAAAAAAGTACTTTTGATGTTGCACAGAAGCCCGAAATCAGGATGAGGTCGACCCGAAGCCGAGGGCGACCCGAACTTGGGGTCGACCCGAACCTGAGGTTGACTCAAACCCTAGGTCGATTCAAACCCCAGGTCGACCCGAACCCCACGTCAACCACTCCTAAACCTATTAACTTCGGGCCGCTCAGGTGGGCTTCCCAGCTCAATTGTCCACCTCTCACCAACCTCACCATCATCATCGCCGCAACCACGACCACCGTTGACGACCCTTGACCCCAATAATTTCAGTCATTTGCCAAATTGGAGCCATTTTCAGGTGTTTACTTTTTTGGTTAAACGTCTGAGCCTTGAGCAGGCATTCGTTTGGGTTTGAATTCATCGCCTTAGAATCCATGGCTACTTGAATCCTGGTTCACCATACCCTCCTCGTATGTGACCCTAATCGTCCTTCTCTCATCCACCTTCCCTCATCGTCTTTCCTCATTTTCCTCCCTAATTTTCCTTCCCTCATTCCTTTTGACATGGCCTCCTTCGCTTCTCCATTTGATTCCATTCCTTCCGGGCTGCCGGCGGACGTGTTCGTTATTGTGTTTGCCTTCCAAAGACACACGCACACATCCTCACCATTAACACACACACACATACTCACCCTTAGGCTAAGACGAATACCACTGAACTCTCACCAATGCACACACACACACTCGCCTGCCACGCATAAAGGTAACATTTTCATTTGTTTTCAATTTGTTTCCGACCCAAAAATTGAACCCTTCTGCCCTCTCGTATTCCGTTACTATTCCCCTCACTATCTATCACTATGTTTCTCTCCAACTCTCTTCAATCTCTTCCACTTTCTCCCCCTCCCCCCCCCCCCTCTCTCTCTCTCATACACTCCCACCCTCCCTCTCTTTCAACCATTACCTCCGTCCCTTTCTTTAGGTCGTTGTGAATATCTGTGTCGAGCTTTGATTTGATTGGGCTTCCGACCTTATTTTTCTCTCCTTCTCACTCCAACCCTCTTCTTGGCCATCAGCAGCAGCTGTTTCTGTTCTGCAAATTGTCCTCTATACGTGTTGGCATACGAATCGATTTGGCTTCCTCTTTTTCTCACTCCCTCCTTATTCACTCTTTCCACTTTTCTCACTCACTCCCTCCTTTTTCACTCCCACCTTTCTCACTACCGCCTTTCTTTCTCGCTCTCTTCTTTCTCACTGTCTCCTTTCACCTTCTTCTTTCTCTTTTCTTTCCTTTTCTTTTCCTTTGCCGGGCATAGAGGAAAAGTTTTAAAAATTTGGCAAAAGAAATTTCTCAAACTCAATTTCCGTCTCGAGTTTTTGGCGTGTTTCTGTGTCATTTCCTCACCTCACTCTTCATCGCAATTTCTTTTGCTTTTTATTTGTTCTCATTCCTTTTCTCATTTTCTATTTTTCACCCTCTCTGTCTCTTTCTTTTTATATTTCCCTCCCTCTCTGTTTCATTTTCTATTTCACTCCACCATCTTCTATTTCACTCCCTCATTTTCAACCTCCTTCTCTTGCTCTAGTGGCCTTCTTTGCTTTTGATTTTTCACTCTCTCCGCCATTTGGAGTGGTTTTAATGCGTTGTGTTGGTTCGCTTTAATGGCTTCCGACTATTGTCTGTCTCTGTCTCCTATTTGCCCTCTCCCGCTTCACATGACCATCCTCCCTACTAGAGTCGAAGAAGACTCTATTTTCTTCCTCCTTCTCACTAGCTTCGTTTTTTTTTTCCTTCATGTTCATCTTTTTTCACCTGCTCCTCCTTCGCTTGGAACCACAAGAACTCCTCCAATTGGTCTACTCTCTCATTCTCTCTTTTCCTTTTTCTCACTCTCCTCATTCTTTTCTTCCTCCTCATTCCCCTCTACCGCTTTAATCCTCCCTTTCTCATTCTCCTCCTCTTTTTGTTCCTTGCTTTGATTTATTTTCCCTCATCCGCATTCATTTCGATTGCAAACAAAAAATATTCCATTCGTGAGTTTTTCATATGGAGAGAAAGAAAGCTTTTCGCTATCTGTCTTCAATATGTCTGTCTGTTTATATGTCTGTCTTTCTATCCGTCTGGTCGTGGTTCTCCTCCATTCATTCATCCTTCAGTCCATTCGTTCACCCGTCAGTCCTTTCAGTCTATCTGTCAGTCAGTTCTTCCGTCTCTCTGGCCGTCTGTCTGTCTGTCTGTTAGTCTCTCCGTCTGTCTGTCTGTCCATCCCTCAGTTTATATATCTGTCTGTCCAATTGTCTGTCCTTCTTCATGCTACTTGTTCGTTTGTCCGAGCAATTCGTCTTTGTATGTGTGTGTGCAGTCATGTGTGTAAGTGTGGTTTCGTCCTTGAGTGAAATGAGTATTTTAGTGGAACTCTGTTGTTGTTATTATACAGTTGTTTTTTTTTGTTATTATACAGTTGTTTTTTTTGTTATTATACAGTTGTTGCTATTTTCGGTTCTTTTCGCTAGTTTAGTGCGAGGTCAAAATCCGTCGAGCAATGAATTTTTCTCTTAATTTTTTGTCTGAATTTCTCTCTCAGACATCAGCTTATTTTCCACACTTCCATTCATCATAGAAACGAAACGAAGCAATTGTGATTTTATTTGTTTTTCGCTGATTTTTATTTTCATGCCATAAGCTTATAAGTCAATGTCATTGGTGAAATCATTTATTATTTAGTATAATCGTGCGATTAATTTTCATTTTGTTTCATGTGAATATTTTTATTTATACACATAAATAGATAGTATTTCTATCACATCATCATGATGATGAATGTTTATAAATTAATGGAAATTACGGTAGAAAAAATCAATAAAATTAAAGATGTACCAAAATAATATAATAAAAAATCAACAAGATGTATAACAAAAAAAAAACCTTCCCGCACCTTTTTTATTAACTCGTTGAGGACAAAAAAAAAGGAGTAAAAAAAAAATTTCGAATGGACACAAAACTTTTTAATATATCCGTTAACGATGATAGATACAATAACAACAACAAATATCTCACATTATTGTTGTTGTCGTTGTCCATCCCACAAACAAACACAAAAGCAGAAAAGCCTAAAAATATGCAAACCATGGAGTGGAATGAATTTTCAAGTCAAAATCAATAGAAACCGAAGTGAGAGTTTTAAAGTTGATTTCATTGAATTAATTCCACCGTTCTCGCTGGCGTTGCCACACTATACAAAATCAGAAGAAAAGCAAAAAGAAATTTTTGGCATCCTTGAAAGATTCCTCATGTTAAAGGTTTCTCTCAAGCCATGAGAATGATTTTTCCTTCCTCAGTTGTTTTCCTTCGTTTGTCCTCGCTCGTTTCCATCTCGATTTCCATCATCTTCCAAGGCCGCTTGCGACACGGTGGCAACTCTCTGTGGTGGCCTCGGTCTCAGTGGACTTCTTTGGCCTTCAACTCGAAGGTTTTTCCCGCACTTCTGGACGATACAACAACCTATATTATTTCCACCATCCTCAACCCAATGACCCTGTTGACCTCGCACCATCTCAAGTGATTGCGAATGAGAGAGAGGCAAAAGTTGAAAATTGACTCAGTTTCATCTCGGATGTTGTGGATGTCTTCTACAACAACAATAATAATATCAACAACGACTATAATAATATCAACAACAACAGCAATAATATCAACAACAACAGTAATAACATCAACAACAACAATAAATACTTCATTGTTAGATACAGTGACATTAAATATAACAACAACAACTATTTCGACCACCTCCCTTCATCATCTTCTGCTGGTCGTTGGTCGCCATTAACGACCTGAAGACGTGAAGTTGTCAACAATCGATTGAACTGTCTTCTCACTCTCTATCGTTGTCCCTCGCTCTATCTCTGTCTCTCGCTCTATCGTTGTCTTAATCAAGATTTGGGCGTTAATATGAGATCACTTCAAAAAAATATTTTTTTTTGAAATTTTTTTTCAAGTCCACTTTGGAGATCAATTGTGGCCAAAGCAGTGGTCGGAATGGGACAACTATACCGCAAAATGAAAGAGGAAGACCTCCCCTTTCCTTTGCGCCAAACACGAGCTTTCTATCGCGTCTGAGACGGAAACTATGGACGATTTCCGACTTAAAAACTTAAAATGGCTCTAACTCCGCCATTTCAAGATTTGGGCGTTAATATGGACCACTCAAAAAAAAAATTTTTTTTTATTAATTTCTTTTCTAAGTCCACTTTGGAGGCCAATTGTGGCGAAATCATGATTTGGGTCTTAATTTGATCTCTTCAAAAAGTAATTTGTTCTTCCAATTTGACAAGACGAATATAAAAATTGCTGGGGACGACAAGAACAACAACGAAATCGGGGTAATGTAAAATCAGATGGACAACGAAAAGGACGCGACGGCAACTGATGATGAAAATTTGTGGCGTTGTAAGCGATTTAAGTGGGAAAATACTAATACAATAACACATTGATGCACATACACTCTGCAACACATATACACACACCTATTTGACTTCGGCTTTGCTATCGCTCGAACTCGCTCTTTTATGTACTTCGACTGAAAACTCTCTTCTATTTTTTTTATTATTGTTGTGATCTTGGTATGATTTAGAATTACGAAATATGCAAAATGTGAACATGACTGAGAGAGAGAGAGAGATCTCAAATACTCTCATTTCTGATTTGATGCTGAAAAAACACTGACGGAGCATGCAAGATATCAGTCTTATGATTCCCTTTCAGCTTCCTATTTTAGGAGTCTGAGAAAAGATCTGCTGGGTCCTTGTCTATCAGTTTCTCTCTGACTCACACCTAATTAGACGTGACAACGAAACTTCCGGTTGAAAGGTATTTGCAAAGCAGATAATGGCCAATAGATGGTGGCAGCTGCAGCAAACGGAAAGAGGAAGGGAATCGAATCAAAGGGAAGGAATCGAGAGGAAGAGAATCGAGAGAAGAAGGGAATCGAGGTGAAGACAATCGATGGAACGGGAATCGAGGGAAGAGATTCACAGAGAAGAGAATCGAAGGAACGAAAATCGATAGAGCAATGTTTTGAGGGAAAGAGAAAGGAAGGAAGGAATGAAGGAAGGAAGGAAGGTGAACGAAGCAGGCAACGTTCAATATGTAAACAACTGCTGATTGGAAGGCGAAGGACCTTGAACGAGAGGAACGAGAGATGATGGAGAGGTTGAGAGTGGGACGAAAGGGACGAAAGGATGAAAGAACAAAAAGACGATAGAACCACAGATGGAGAGGTCGACAAGAAATGAAAGGATGATAGAAAGAGAGGATGACAGGATGATAGAAGGAGAGAGGATGACAGGACGATAGATATAGAACATCAGGACAACTGACGAGAGCACGGAAAATCGAAGTGTGGAAAACCGTGGACCATGTTGAGGACCTTGGCCAAGGATCTGTGGGTGGTAATAGTCAGACGAAAACAGAGACAATTGGAGTGAAGTTAGAGATGATGAAGAAGAAGGAGTGGAGAGAAGGAAGAAGAGTTCATAAATAACGTGATGATGGAAGAGATATTGAAGAACAAGTGGAGAAAAAGAAGATTTCATGAAGAATATTTGGAGTGAAGGAATAGTTCATGAAGAACAACTAAAGAAAAAAATGGAGAACTACGACAAATATAGTAAATGAAGAGATGACCGACCTCTGGCGAGTGGACCTTGGTTGAACTATGGCTGACCACGAGATCACCGTCCAGCCAACTGGTATTCGTTTTATTTGTTTTGGCGCGTGATTTGAAATTCGAGGCGGGCAAAGACAATGTTATTTGAGAAGAGGGAGGATGTGAGAAGAAACAAGAGAAGAAGATGATGAAACAGAGAAACAGTTGGTGGTAACGAGCTGGTGAAAGACTTTAGAAGCAGTTGGAGGGGAGGGGTTGGAGTTATTGATAAGACAATAAAAACAATGAAAAGAATTGAAATAAAATAAAATAAATGAATAAAAAAATTCATGCATTTAGCTTCTAGATTAATTTGATTTAAATTTATAATTTCCGAAAATGGAATAAAATGTTTCAAATGTTTCCCTATTTCTAAAATTTTTGTCGAAATTAAATAATTGTTCCTATGCAACTGCAAATGGTTTAACTTTTAGGTCAATAAACCCAAAATATCTTCTTTAAAATAAATATGTAATTACAAAGAATAAAAATGAGAAAAAATTAAAGGAAGCGAATGCATCTCCAATAATAGAATATCCTTCAAGTTCTACAGAAGAGTTCGAAGAAAGAAAATTTTCACAACATGTTTTTAATATAATAGGGAACTTTGTACTAGATTTTCCTTCATCTTCTCGCCCTATTTGTCCTCTTTCTCTCTCAACTTATATTTTTCTCTCTATTATTTTCTATTTCTCGTAGTCAGTTCTTGTAGTTTCTGCGGCTCCTCGAACAAAGCGAACTATCCTTGCGTTCTTCGAATTTCTTCATGTCGCGACCTCTGCGAACGTATTGTTATTGTTGTTGATATTGTTATAGTTCTTGTTGTTGTTTTTATTATTGTTGTTGTTTTTGTTGTTCTTGTTATCACTCTTGTTTTGCTGTCATCATTTAATACATCCTTCGTAATTGACATTAGACGCCATATTAAATTCCATTTTAGGATGTTTTTCATTCGCCTCCTCGTCGATTTATCTTCTTCGTCTGCTACTTCAACATCGCCTTCTCTCTTCCTTTGTTCATGTCCTTCTTTTTTTTATTCTCCATCTTCCTTTCCCTTCTTCCTTCTCTCTCTTCCCACTTTCACCACCATCTCTTTCACTCTGGCTCTCTTATAAACGCTTGCTCTCTGATATCGACAGCATTAAATACAACAAAACAACAACTCACATGTACTCATGCACACAGACAGCCAGACAGACAGACAATCGTGTAGACAGACAGATAGCAGGACAGACGCTCCCACTTGCTCCTTAAACTGAGGATAATCTTCATTGCCGTCGTTAGGGCCGATGTCTATTTTTGCTATTATTTTCATTTTTGTTGCTATCTTTTCTATTGTCATCTCTTAATGTTGTTATTATATTTTTACCATTGTCATTGTTGTTGTTATTTTTTCCATTCTCTTTTTTACTGTTGTTATATTTTTTGCCATTCCCATTTTTTATTCTTGTTGTCGTCATTTTGTTATTTTTCTTGTTACACTCATAATAATCATTAAAAGCTCTCGTTTCGACGGCTGCACGTCTGGCGTGTCGAACATTTCAAAAAATATATAAAAAAAATAACAAAAGCAACAAAAATGAAACACTCAAAATAACAATAGCTACAACAACGATAACTGTAAAAATGAAGTCAAACACAACACGAAAAAATATATGAGGCATACTTTTGGGCGCTTGGACGATGTTGATTGTGATTATGTTCGACATTCGACGTTTTTTAATAGCTTTCGTTGTTGCTATTGTTGATGTGAGTATCGTTATTGTTGTTGCTGTTATCATTCCGTTTATTATATTCCCTTCTATTATGATGTATTATGTTGTTGTTGTTTATGTTTTTCTCTTTTAATGTTTTTGCTTTCATTACTGTCCCTATTATTCGACTTATATGATATTCTTTTATACAGCCAATGCTGTCATCGTAGTATATGTGCTGAACATCTTCATCATCATTTATATCAAATTCATCATCAACTTCTGTATCACAATCATCATCATCATTATCGCCTTCATCGGACACGTCACCGTCGTTGTCATTTATGTTTTTGTCGAAAATAACACGGTTTTATTGCGAATTTCACGGTTTTATCGATTCACTTGCTCACGAGTCGAGGATAAACATCGTTCTAAAAGGAGGCAACGATGGAAGGTGGGAAGTGGAGAGGGAAGTAATGAAAGTAGGAAGGAGAAGATGAGGTCAGTTGGTATCAAATTACAACGGATTTTTTCTTCGGGCGAAATTTTGGTTGTGAAAAAGAAGATAAACTCTCACAGTCTTTAACGAAGAAGTTTAAAGAGTAGTGAATCGATATAAGGTGGAGGAACAATGAGAATTTTATTCTATAAAAATTTATATATAGCGAAATTTCCACATATGTAGAAACATATTTAATATATTAATTTTTGTGAAAAATATCAATAAAAAATCTGGATGATTATTAAATGAATAAATATCGATTTTTTAAATGGTAAGTATTTTTAAAAATGAAGTAGGACTAATAGAAAAAAATCAGGAAAACAAATAATAAAAATGTAAGATAAAGAAAAATATGAATTAATATAAAAACTAAAATGTTCTGAAGAATTATGTATAATAATGTAATATATATTTGTAAAGAAGAATAATTTATCTCAAAAATTTACTACAATTATTATAATTCAAAATGATGATATTATGAAAACATGCAATGAAATTAATCGATAAAAATCCAGCCAAACGGAATATATTTTTAATATCAAATAAGGGAATGAACAATATTAATTAATAACTATTATAAAATTCAAAACCTTCTAAAGCTTTATATCAGCATCATAATAATCTAGCATATACTCATATTTACGCAAAAGCTTATATGTATATATCCCTTTGAAGATAATTCCATGAAGAAGTTCTAAAAAGATTGTGAAACTTCCAGGAACGATGCTTGACGCAGTTACCGCAAATAGTTTTCTCCATGGATCGCTTCACGTAGGGACCCCATATGGCCGAAAGGAGTATAAAGAAAATATTTTCCTGGAAATAAAGAGGAATATTTAGCATGCGATGATGGAGGGTGGATAAGAAGAAGAAGAAGAAGAGAACTACCACACTTGGTGCGAAACCACTCAATATTCTGACGTTAATGAGGTGTAAACGGTGTAAGTGGCGGCCACATTCAATTACCATTAAGCATCAACCCGTCGTCGACCGTCACCGCTGACATCATCTCATCGTCATAATCTTCGCCATTATCATAATCATCATCTCAATCATCTGCCTGACTATAATTTATTATTAGGAGAATTATTATTTATTATTAACAGCATTTATTATTATTAAGATCATCTCACTTGTACTAAATATTCTTGGAGCTCAAATGGAAATAATATTTTTTTTTGTCTGCTGTAATTTTCTTTTTCTTTGTTATTATTCATTTTGGAATTTTTCTTTTTCGTTTTAATTATTTTTGTTGAAGATCTCTTTTTTGTAATTTTGTTTTAACTATTCTTGTTCAGAATATTATTGTTGTAATTAATATTGTTGTGGTTATTATTATTGTTGTAATTATTATTGTTGCAATTATTATTGTTGTAATTATTATTCTTGAAATTGTTATTTTTGTAATCGTTTTATTGTTATTTTTTGTAATTATTATTCTTGTATTATTATTGTAATTAATATTATTGTATTTAATATTGTAGTAATTATTGTTGTAATAATTGTTGTAATTATTATTCTAGTAATTATTTTTGTTGTAATTATCATTCTAGAAATTATCGTTATTTTTGTAACAAACCATATACAGAAATAATTATATCCTAAAATACATACATTTGTGGACAAATAATTATGATTGTACTGTAATTACAGAAAAGAATATGAAAGGAGGAAAAAAAGAAAAAGGCGAAAAAATAAGAAAAGAAGACAAATGAACAACAACAATTGAGAATAATTGCAATTACAACACATTCCAAAACGATGCGGAAAAATGACAACTAATTGCGAGAAAAACTCACACACGTACAAAAATACTCACACACCCACCCACAAACACACACCTATTCGCACATAAATGAACAACTCACGCAGAGATAGAGAGACAGACAGACAGAGAGAGAAAGAGAGAGACAGACAGAAAGATAATATTCAACGACTCATAAGAAACTCATGTAAATGACGACAAGTAAATTAAGAAGAAATGAGAAGAAACTGAGTAGGTGTGTGTGTAAGTGAGTGGGTTGCTTATGTGTGTCAATGTTTAGGTTTATGTATGTGTGTATGTTAGACTGTAGGTGTGTTAGTTCTTAGATGTATTTGTGTAAATGTTGTCATGTGTGTGTGGGCGTGTGCAAATTGATGCAATAAACATCCACAGATGGTCTTTTCAATTAACTCGAAACGAGGATAATGAGAAGAGACCGAGAAAAAGGATGATAAAAGGAGTTATTAAAATAAGTGAAAGGTGAGAGGAGATATGTGAGTGGAGAAAAGTGAAAGTCAGGGAGTGAGAAAGCGGAGATGATGAGGAGGGGATATCAGAAGGAAAGAGGAAAAATCTAAGGAGAGTGGGAAAAAATAGAAAACAAGAAGGTGAGAGAAATGTGTTGATCCAATGAAGAGATTACACGATGAGATGAGATCATTCAATGAAGTCAGGTTGAATTGGGAATTGATTACGTGTGGTCGAGAAGCAGTCAACCGCAAGAAGAAGAGAAAAAAGATAGGAAAAAGAAGAGGGATCAAAAATAGAAAAAATATAGAAAAGACAGAAAAAATACCGAAGAAAGGAGAAAACGAAGATGGAATTTATTCAAGCTTGGTGTCCATAACAACAAAATTCAACCACAACTAGTGATGGGCAAATACCCAAAATTCTTACCCGAAATGGGTATTTACCCAAATGGGTAACTATATGGGTATTTATTTTTAAACATTAAAAACAATATATTCCTATAAAATTTTATGTTTTTTCATATTGAGAATAATATAAACAAATGAAATGGGATATATATAGTAGTGAGACATTTTAATCTGTGCTGCTTGAATCGAATGATATGAAAAATACTCTCTGCTATTGATTTAGTTAATTTCAGAATTCGGATGTTATGACTTATGTGGAGGAAATTAGCCCGGTTTTAGTGCATCAGCTGGACCAATTTTGTTGTATTACTCCAAAAATTATTGAACCAAAGTTTTAAGTGGTGCGGGATTTAGTGTATTGAATACTACAGTTTCGTTATTATCACGGTTAAATTCATTAATAAGTCGCCTTTTTATCTCTTGAGAGAGAGGAACACTCATTGCCCGCCAATGTTTGCAAACTGACTTATACTGACTATAACTTATACGGTAAAATATATACCCCATCGAGTTTTACTTGGAAGATAATATACACTCTGCGTCACATGAATAGAAACACACAAATTTTTTTAGATGACAGCTCAAAACTTTTGAAAGTGAATTTGCAAAAGTATTTGGCGAATGCCAATCTATAGAAAAGACAATTAGGAACAATATTGCGAAACAAAAAATCTTCCGAAAAATTCCACAGGACACCTTTTCTGTCCTTTTTTGAAAAAGCACACAAAAAACTGCTTATTTTTTGCGTCACTTGAATAGAAACAGCAGCCAAAGTTTAAAAGCTATACGATCAGTTACATTGCTGATGAATGGTAAATGTTCAAAATTAAGATGGTTTAAGGTATTCTGCGTGCATACATTAAAAATTTCCAGACCAAAGGTGCATACCTTGGCCGAAAAGGTAAAAATGTGAGTGCATATTGAAAATGCATTTTCTTTTCCTGCAGTCCCCAATAAAATGGAAAGTAGTACCAAAATTGTATTGGTTATTGTAAAAAATATTGAAAACTATGGGGAAAAAATGAAAGAAGACCAATCGGCCGCGAAACAACTGCATACCAAGAAGTATCCCGAAGATATCCCCCATGTGCTGATTCTCCCCAGCCAAAATACAAGAAATTAGCGACCTTTTCTACAGTTAGATGCATAAAAGATAGCACAGATCATTTCTACTGAATCAACTTTTACCAAAATACGCCGTTAAATGCATGTTTTTTGGGTTTTAACCTAGTTCCCGGGGAAAAAACTTTTCCCATACAATCGTTTCAGAAACATTTTTTTTTTGACTCTGGAACCAGGTTAAAAACCAGCGAAAACTGACAAAATACACTTTAACCGCAAAAGAAAAATGCGATGAAAAAAAACGACGAAAAATTTGAAAAATACCCGTTTTTGGGTATTTAAAACCATGTTTGGGTATTTACCGGGTAAATACCCGGTATTTACCCAATTTTAAATACCTACCGGGTGGGTAAAAAAACCTTGCCCATCACTAACCACAACTACAGCAGTTACCTAAAAATACAGCACGTGCACAGGTGAACAAAACGACCACAGACAGTGCGAGTAAGGCAGATGGAGAAAGCCAGAGAATGAGACAAAAGAGAGATGGAGACGAAGATTGATCCGAATTGATCCAATAGTGTGAGTGTAGACAGAAGACAATTCAGAAGAAAAAACCTACTCAAGCAGATAAAGGTAGAAGAAGAGAAAGGAAGAGAGAAAAATCGAGACAGTTCATAACCGATAGGTGAAGGTGAAATAGAATCAAAAAGAAATAAAAACAGTAGGAGAGAGAGGAAAAGTGAGTGAGTGAGACCGCGATAGGCAAATCTACTCTCACACACGAGGCCGCAGGACAAGCCAAACGGCTTGTTTGTATGTCTTTGTGCGACCTGAGCTGACGTCTAATGCAACTCAAGATGGCGACGAAGACAAACACTTTGGCACTTAAGATAGAGAGAGAGGAGGTAGAAAGAAGAAAGGTAAAGGAAGATTGAGAAATAGATGGGGCAGGTGAGACACTGATGGGAATGGGCTTTTGGTATAATATCATTGTTGTTGTTTCTGTTATTTTTGTTGCTATTGTTATTCACATTTAGTATTTTTACTTTTGTTATTTCTATTAATGTTATTTTTATTTTTGTTATTTTATTTTGATTTTGGCTATTCTTATTTGTATTATTCTTATTTGTTATTGCTATTGTGGTTATTCTTGTGGTTTTTGGTATTGTTTTTATTCTTTTTGCTGTTTTTGCTATTTTTATATATTTTTTATATTTTTTCTTACTGTTTTTATTGGTTTTTTATTGTATTTTATGAAATTTATTTCATTATATTTAATATTTTTTTATATTCTTGTTCTTACTATATATCCTTGTCATCCCAATAATTGTAGTTATTATTGTTATTCCCAAAAAAAGGTGTTGCTTTTATTTAATTAATGTTGTTGCTTCATTTCACCTTCCTCACTTGTTAGTTTAGTTTGTTCTGTCTCTATATTTTTCCACTCCTCATCCTCCTTCTTTTCCACCTCCTCTTTATCCGCCTCCTTCTTTCCCCCTTCTCCTCCTCCACTCTCCATTCCTCCCACTCAGACTTCACATAATTGTTGTTGTCGCTTGAGGTGTTGCCATATTGTGGCGATTGTCGCAGACTCCATCCACTCTATAATATGTATGTGTTTTTGTTTGTTTGTGTGAGTGTGCATGTGTTCGTGTGAATGTGCATGCCTTTGTGTGAGTCTGAATAAACGCGTGCCTGAGGCACGAGGCGTGAAACATAGCGATGGGGGCGGGAGGGCGTCAAGAGGGAGGCGTGGCAGGTGTCAGCAGAGAACTATTACGCAATTAGGCTGACAATTTACCTGAGCGTCGCTGCAGCTGATGTCGTTCATGGTTAACAACAATAACAATAACAGCAACAAAAACAACTACAACAACAACAACTAAACTATAACAATATAACAAGAGGAAAATATAGCAACAAAATAACAATAATAACAACAAAAGCAACAAGGAACATTCACACAATGAAAGACATTGATAAAGAAAAAGAGGGGAAAAAGAGAGTGAGATAGAGAGAGGGAGGGCGTGAAAGAGAGAGGGAGAGATTGTGTGAGAGAAATAAATTGAGAAGAGAAGTGAAATGAAATTTGCAGCTGTGGCTAAGAATTCTTTAGGGATATTCAATCAATGCTGCCACCTATTTCTATTTGACCCACTTTTCGTCCTTTTTTAATTCTATTTTATTTATTTTTTCATAATCAATCATTCATTCATTCACCTTCACATTACAAATATTTGAACCAAATCTCAGAATACATAAAAAAATATTTTATTTTTCCAATTTCTTTATTTTCAAGGTCAAATTTGAGACTGTGGCTAAACTTTTTAACATTACGAAGACAATTTTCGAAAACAAAACAATAATTATTGCTCAATATTTAATTTAGAAAAAAAATACAAATATTCAAAAAAAAGATTTTAATTTATATAAATATATAAAAACAATCTATATCTATTTTTCTAATTATTATTTTATTGCTTTTTTATATTTTTTCTATATTTTCGTTTTCACTATTTTACTAATAGTCACTAAATATTTATTTCCAATTCTTCTTCAGTTTCACTCATTTATCATTTTCACACCATGGTTTTGCTTTCTTTTCCCCTTTACCTCATTTCCTTCTTACCCTCTTCCTTTCCTTCTTCTCTGTTATACATTACTATTCTTCTTTCATTCTTAAGAAGGTTCCTTCAAATTTATTCATCCCATCCTTTTGTTTGACCTTACACCATTTACTTCCATACATCTGCTCACAATCTCTTTCTCCCACTCTCTTTTTCACACTCCCTTTCTCCCTCTCACTTTCTCCATCCACCTCTCTCCCACTCTCTTTCTTTCCCTTTCTCTTGCTGATTATCTCTCCCTCTAAATGTCTGTGACGAATTATTTATGATACAATTAATCGCCGGAAGTTTCGTGATTTCAAAATTTATCGCTCGATTTCATGTTTTGGTGACTTTGGCGAGGATTGCCCTTTGTTACTTTTCCACCTCGTCCTCAACTCTTTCTTCGAACTTTCCACAACTCTTTCCTCAATCCTTTCCTCAACTCTTTCCTCGATCCTTTATTCAACTCTTTCCTTTACACCTTCCTCAACCCATTCCTTGACTATTTCTTCGACCTTTTCTTTGAGTTTTTCTTCGACTCTTTCCTCAACTCCTTATTCAATACCTTATCGACCTCTTTGTGACCTCGTTTCCTAAGTCTCTTCCTCTGTTCCTACTCTAAAGAAATACATTACCACATGAAATTTGCATAGAAATCCCATGTCCTTTTGAATAAAAAAAATAAACATATCCTCCTCTTCCTAATCCACTGGGATGCTTCCTTCAATTTGCATAGATCCGATTCCTGAATAGTGAACAAACACTATCGATTCCAATAAAATCTGTTCCCACTTTGAGTGACAAAAAAATTCGTAAATATCCTAAATGAAGTTCAATTCGATTCAACATATTTTTGGCTGTGTTTTATTTATTCATAAGTATTTTTCAAAATATAATAAAACAAAATAATTTAATTTAAATTTTTCTAATTTTTCCGAAGAAAACTAATTTAATTTCAATTTTTCTATTTGTTTCTGTGATTTTTTATTTCTATAATGATAATTTTTAATGGTAAAATGTGTTTATTCATAGACATTTTCTAAAAATGAATTAAAAAATAATGTAATTTCAATATTTTTAATTTTTTCCATGCATTTCAGATCAAAGCCAATCTGATAATAATATGCTAAAGACTTAAGATATACGATAAAGATAAATGCTAATTTATATAAACGACGTTGTCTGACCGCTCATTGTTTATGCTAATTGAATCACAACAACATTGAAGTTAAGTTGTAATTAAAAAAGATCAAAAGAGGAAAAATAAAGATTGAAAAAAATTTGAAGGATTATCAACATCGTGAAGGAGATGAAAATATGAAGAAAAAAGAGAAGGAGAGAAATCAAGATGTATGGAAAAATAAACAGAAAAAAAATATAATTAAGTGAAATGAGAAAAATGTTGCAAAAGATCAACGAAACTCAACTAACCAACCATCTAAAGGACGGTTTGTTGTCCTTTATCACCAACAGAAATAACAAAAGCCAGTAATAAAATCCTGTCAACAATACAATTAAAAATTACAATATTCATTAGCATAAATGTTTTACGAGAATCTCAAGCAAGAAAAACATCCAGAGAGTATCGTCAACAAAACATCATCATCAACAAAACATCATCATCATGAAAACATCATCATCAACAAAGCTTCATCATCTAAATTAAAACAAAAAACAAAAGAAAGCAAAAACAACGACAAGAGAATAATTTGATTTCGTCTCAGTTTTCTGGTCTTTTCCTCTCCATCTTCTTCACACTTCTCTTCATCCTCCAAAGTCCTCTCCATCCTCTTCACACTTTATCCATCTTCTTCATACAACTCTTCAGACTTCCCTCTATCCTCGTCATACTTCTCTCCATCTTCTTCACACTTCTCCTCATCCTTGTGCTTAGCTTGATATCCTTCATCCTCGGCATCAACCGAATCCTCTGCATTTCCTTCATCCACTTCATCCCATCCGCCTCTTTCTCTCATCCTTGACATCCGCATGTAAATCACCGAAGACAAGTGAATGAAAGGAACGCGGAGTGGGCGACGGAGGATGTGGGCGTGACCTGCCCACCGCGAAGCTCAAGTTATGCCAAAAATTCATCCTTGAAATTTCTCACAACGCACCCAGAAACAACAGCAATCACAAAAGCCAGACAAGTATGAAAGAGATTTTAGCGTTATATTTACGCTGCTATTGTATCGGCGCATTTAAAGATATTTAAAGTTTAATTTAATCAATTTTATTAAATATTTTAAAAGAACAAAACAATTGAAAAATAATTTGTTATCAAGTCAAAACTCCTAAAAGAATTGAAGTAAGTTTGAAAAGTTTCTCTTGACAATTAATAAAAAATCAAAGGCAACTCAAGTTGATTTTTATAAAATAACTTGAGTTTCCCCACAGTACTCCCCTCCGAGCTACAAAGCTACTGCTGTGGTGAAAAATGTACCCTTCTAGCTGGATGCATCTTGACAGGAACAGTATTAGCTGCAGGAGCGGAAGTCGATGAGTCAGAATCGTTTCTAACAGGAACTTTGTTGTGTTGCTCAAAAAATGCTGGTTTCAATCGCTCTGTGGAAATAGTTGTTGGAGTACCTTCAATATTAATTTTATAGACGTAGTCCGAGATGCGCTCTAAGACTTCAAAAGGTCCATCATAAGGTCGCTCACATGGTTTTTTAACTGCATCTATTCGTACAAATACATGCGAACAGTCGTTTAATGTTTTGTGTGCAAATACTTTGCGTTTGTGATGGTGTGTAGAAGGTACAGATCGCACTTCTCTCATTTGCTCGCGAAGTTTTTCTAAAAAAAGTTTTGGTTCTGGCGTAACCTTTTCATCTATGAAGAACTCTCCTGGTATACGCAGTGTAGTTCCATAAACGAGCTCTGCTGCAGATGCATTTATGTCTTCTTTATGACTCACCCGAAGTCCGAACATAACAGTTGGCAGGATGGTCACCCAATTTGGCGAATTGTGACACATAATGGCTGCCTTTAAAGATCGATGCCATCGTTCTATCATTCCATTAGCGGCAGGATGATAAGCTGTCGTTCGAATTCTATTGCTGCCGATTAATTTTGCAAATGCATCAAAAAGCTGCGATTCAAATTGAGTACCTCTATCTGTTGTTATTGTGGTAGGTATTCCGAAACGTGCCACCCAACAGGCATAGAAGTTGTCGACTATCGTGTTGGCCGTAATGTCCTTCAGTGGTACAGCTTCTGGCCAACGAGAAAAACGGTCAATCATTGTAAGTGCATACCTGTAACCATCACATAATTGCATGGTTATAATGTCAATGTGGACATGACGAAAGCGCTCGCCCGGCATCGCAATATGTTGTGGAGTGTTTTTAACGTGACGACCAATTTTGCTCTGTTGACACGCTAGACATGAACGTGCCCAGCTGATGACGTCGCGATTCATGTTTGGCCAAACGAAACTCCTACTTACAAGACGCTTGGTTGCTCGACCACTTGGATGCGAAAAGTTATGGACATTATCAAAAATGCGCTTCCGCAGTAATTTTGGTGCGTAAGGTCGAATAGCAGAACCCCCAACGTCGCAATAAACCAGAGCATCTGTTCCATCAACACGCAGGCTTCGTAGCTGAAGTGATGTTCTACTCGGGTTTACGATGAGTTGCTTAAGTTCTTCGTCATCATGTTGAGCTGCACTTAACTCCTGCGTACTAACAATGACTGGAATATCGATCGAGTGAACTCGAGATAGAGCATCAGCTACGACATTTTTCTCGCCGGAAATATGGACTATGTGTGTTGAAAATCGGCCGATCTCTTCAAGCTGGCGCGCTATTCTATCACATGCGTGGTCGGATTTCTGAGCGAACGCATACATTAGGGGTTTATGATCCGTCAAGATAATAAGTTCACGACCGTCGATCAGATGTTTGAAGTGACGAACCGATCGATAAATGGCCAAAAGCTCTCTGTCATAAACTTTGTACTTCTTTTCCCGATCATTGAGTTTTTGGGAAAAGAATCCTAAGGGTTGTGGACCATTGTCAGATCGCTGATCTAATGCTGCACCAATAGCTGTATCAGACGCATCGCATCGCAGCACAAGAGGCAGGTCGGCTCTAGGATGTGCAAGTTGAACTGATCTCTCTAGCAAGCTTTTACACTCCTCGAAGGCTTTGTTTGAAACTTCAGTCCACTGCACAGGCCTCTTGTCTTTTTTTTTTTGCTCCCAAAGTAAGCTCGATGAGTGGCGCCTGCGCTTGCGCAGCATTAGGTATGCAAGGACGATAAAAATTCCAGGCTCCAAGAAATTTTCTTAACTTGTCGATGGTGTCTGGCTTAGGATAACTTTTAATGGCATGTACACGATCCTCTGGAGGTCGGATACCACTCTGACTGAGGGTGTACCCAAGATAGCGAACTTCCTGCTGGCCGAAACTGCACTTACCAACGTTAAGAACCAGTCCAAATTTGTTGAGCTTCTCCAGAACTAATTGCAGATGTTGCCGATGTTCAGTCTCATCTCGCGAAGCAATGAGGATATCATCAATGTAACAATGACAAAAATCGAACTCATGAAGAACCATGTCCATAAATCTCTGCATCGTTTGTGCAGCGTTGCACAAGCCGAAGGTCATTACATTAAATTCAAATAGACCGAAAGGCGTAATGACGGCTGTTTTCGGACGATCTTCTGGAGCCAAGGGAATTTGGTTGTACGCGCGCTGCAGATCAAGTGTTGTGAAAACTGAGCAACCGGATAATCTATGCGTAAAATCATGCAAGTGAGGAATGGGATACCTGTCAGGCACAGTTATACCATTGAGACGACGGTAGTCCCCGCAAGGTCGCCAGCCACCTGAGCTTTTCGCCACCATATGGAGCGGTGAAGCCCATTCGCTTTTTGATGGTTGACAGATTCCTTGCTGCATCATAAACTTGAACTCTTCACGGGCCGCTTGCAGCTTGTCGCCTGCGAGTCTACGTGCACGCTCAGCAACTGGATGTCCTCGTGTAATGACATGGTGTTGGACAGAGTGCTCAGGAGTGCTGCGATTCAGTTCAGCAGTTATGCATGGAAATTGTTGCAGAAGGTCGGCATATCGACATGTTCTATCGACAGAGAAAATAGGTGGTTGATTGGAGTTACCTGGTTTTAGCCAAGTGCGAAGGTGAGTGACAGGATCCTCAATCCGTTTTTGTTTAAGGCTGACTACTAGCCCGTAGTGGTGGATGAAGTCTGCTCCGAGAATTGGTTGTGACACATTAGCGACGATCAATGCCCAGGGAAACTCGCGTCTGAGTCCTAAATCGAGTGTCATATTTTTGGTCCCAAATGTGTCAATGCAGGAACCGTTGGCTGCGAATAATTTGTTCGTTGATCTATTTTGTTGATTAAAAATGGTTGTCCTTGGAAGAACCGAGACATCAGCACCGGTATCAACTAAAAACCAGATGCCTGATTTGTTGTCTCGTACTTTGAGGCGTTTTGATGTTGACTCGTTACCGGCAGCCGCCTCAATAAGCGCCGGCGTCTCTAGTTTAACGAACGCTCCCAGTTGCAAGGTGTGCGGCACTTGTGAGCTTGAGCACCAAATCGTTGATGATAAAAACATAATCCGCTGGGGTTGCAACCCTCAGGTGCAAAAGAGGTGGTACGTGAACCACCCGAGCGACTGGTACTGCGACTACGAGGACGTTGATTGTGAGCGAGTTGGCTAACCTGCTTAGTCAGCTTCTCAATGGCCGTCAAAAGCTGAGTGACGTCGTTGCCCGATTCGGGACGTACGACATTCGCGTTTCGATTAATTGCATCCACGTTTTCTTGATTAATAACCGAAAGCTGTGGACGAATCGCTTCCATGACACGATCAGCTTGCTCTGCCAGCTTTGACAAATTCGTTAGCTCGCTAATTGCCAAAACACCACGAACATTTTCAGGAAGCTGCTCAAGAAAAAGACTACGCAACACACTTTCGTTGCACTGACCAGTGGACAAATTGCGTAGACGTTGAAGAAATAATGAGGGTTTCTCATCACCCAATGGTTGTCCACGTAGCAGTCGACGAAGCTTTGTTTCTTGAGATTCTGACAAGCTGTTGATAATACGATGCTTGAGTGCTTCATACTTGCCTTCTTCCGGTGGATTGTCGATGATGTCGCCGACAATGTCAAGGAGGTCGCCATCGAGATGTGTAGCAATGTGTCTGTATTTTGATTCGTCGGAAACAATTCGGTGCATCTGGAATTTCATTTCGGCGACAGTGAAGTATCTGCTCGGATTATCGCGCCAGAACGGACTTGGTAGTTTGACCACAGTGACTGCATGCATCTCAGAAGTACTTGGATGATTCATCGAAGAAAATCCAGAAGTTGCACTTCGTGTCGTTGTTTCTTCATTCAGAACTGAAGTTCCAGATTCCCTTATTGGAGAATGTTGTAGCGCCATTTTTACTCTTCGCAAATTGTTGGTTAGAGTCGCACAATCTCAGTCACAGTTGGGAGCACCTTTTCAGCAGTCGGGAGCACCCTTTCGAAAAATACGCCGATCACGTCGGGGTCACCAATTTAGCGTTATATTTACGCTGCTATTGTATCGGCGCATTTAAAGATATTTAAAGTTTAATTTAATCAATTTTATTAAATATTTTAAAAGAACAAAACAATTGAAAAATAATTTGTTATCAAGTCAAAACTCCTAAAAGAATTGAAGTAAGTTTGAAAAGTTTCTCTTGACAATTAATAAAAAATCAAAGGCAACTCAAGTTGATTTTTATAAAATAACTTGAGTTTCCCCACAAGATGGAGAAAATGTGAGTGAGAGGAGGAAGGAGTGAGAGGCGGAAAAGCCAGAGGTGAAAAGAGTGGGGTGAGAGAGCGAGAGAGAGCGAGTGAAAAGGCAAATTTGAAAGCCATTCACAAGGATCAAGGATAATGTGGATTTTTGTGTAAATTTTTTAATCGACAGTTCAAATTGAGTTCATGAATTTGCCCTTAATTTTTTTATAGCAACGTGTTCATTTTTTTATCTTTCTTTTTTTATGATTTTCTTTTCGTTTTCTTTTCGTTTGTTTTTTTCATCTCTTTCTTGTTTTTTCTTTCATTTTTTTAATGTTTTTTCTTAATTTTATTTTTTTCCTCTTTTCATTTTCTCCTGTTCTTATTTTTCTTTTCAAATACTCATTTCATTCTTCTTAATTTTTTTATTTCTTTATGTTGTTTACCTTATTTTCTTCAGTGGATCCTTCTTGTTGTTGTCGCTCTGTCATTGTTCCATCCAAAGCGAATCCGTGCTAAATTATTAGCATACCTTGAATAACTTCTTCCTTCATTCCTTGCATTCTTCATGCCTTTCTTCTTCTTTTTCTCTACTCCATCTTCATCTTCATCCTTTGGACCCCATGGACTTTCTTCAATCTCTGCCTTTCTCCAGGAACTTCCTTCATTCATTCATTCATTCATCGTGATTTCACCTTTTCGTCTCTCAACCTTCTGCTCCATCCATCTTCGTGCTTCCACCTTCGTCTCCTCTGTCTTCCTTGTTCCCTCCTCCTTCTTCATGCCCTCACACTTAAATTTCCTTCAGTCAAACCTGTTCCTGTCCCTTTATTGCCTTTCTTCATTCTTCCCCTCTCCCCCACTTCCTTCTCATCATCCCCCCCAGCTCAAGAAAATGATAAATTATGGAATTTGCATCCTTGTGGCACGTGGAAATGAGAAAATTTTGCGGTTTCTTTTCTATTTATTTTGTTTCTTCTTGTTTCAATTAAATTTTTTTTTGTATTTTTGCTACACTTTGGGGTTAGCTGGAGGTTTTTATTGTTGTTATTATACTTGATATTGTCCTAGTGTTGTTGTTATTATTGTTCTTCCTAATGTTGTTGGTTTTCGTTCTACTGTTGTTGTTGTTGTTTCTCCTATTGTTGTTTTTATTACAGTGTTTTTCTTTTTTTTTATCGTTCCTCTACCGAGATTGAGTTTCGTGAAGAGCTTTGCGTTGAGTAATAATTTATTTATTACTTCTTGTCTACCGCAAAATCTTCATCGTTCACAACAACAACAAAAAATCTTCATCGTTCGCAACAACAACAATACAGACCAACTTCCTCATCATCATCATAATCATCTACATCATTGTTGGCGGCAACAACTTTTTCATCGTTGTAATGGTCATGGTCGTCATCGTTTTTTCTCTTTTTCAAGACCATTATCAGATTCTCGTTCATCCACTTGAATTCCCTAGAAGAGATTAATTATTTCCCTTCTTTTATTAGATTCTGATGAAGATAATCATTATGTTATCCTGTCGACTAATATTCGTGTTATTCTCATTCTGACTATAATTAGGGAACTTCATCTCTTTCAGTATATATTTAATCTTTAATATTTTTTCATATTTCTCTTTTCACACAAAATCATAATTTTCACTCGCTTTATTTATCACATCATTACATTTATAATATTTAATATATTTTTAGTTTATTAATTTCAATGTATTTTATTTTATTTTATTTTATATTTTATATAATAATTATATTTTTCATAATATCATTATTATTCATTTATCATTTTATTTTTATAATGAATCCATTCTGAACAACATCAACAATCATTATTTTCTTCCGCATATTTGTATCCCCTTCATTCCCATATCATTTACCAACTATCATCATCATTAAGGTCATTCCCCAAATACCAAATATCTTTAACTCTTTTTCTCTCCCAACTCAAGCGGAGCAGCCGAACTTCGTCCATCTTTGAATATTATTTATTTCCACGAAACATTCAACATAGAATGAATTAAAATGAATTTCGATGTCAGAGTTTCACGAAGAAACTCCAACCTCAAAGGAACAACTTTTCTTCGAGAAAACCAAATAACAAAACCTCAGTGCGAAAAAGTTTTCTCCGTAATTTATGGAAAAACTCGAAAAACTCACTATTTCTTTTGAAGAAAAAGGAAATTAAATTGATGTAGTTGGCTTAAAGAATGAATTTACGAAAACAATGAAAAATACCTTTTAATAGCTGTGACCAACATCGAAAGCATGCAAATTAGGATGAAACTTCAAAGGTTCCGAGTTTTCGCTATAAATGTGGAAAATTTCGTCACTTCTTGGAAAAACCCTCTGCCATGGCTAAATCTGTCCTTTTCTGTGGTAATAACTTTTTTCATTTCTTTTTTCTCCTTCGCCTCCAGAGTGAAAATTATCTCTTCCGCCCCCTTTGTCTACCTTCTCGACCTCCCCCCCTTGTCTACCTTCTCGTTCTCCTCTTGAGGTTTCAAATGATGTGCAAATTTTCCGCTCCCCAACCTAAAGATTTTCAGCCCCGTCTCCAAAAGTTTTGGTGTTAATGATGCGATTACCATGCAAATTGTCGCCATGTGTCGGAAAAATTTCGAGTCCGGGTAACAATTAATGCGATAAGTTTTTCTTCACCTTCTTTCTCCTAAGCAGGAGTATTCACAATAGTGGAAATCGAGAATGAAGCTTTAGAAAGTTCGAGTTTTTCTCGTTCACAACCCCAGGTTTATTGTGAAGCGTGAGGTTTGCATCCTTAACGGTAAGTTTAAGCTTTCTCTAGTGACCGCAATTTTCCAGATGTTGAACTTTTGAACGAAGCCGAAGCTTTTGACAGCCAGCGCTTGGAGCTTTTTTTTATGATAACAATTTCGTCTATATTGATTATTAAAAACTATATAGAAAAGTCAAAGCGACGAAATATAAATTTATAATAATAACAAAAAATATCCAATAATAAAATTAAGCAATAAATGAAAAATAATTATAATAAACTGAAAGTTTAAAAACAAATCTATAGTAGTGAAAGTAAATAAATTGCAAAAAATTATTAAAATCATTTAAGAAATTATAAAAAGCATTAAAAAAATCAATACACATATTTTAAATTTTATAATTTTTAGTAAACTATTTTTTAATAAACCATTAAATAAAAACTGATAACTAATAATCTTTCTATCTATCTAATTAATCTTTCTCCTAAAAACCCCAATCCTTTCCCATTTTTGATAAAAAGATCTCAGTTTTTTTCTTGTTATAATTCTCTTTATTTTATATATCATAACATTATTTTAAGTATTGCAATCAATAAGTCTCATAATATATAATTTCATGTTTTCTATGTATTGTATGTATATATAGTAAATATGTATTCTGCATGTATTCTCTTCATCATTTTCAGTATATTACATTTTTTTTATATCATTTCATAATTTGTATTTTTGTTTATCATTTTTGTTTTCTCAGATCTCTTCATATTTGTTCATAATTCATCACACAGAGTTTTCCTTGAATTGATTTCGTCAACGAGTTGTTTTTGTATTTCTTTGCACCTTACTTTATTTCTCTATATAATTTCTACTTTCTCACTTTTTCACATAATCGACTTGCTTTGCCATAATTCGTCTTTTCCTTCCTGGGACTTCTGAAAAGAAACTTACAATAGTTTCATATATTTTTTCTTCTTCTGTTATTCTCATATGAAATGTTTGCTAATATTTTAAAACATTTTTGGAATTAATAATATAGCCGAAATTTGTATTTTTTTTCTCCAATAGCATTTTAGGAAATTTTTCTTAATATTTCGATAGTATTTAATTTTGCGCAACAATTTGTGGAAATGAAATTAAGCAAAAAATACTTGTTTTTTTTCAATTTGCGATTTTTATACATTATTTACAAAATTTCTTTATATAAGTTTTTACATAGAAAGCATTTATAAATATTATTATTGAGTATTTGGTGACTTTTGTTTCTTGTATATATGCATGTATATATTTTTTTATATTTTCTTTTGAAGTTATTATATTTTTTTTACAAATTTATTATAAATGTCTTTTTTAGTTTCTGCTGTAAAATTCGTTTGCATCGTTCACGAATTTTTATTGCTATAAAATCAACAGTGAAACAGAGCTAAGTTCTTTCCAGTGTTGAAAAACGGTATTTTCGTTATTCGTTACACATATAATTGTATATAATATAAATAAAAAAAACATAATTTAAAAAAAATATATTTTTATTTTAATAAAAAGAAATGGAAGAAGATCTATAAATCGAAATTTTCTTCTATAAAATGTCTAAAGTTTTCTATTAACTCGTTTTCTTTCTATTAACATTTTCTTTTTCAGGAGATACGATAGAAATAAATATATTTAATAATATGAAAAAGAATTTAAAAAATTTAAAATAAAATAATTAACACTCAAAACATAATTTGAAACTATTTACAAAGAAATATTTTACCTAGATTGAATTTCTCAATAAAATATCTGCTTCTTCTTCTCTATATATTCAATGAAAACCATAATGATATATCACGTTCAGCTTTTAATCCTTTAAATGTATATATATGTATATATATTGTTGTCATGTAAATATTTGTTTTGAAATCTGATGAAATAATATCGATTAAAACAACTTGATATATGCATGCAGTTTTTTTTTGCTATAGTAATCACTTGAAGTTTTTTTCTATAAATCTCATGTATAGGTATAATATAGACAACTAGGGTTATACTATTAATTGTTAGACGTTGCGATCTAAACAAACACACACACACATACATACATATGCGATTTCTAGACAGATTCATATATTTATTTACATATACAAGTGCCAGCGATTCTCTCTAATTGCAATACTAAATAAATTATATTTTTATTTTTTGTTAGGTTTCTTCTTTTAAGAATACTCTTTTAATTCATAGAATATCTTTTCAATTTGGTATTGATCGTTATTGTTATAGTTGTTGTTGTAGATGTAGTTGTAGTTGTTACTGTTTTTAGTTATTCGTCTGATATCTGGCCATGTCGAGAAGATGTTCGTAGAGAAGATCATCATGGGGCGTCAGACCTATCATGAGCCAACCGAATATAGCGCCCAGACTACGCGCCACCGACAGACTATTCCAGACATTCATCACTTGATTGCTGAGCTATAAGTATAGAAGAGAAAGGAAATATATAGTATTTTAGATCATTAGTGTGATGATAGTTGAGAATTCGTACCATTTCCTGATGTGTTAATGTGACATTTGCCGCGCTGTTGAAATAGAGTTTCTCGTCGATCGAATTGGAACATATGGATAGTATTATTGTCGCTATATATATCATGGATATAATGACCCAGCGGAAGGAGATCAATTCGGAGGCGTTCGATAGGTCCAGATGACAGATGTCCATGCTAAATAGAGAAATTATAGAAAGAAAGAATATAAAAATTAATAAAATAAATACATGAAAGTACAAAGTAGAGAATACAATATAAAGATATGTAGATAAATTCATAATCCTTAGTTCAGTGAAATCTAATTGAAATTCCATTTTGTGCTTGCCACAAATATGGGAACTATTTTGTTTTCTATATTCTTGTTATGTATTTCATTAATTCCATTGGTTAGATATTTTGTTATCCTTGGATTTTTATATTCCCGTTATGTGTTTCATTATTTCCTTAGTTTAAATCATTTTATAGTCTTGTCTTTTATATTCCTGTTATGTATTCAATTATTTCCTTCTGTTAAATATTTTGTTATCCTTGATCTTGCAAGTTCTTCTGCCCACTCAGTACACGCCCACACACGGTTTTATATTCATATGAATTTTACAAAGAGAGCTCAGAGTTGGAAGAAGAAATAAAACTTATTTAAAGGTCAGAATTTATGTTATGGACTACAGCAATAGCGAAAACATGAAGACAGAATGACATTTAAATGAAAATGTCAGCGAGAATAAGTGAGAGTGAGTAGAGAGTGCTAGAAAGAGAGAGAAAGGGAGATTGGAATGGAGAGGGGGAGAAAGGGGAGAGGGGGAGAAGGAGAATAACAATAACAATAATAAAAAGAGCATCCAGCAACAGCAGCTCCAACGAAAAGCTGAAGCTTAAGCATCAACGACAATAAATGCGGAAATGTCAAAAGTTCTGCAATATATTGTAGAAGGCCCCACGCCCCCTTCACTTTCAACCCCTTAGAGAGAGAGAGAGAGAAGAGAAGGGTATAAAGAAAAATTCATAAAAAATTCCCTAACGATGAAAAACCCATCAGAGGGTGTTCTTATGGGATTTCTTGGAATTAATTGTAGTTTTTCTGAAGTGAAACGTTTTCTATGTGTGTGGTTTCGTGATAGGTTCATAGGTCAACGGCAAGGAGTCTTTTCCCTAAGAAACCTCTTCTTGGTTTCCCTTCTCCCCCTCTCTCTTTCTCTCTCCCTCTCTCTAACACCCACGCATCTCAGGTCACGGTTCAAAGGTCAGCCATGAAAGATGATTCTTGAAATGTGAGTTTTCCAATTAAATATTTAATTCACCGAAAACAAAAACTAACTCCGCCCACAACTTGGCAAATTTAGGTCGACCTCCTTATTTTTCTCACTCTTTCTCACTCTTCCTCAGTGCCTCTCTCTCTTCTTCGGTACCCCTCTTTCTCCCTCCCTCTCAAACTAGCTGTGAAGAAAGGTCATCGTGTCTTGGAAGCAATTTCACAGTTCGCGCAAGTACTCAAGTGATTTACACCACGATGTTCCAACGACCTGCGACTTCTCCTGTTCTCTCTCTCTCTTTCTCTTTCTCGTTGAAGTGTTTTCAATCCACTTAATTTCATTTCATTCCTGCCTCATTCCTCTAATGCTGTTTGCCATCTCACGTTCGTCCTTTTGTTCGTTTCCACCTCGTTCCATATAAAGGTCATATGCAAAAGTATTTCACAGACGCCCGCATACGGAGACACCTCGTTGTCTTTCTCCTTCTCTGTCTCTCTCTGAAGAATTCGAGTGTCTTCCTTTCCCCCTCTGAAGCCTCATCCTTGAAGACCCTCAAGGCACTTAAGTAGGTGTTCCACAGACTTCGGAAGGTTATTCGATGACCCTCGTCCTGCACGTGGGCGCCTCATCGACCGAGATCGAAGTTTCGGACTTCTCGAGGAAAGGTCAAATTTTGGCAAATGTCGGAGGCGCATCGGACATGGACATGAAAATACCATGTGCGAGTGACATAAATTCAGAAATAGGTATCGTGGGAAATAGTATCATGGACAAGATCTGATGGAAGGCAAGAAATAGGACGATGAAGAAGTCATGACAAACAACAAGAGGAAGTCATCGAAAATGAGATAAGAAGCGACAGGAGAATAAACTCGAGATAAATATGAGCAAAATATGAGAATATGAATAATTAAAAAGAATTGGGAGAATTCTGAAAAGGACAGGTGGAAGTGTGAGGAAAACATCAATTTATTTATTAGGGAGAGAAGTTGCAAGAATAAATCTTAAAAACAAGAAAGAAAATAAAGAATTTCTAAAAATATACATGGAATTAAGACAGGGTATAGGATATATGTACATAAAAATCTTGCGAAAGAGATTTGGAAAAGACTTGAGAAGTCCTACGAACAAAATAAAAAAATGAACCATAGTTAGAAAAATACTCGACAGGATTATCATCCAAGAATATGGTAACCCATTAAATATTATAAATACCGAAAATAATAATGATAAAATCAACAAAAAAATCAAATGACAGATTTAACAATAATCCAATTATAAATATGACAAAGCACAAAAATGATACATATGAAAAAAAAAAACAATTTATAAAGAAAATCAAATTATAAATAGTACACCAAAAAATTAAATTGCATATATGAAAAAATACCATGATAAAAATACTATAAAAAAAGTTAATAAAATCAATATCTGTCAGCATGTGAGAGAGATCTAAAAATATTCTGTTCCAAGAATTATTAAAGAGCCTTAAAACGATGACATTTCCCTGGAATATGTGAATATGTAAATTCAAAAATAACGCCTTCATTATAAATTAAATGAAACAATAAAAATAACACAATAGATGTAATCGAGCGAGCGCGTGTGTATGCGAATGTTACTGTGTTACAAGTGTATATGTGTGTGTGTGTTGTGTTATTATAGGCAACAGCAAGGTCACCCACACATGCAAGTATTTTTAGCGTGTTGTCTGTTCAAATTATAATTAGAACTTGATACGAAAGTGGATCCTTTTTGCTGTTTTTATACGTTGTTGCTATTGTTGTTTCTATATTTTATTTGTTTTTTCTACATTGTTGTTTTTTCATTTTATTTGTTCTTTCAACATTGTTGTTGTTATTTCTTCTTTTTATTTATTTTCTTTCTACATGGTTTTTGTGGTTTTTCTATAGCATTATCATGTGGTTTTTCATCCGTTGTCCTCGTTCTATGTTGAAGTGAAATTGATTTTTCGATTCATATCTCTTCTCTTTTCCATCATTCTCTCAAACAAAGTTTTCTTGGTCTATTCATTTTCCTTCTCTATCTCTCTCTCTTTCTTCCCCACTCACCCAATTTATGAAATAAATTAATAATTGACGAGAGAAGAAAGAGATAAGAGAAAGAGATAGAGAGAGAGGGAGAATAAGGAATTGGCGAAAGCTGTCAAAATGTCATTCACAATAAATATCAATAAAAATGTCGAAAAACAAATAAAGGGAACGGAAATGGTTTCTACGGAAATAACTTTCAATTGGTTTTGGATCTGTAAGTTAATTAAATGTCGATTCATACCAGAGAGGTGAGAAAGAGAGGAATGAGGAAAGGAGCAAGAAATGGAAGTTTTTAGGAAGATATGAAAAGGAAAACTTGTAGAAATTTCTGAAGTAGGTCATGGGTCATGATGGCAAATTACAATCCAATAGTTAAATTGATACCAGTAGTCTGTATACTCCTAATTTACTGAAATATTGCAGAAATTTCATTTTTTAAATCTTGAGATTTTCTGCAATTTTTTACTTTAAAATAACTAATTTAAGAAATTAAGAATGCTTCTTGTTTATAATAAAAATAATGAAATAAAATGAATAATATTTTGTCTTGACAAAGTCTCTAAATTAATAAATGGATGATAATAAAAAACTGATATAGTTGAATTATTTTTTCGTGAGAAAGTCCCTAAACTAGTAAATTAATCAGCTCTTAAAAGTGGATCAAAAAAATATGAAAAATTAATTTTCGACATTTTTACAAAATATTTCAAAAAATATATAAAATATAAATATAATGAAATATAAAAAAATGATAAAATTGCGTTTTGTCTGACAATTTTCCAAATGATTTCTCAACCCAGTATTCACCCACTTATACATCTCTGAACTCCATTCCACCCACACAACCACCTTCTCTTCTCTTACTCCCGATTTCCCCGCTACTCACCGATCGAAGACGGACACGAGGCAGACGATCGCCAAGCAGTAGAAGGTGTTCGCGTAGACCTCGGCAAACGAAGCGTAATCGGCGATGACGACCTGCGACTGGGGTCCATGCAACGATCCAACACCAACACCGTTGACTCCATCGCCGATGATCGTCCCGTCGAAGCCGATGATGTTCGGGTCACTCGCTGGTGTTGGTGTTGTTGTTATTGTATCGTATAGTTGTTGTTGCTGTTGTTGATTCGGTGATTGCGGTATCGTGTTGTGTTGTTGTGCAGATTGTTGTTGGTGCTGTAGTTGTTGTTGTTGATTCGCTTGAGCCATCAACGAAGCCTCGCCAGCAAGGCTAATGTCGTTGATGACCTTGGACCAATCCATCGGATGGCTCGTGAGCACGAACAGCAAATGGGCCAACGCCAGGCCGGCCAGCAGACCGTGGCAAATGTTGGCGACCAGAAGCCAGACGCGCTGCACGATGCAGGCCAGGTGCAGGTTCGACGAGATGTCCGTGCTGGAGATCGAGAAAAAATATGGAGAGAAAAAGTTTGTGATAAAATGGTATTTCAGAGACCTTTTTACTTATTTATTTATTTACTTAACTTTAAAATCATAATATTTTTGAGAGATTAACTTCTCCTAATGATCAATCTATTGCCTATTTCCACCTCACGATGAAAACTATTCTCAAAATGAATTTAAAATTATTTTTTCAAGCCCTCTATTCATCATAACCCATTAGTCGACTCTTCCCAACTCATCACAAACCCAACTCTCGACTCCTCTCGAACTCTTCCCAATTCCAACGACTTCTTTTGACCCCTTGACTTCCTTCCTTCCTCTTCTTCACCCTTCTCCACGCTATTCCTGGCACACGCCAATGATATGATATGGCACTCGATATTCTTTTTTTTATTTTTGTTCTCATTATCGTATTTCTATTTTCTCACTTGTGTATTTTTCTCTTTTCACCTTTCCTCATTTACTCTTGTGCTTTTTTTGGTTCGTTTGGCTTCATTTCGTGTCAATAAAAATAATTTTCGCATTTTTCTTTTTGGTTCCACTTTTGTCTTTTTTCTAGCGTTTTGTGTTTCTTTTTTTGTTCGCTTTTGTTCTTTTTTGTATTTTGTTTCATTTTTTCTCCTTTTGTTTCCTTTTTTTTCTCCTTTTGGTTATTTTTTCACTTTTGTGTTTATTTTTTTCTCTTTTGTGTTTCTCTTTTTTCTCTTTTGTGTTCCTTTTTTAGTCTTTTGTATTTCTTTTTCCTCTTTTGTGTTTAATTTTTTCTCTTTCTTGTTATGTTTTTTTCTCCTTTTTGTCATTTATTTTTTCTCTTTTTGTTCATTTTTGTGTCCTGTCGATTCGTTTGTTGGCTAAAAATAGACCTCGGCCCCAAACGATGTCCCCCAGAAATAGAAGCACAATCGTGGAATATTCCGTGTTCGTTCCTTTTTGGGGGATTTCATTCGTCGTTTTCGTCCTCGTTGTCGTGGACGCCGACACGCAATCGGAATTCAGACGCAATTCGATTCCATGAAATCCGTGTCCTTTGCGATTCTTTTAGTCCTCGTTGTTTGTTTCTTATTTTATGACTCCTTCTTCGATTTCGAACATTGTTTCTTTTATTAGATTCTGGTTTTATCGTGTCTTTTCTTATTTTTCAGTTCTTCGTACACTTTTGTTATTGTTGCTAGAAGATCATAAGGTTTTCGGTTGGGATAAGGATTCCTCTTTGAATCCTTCTCATGGCATCTTGGAACCTTTCTCACATCATATTCGGAGAGTTTTAAATTCTTCTTTATATGTTTTTAAGACATTCGTATTTTCTCTTTTTTAACCCTTTTGTAATTCTTTGGGACTCTTACAACCCTTTTGCTTTAGTTTTCATACCATTAATTTCTTTCACATTACAATCACTCTACGATACCCTCATGAGAAAGACTGATAATACAATAATAACATAGATGACAACAAGAACAAATAATGTAACTATAATAGCACTATACAGGAAGATATTTTACAATAAGAACCTGAAGATAATTATCATAACAACTACTACAAAAAAAACAAGAACTATTGCAACAATACTAATTACAACAAGACTAACTATAAATACAGAAGTAAAAATTAAAAATTATTACAACAAGAACCACTACAGAAACAACTAATACAAGAAGAACTACAATTACAAGAACTGGTCAACAATATCTTCTACATCAAGATCTTCTTCCACAATAACTACTACACTAAGAATTACTACAGAAAGAAACAAGAACTACTCCCGCAAGAACCACTAACTAAAACTAGAACATCGACTCTAACTAAATCGCAATCGAAGGAATTTGGCAAAAGTTCTTCACAGTTTTTACTCCTTTACGATACCCTGCACTTACCACCATCGTTCACCCACTTCGCTTCACCTGGTCCACATAGCAATACCACATGTTTGTCCTCGATATCCCCTTGATATCAACCCGATATCCCATTCTTTGATATTTCCTCAATATAACCTCGATATACCCACGATATCCTCCTCTATAGGTTCACCCACGATATCCTCTCGATATCCTTTCAATATCCCCCCGATATCCACCACCAGAACTTCCCACACCTTCTCCACCCCACTCACCTTCGGCACTGTGCATCCAGCAGACACCGTGTATCGCTGTAGCTCGAGCTGCCCCGCATCCTTCCGCCCATTCCCAGGCCAGAGCCCGATCCGCCGATGCCTCCGCCTGCGCGGTCTGCGCAGCCGCCTCCACCAGAGCCGCCACCACCACCGGAGCCGCCGACGCCTGCACCGCCGCCTCCACCGCGTCCACCGGCGCCCACGAACGAATGCTTGTAGTAGCAATGATCCACCGGTCGATATCCCGATGACGTCTGTATGAACATCTTGTCGACGTGGGTGTCCTCCGTCGGTGAGACGACCGGGGTGAAGGGGTTGTAGATCTCCTCGCCGTCGGCGGGCACGATGTCGTCCGAGAGCTCCTTCAGTATCGACGAGAGGCCGCCAGCGGAATAGAGTTTGCCTGGAAATGAGAGAGAGAGAGAGAAAGAGACAAAGTATTAGTGGTTGAATCTGTGTGGGAAAGGGATAAATGTTATATTGAAAAAACACCAAAAGGCAGGAACAGAGTGAAGTGAAGAGAAAGTTGGGGGAAAAAGCCATCAAAATCGAAAGAGAAAGAGAGAACGACTGAGAAAGGACAATGGAAGAGACGTGGTTTAGTGTGGAAAGAGACGAAGTTTAGTATGAGAAAGGATGATGTTTGGAGTGAGAAGAGACGATGTTTAGAGTGAGAAAGGACGATTTTTAGAGTTAGAAGAGGACGATGTTTAGAGTGAGAAGGGATTATTTTTAGTGTGGAAAGAGACAACATTTATTGTGGAAAGAGACAAAGTTTAGTGTGAGAAGAGACCAAGTTTATTTTCAGAAGTAGAAGACGATAGTTTCGTGTCTTGTGAAGAGAGAAGAAGAGACCAAAAGTCGTTGGAATTTACAATTATTTAATTGTGGTTGTGCGATTGGGTCGATGTTTGTGGTGGTTGTGGTGTTGCCACAGTGAGGTCAAGACCAGACTGAAAGTTCATAGAGAAATGAAGGTTATTTGCATTCCTTTAGAGAAACCTGATAAATTCTAGGATGGGTTTGAATAAGACTATACAAGGATATGCAAAATCTTGTAAGGCATTCTGTGTGAAATCTATAAAAACGACGAAGAAAAATTCTGGTTCAAGATATGAAAAGATCCTAGAATTTTTATGAACGGTTTTAATGGAAAAGTCTGCCTCTGAACGGATAATATGGAAAATCCAATAAAAGGCTTTCTATCGTATCTTTGTATGATCTCAACATTTCATCTCTAAATAACAAAAACTCCGGTCTCTGTGTTTCTATTTCTATCACTAACACAAAATCTCCCTTCTCTTTCTTTGGCACACAAACTCTCCCTTCTCTTTCTTTCGCATCGTTTCACCTAACCTCATCGACTCCAGTGAAAAGCAGAAAAACTTCGCAGACGGCGATAAAACTACAAACACTACATGGAAAGCACGAAACATGAAGGACGAGGCAGACAAACGGGAGTGAGAAAAAGAGGGTGAAAGAGACAGTCAGAAAGGGGTGTAAGAGACAGTCAGAGAGGGTGAAAGAGATAGAGAGTTTCTAGAGAATTACAGGCGGAATATAGAAGAGATAGAGTTGTTATGGTGAATCGATTGCCACGATTAGAGATGGAAAGTGCTGCCATTGAGAATGAAAAATTGCTTCATTTCTTTGAAACTCCGAGTGGAATATTGCTGAGGCTACTTAAATTAGTTTTAAGTGTAGGTTGGGCTGTGATAGTTGAAGTGAAGGTTTTTTCAATTGGATTTCTGAAGGACTAACCGCAAGGAGTGGAAATTGTGAAGGCCGTCTAACTCAGGGCTAGATTATTTGCTGTGTGGTTTTACTTACTACAACTTTAAAATATCAACAAAGGGAAGGTCATTGAAGTCTATTCCTTCTATTCTATTTTAGAATTTATTTGTCTATACTATTTTCTATACTATTCTATAGTTCGATATTTTTCCTCATATATCCTAAGCTATTTAAGTTTAAAAAAGATTTAATCAATCTTTCATAGTCCTATTTAATTAATTTTAAACAAATTTTCTCATATATCCTACATCGGTTAAAATTCTTCGGTCATTGTGCTTTAAACTCTACTGTATTGTAAATATACTAATTATTAATCTAATTTAATTAATTCTCACTTTTTGATAAACGAAGTTTTCTAAATTTATTTTTAATGTAGTTATTTAATGTTATATAATAATTATTCTGAACTTTCTGATTCGATATACAGACTTATAGAGCATGTTGTATAAGTGAAATCAAATCGATATACTATTTAACCAAATTTCTTTACATTACATTTAATAACAAAAAACTAATGGTCTCTTCTGAATCTTTGGATGGTCTGATATGGCTATGGATGGCAATCGAAGCCAAATCTAAGTCCTGCTTTTGTCTAATCTTTAAGTCTCTTTTTTGTTAATATTTCTACACTAAATTAATACCGATCTTGAAAATCCATCGAAGGAAGAAGAAGGGAAATAATATATAGAATTATAGACTCTTGTCCGACTTACTTATCAGATGACCGCGCTTGTCCCGCTGCGACTTCGTCTTCCGGTGGACGCGTCGCTCGTCGAAGTTCTGATCGATCTCGAGCTCGCCGGACAGCGAGGCGTCGTTCATCTCGGAGCACTGCTTGAGGTAGCGCATCAGCGTTTCGTTGGCCTGACGCACCTCCATCTCGCCGGCGGCGATCAGCTTCCGTTCGCGTCGACGTCGCGACTCCGACTTGCTGCGCTTGCGTCGCGGACTCTTCTCGAGGCTGCTGCGACTGCGCGTCGAGCGTTGGGCGGGGCTGGCCTGAGGATCGGAGAGCGACTGGAGTTTCTTCGTGGCGCCGCCGCTGCTGAGGGCGGACGGCGTCGGCGAGGTGGCGGCCATCGAGTGGTTGTTGTTGTTGTTATTGCTGCTGCCACTGCCACCGCCGCCGCCCTTGATCTCGCGATCCATGAAGCCGATGATGCCGCGATGGAAATAACTCGTGGCCACATCGGGCTCGACGTCGGCCGCGGTCGAGTGGCGACTGCGACGTCCCGGCGATTGCGGCGAATGCGACGTGCGTCGACGGTGGTGATGATGGTGGCCCATTGTTGTTGTTGCCGCCGTCGGCTGCAGCTGCTGCAGCGTCTCGCGCAAACTCATCGCATCGCCCGAAGAGTTTCGGCTGCTGCCGTTCGCATTCGGCTGCGGCGACTCCGAGCGCTTCGGCGTCTTCGTGCCCGAATCGAGGGCCGATGTTGTTGTTGCTGTCACTTCGTCCATCTCCTGGACGACGACCACGGTGGAGGGGGCGTCTCCCTCCTCTTCGGGCTGCAGGCTGTAGCCATTGAGCAGGACGACCGTCTGCTGTGACGACGACGCCTGCGACGACTCGGCCGGCGTCTCAGTCAACGTCTCAGTCAACGTCTCGGTCACCGTTAGCGCGGCGTCCGACGAATTCTGCCGCTCGTTCTCCGATGAGAGCCGCGTGACGGCGGCGGCGACAACGACCGATGACGTCGACGCTGTCAGAGGGGAGCTGGAGCCAGCCAGACCTTCCTCGGCAGCGACAATTGTTGTTGTGGCCGCTGCATTTATCGTTGTTGTTGTTGCTGATGTTGCTGCTGTTATTCCAATCGCTTCTATTGCCGTCGTCGTTGTTGTTGGTGTTGATGTTGTCGTTGCTGTCGCTGTCGCTGTCGGCGTCGACGTTGACGTCGTCGTGTGATGTCGATGATGGTGACTGCGTCGCTGCTCGCGCACTGGCGACGTCGCCCCCTCGGCCGCGGCGACGTCGCTGCTGCTGTTGCGCTCCTGATGACGCCGTGCGCTCGAACGGCGATGACGATGACGATGAACTTTCGGAACTGCCTCCATCGTGGAACGAGAAGAGAGAGAGTTGAACCGAGTCGAGACGAGAAGAAACGAATCGAGTGGCGACGAGAGAAACGAATCGAGTTGAGACGAGAAGAAACGAGCCGAGTGGAGACCAACGAGTCGATTCGATTCAACTCAGGCCGAGTGCTCCAACGGAGAGCGAGTGAGAGAGAGATGGACTGAGTGTGCTGGTGTTGTTCTTGTATGAAAGAGAGAGAGTGTTCTCTGGGAGTCGCTTTATCCTTGTCACTCCTTGCACTCGAGGAGAATCAGCTGCTGCAGTCAGTTGCTCGTGATTTCGATGCTTTTCTTGTTGTTGTCGACTAATATTGTTGTTGTTGCTGATACTTTTGTTGCTTGTTACTTATACCCTTGTTGTGGCTATTGCTGGTCCTGTTGTTGTTGTGCAATACTCTATCCACCTTCACCACCAGCACCTCCACCACTACAACAACAATAATGACGTGAATTTGACCTAAAAACACGCCGCCCCCTTCCGGTCGCCGCCCCTGGAGCTCATGTTGCAAAACGCGTGCAGTCGCTGTTGCTCCTCTCTATGTATGAGTGTATGTGTGTGTGCGTGAGCTCCTTTTTGTTCTTGTTGTTGTTTTTGTTGTACACCTGCCACTTGCACGCTTCGTGTCGAGTTTTAAAAAAAAATCTGGCCACACTCTGCTTTCAATTTTCACTGTGTTTGTTATTTTTTTTGCTCTCCTTTTCTTTTAATGCAACTTGTTACTTTACTATTGGCGTTGTTATTGTTGTTATTGTTTATTGCACTAAAAAATAATTTAAAACTTTCGAATTAACAAATTGTCAGCAATTTGCATTGTCAAATTTATTGTTAAAAATTGTTAATTCAGCAATTCAGCTGTTTTTATTTATTAATCCTGTTGTAAAATAAAAAAAATATAAAGTTTTATTTTATATCGCTTTTTACTTTAATTTAGTTTTATTGTTATTTATTTTATTTATTAATATTTTTGTTTTCAGTTTTTTCAATTTTATTTAACTATTTTTATATTTATTCGTTTTTGTAGACATATTTTGTATGTACATATAAATATGTATATTTATTTATTTATTTATATTATTCTGTTCATAATTTTTCTTTATGATTATTATATTGGGGTATATCACATTATTTTATACTTGTTATTGTTATTATTGGTGTATTTGATAATCTTCACACACAATTTTCTATATATTTTATATTTCAGTTATTTCTACAAAGTTAATAAGATGACAGAGATAATTAAATCGCTCTAAAATCCTGATTCTATTTTGGAAAGACTTTCTGAATTTCTAAACTTCTGATGTAAGCCCCAACAACATTTCCAAGTCTCTATTAGTCCCTTACTAAAGTTTCATGAAAATTCAGTTTTTATTTCATATTTGAATATTATTAGATTATTTGATTTGATTATTAAATCCTAAGTCCTTAGACCCTAAAAATTAAATATTTTCCAAAAATATCCTTTAATTTTCCTCTCAAATTTGGCTCTTCCTCAAACTTTTTCGACTTCCTTCTCTACGATCACTTCACGGCCCACGGTTTTCAAAAGCTCTCTCTCTCTCTCTCCCACTCTCTATTTCTCTTTTCTTCCCCCTAGCCTTACCTTCTCGCCCACTCCAACCTCTCTCTTTCTCGCTCGCCCACTCAATCGCTGTCACAACAAAATTGCTTCCCTCCTCAACCAAACCAAAGTCAATTAATTTTTCCGAGCAAAATTATTGAAGATCCTAAAATTAGCCTCTCATTCTACACAAATTGGGGTCCTGCAGCAGTATCGAATTCGGGGAAATTCTACCTACAACAACAACAATAACAACAACGACAACAAATACAACAATAACAATTACAACAACGTTCACAACGTTAGAGCTAAAATGTTGTTGTATTTATAGATTTTTCCTGGATCTCAGATTTGAAGCCACAATTTGTTGTGTTCGAACTTTTCTTCTTCTCCCTCTCTCTCTCACACCTATCTCTATCTCTGTCTGTCTCCCTTTCTTCTATTTTATTTTTCTTCTTAACGAGTTGGACAATTAAATGAAAAATTTGTGATTTTCTACTGTATTTTCTTTGTTCGTTCTTCTCTTTCTTCTGAAGTATTATTGTTGTTGTATTGTTGCTGTTTTCTTGTTGTTGTTTTATTGTTGTTATTTTATTGTTGCTATTTTATTGTTGTTATTTTATTTGTAGTTATTTAATTGTTGTTTTTATTATAGTGTTTTTGTTGCATCTGTTCTTGTTGTTCTTGTTTTTGGAAAGTTCCACCAGCTGCAAGTGACCTAAAAACTGCAACTTTACCGTCCCCCTCACTTGATCAACTATAGTTCTGAAATAATATTTATTTTAATTCTGAATTTAACATAATAATTTGTTGATTTTCACTCAATAAATTTGTTTACATTTTTTAATTTTTTTTATATTTTTTGTTTTTTTGAGTTCAACTGAAATTAATTTATTTTTAAAGTTTTATTATTATGTTTTTAAATATGTTTCTATAATTTTTTTTCTTCAAAAACCTTGCTTCTGTTACTATTGAATTTGTTATGATTAAGAGTTTTTAAACCATTTCACCACTGTCTTTTAATTAATTAAATTAAACAATATTCTCGAGCTTTTCTTTGTTTTCACTCGAGTTTTTCACTCACTTTCGCTCACTTTGTGTCTTTGTCTCTGGTTGGTTTTTGGTCTTTAGTTTTTGGTCTCTAGTTTTTCGATTTTAGTTTTTGGATTGAAGTTTCAATTTTCATTAGTTTCTTGCCTTTTGTCTCTGGTTATTCCTTCACTTGTCTATTTTAAGACAATAATATTATATATTAATACTATTTCTTTCTTCTTCTTATAAGGGTAATAATTATTATTGTTTTTGTTGTTGTTGTTATTGCAATAGGTCTCACTGGGTCGCACTGGTTGGGTCGACGGATGGTACCTGCGTCGATCGATGGTCGGAGCCGTTCGCGAACCGTCCGCTGTCGCTGCTCGTCGTTAACTGGTTTCCCCAAAAAAGAAGGCGGCCATCGTCGATGGATCCCGGCTGCAGCTATGGGTCGTCACAATAACAACAACAAAAATAACAACAAGGATAACAACAAGAATAACAACAAGGATAACAACAAAAACATCGTTGCTTCAACTACGCCAACAATGAAAACACCAACAATTGTTATAATGACAACAACAGACATGAGACCAAAAACAAGAGGGTGGAAAGGAAAAGAAAGAAAGAAAGAGAGTGAAAGAAAGAGAGGGAGCGAGTGAGAGAAAGTACAGGAAGTTGTAGCGAATGAAAGATTGAGAGCGAGAGAGGGCGACGACGAGGGCGAGAGAGAGAGCGAAAAGAGCTTTTCGATGACGTCAGCGAGCAAATGTTTTTGGCATCGCGTTGCTATACCTACACACACACACACACACACAAACACAACCAGAGTGGTGAGGGTGGTAGTGATTGGTGGAGGGATGAAAACAACAACAACAAATGATCAAAACACACACACATACAGAAAATACATGGATATGACACAGCGCCCTCTATTGTCGTGGTTGAGTCGAGTTGTTGTTGTAGTTGGTTGAAGTGGTTGTAGTTCGTTATTGTTGTTGTTGTTTGAGGTAGTTATTCTAGTTGTTTTTGGATGAGGTGGTTGTGGTTGTTGTTTTTATTTTGTTAGTGTAGGTATTTGTTGTTGTTGTTGGTTGGAGGTTGTCATATTGTTGTTGTTATTATTTTTCGTTGTAGTGATTGTTGTAGTTTTTGTTGCAGTTTTTGTTATAGTTTTGAATGTTGTTTTAGTTTTGGTTGTTGTTATTGCTGTTTGTGTTATTGTTGTTAGAATTGTTGTAGTTTTTGGTAATGTTTTTAGAATTGTTGTAGTTTCTGTTATTGTCGTTGAAATTCTTGTAGTTTTTGTTATTGTCGTTGTTTTTTCTATAGTTAGTGTTGTTGTTTTTATTATTGCTGTTGTAATTGTTTTTGTAATTGTTGTTGTTGTTGTTGTTGCATTCTAAAAAACTAGGGTTGAAATTGCATCTCATGGAACATGTTGCAGTCTGAACGAGCTGAACAAGAAGAAGACAAAGAAGAAGAAGAAGACGAAGCAGCTTGTAACATGGCACTGGTATCATGTTGTTGCTGTTGTTTTTGTTGTTATTCTTGTTGTTGTTTTTGTTTTTTTGTTTAATATATTTTTGCTGTTTTTCTATACATTTTGTTATCATCTTTATTGGTGTTGTTGTCATCTTTGTTGTTGTTAGCAATGTTTTTGTTAACATTGTTGTTGATGTTATATTGTTGATGTTGTTGTTGTCTCTTATATTGTGGTTTCTTATTATATTTATTTTGTTGTCTATTTTCAGCATAGATTCCAGGAATTAGGATTTTTTATATTGTGATTGGTTTTTGTTTTGTGGTTGCTTCTTCAAATTGTTGGCTCTCCTTTTTTTATTGTAATTTTATCCTTTTATACTGTTTTTTTTTTCTTGTTTTTATTTGTTTTTCTTTTTTTATTTCTTTCTTATTATTGTTTTGTGTAAAGGAATGATATTGAAAACGTGTTTCTAAAGGTATTCAAAGGATTCAATGGGATGAGAAAGTGGAAATGGAAGACGTGGGTCGGATGTGGTGAGAGTAGAAAAAAAAGAGAAGAACGAAGAAGAAAAAGTACAGAAGAAGAAGAAGACAACTCATTAAATGTGGCTGCCATAAAGACTCAATCAGCCACAAGAAGAAGAAGAGCAAGAGAAGCAAATTACATGCCATGTTTTTTCGATCTCTTCCTGATCCCCTTAACCTTTCAATTGAGTTCTTGTTTCCATTTCTAAAGAAAATTTTTATGTTTCTTCAACAGAGTTCTAAAACTAGTATTTTATTGTTTGGTTGTCTTCATTATTTTTTATTTTATTTTACACTTACCAGAATTCGATTTTTTATTACATTGATCTGATATTTTTGTATGTTTTTTTGACTGATATTTTTTCTCTACCTGAAATTTTTCTTCATCTGATCTTTTTTACCTGATCTTCTTCAATTGATCTTTTTCATATGATCTTCTTTATCTGAAATTTTTCATTACATCTTTTTATCTGATTGATGTTTTTTATCTGATATTTTTTTACATCTGATATTTTTCTTCTTCTGATCTCTTTCGTCAACTGATGTTGTTCATTTAGATCCTCGACTCTGATGTTCTTCAGATCTCTGATCTCATCTGATTGCATCTCGTCCTTTTCATCTCATTTTCTTCATTTCCTTTTTTTTGGAAAATATGTTTGATTTGATCATTTATAACTCATTTTCTTTATCTTATCTTTCTTTACTAATTATCCCCCTCCTTTAGCTTTAATTAGCATTTTCCTTTATTTTTCTTTACTTTTCCGTAATTTCTTCGGTACTTTATCTTTCTTCCTTTACTTCCTTTCTTTCTCTCTCTCCTCGTCCTTTCTTAATTTCTCTCCTCCTCCATAATTTCTTCATCTCCTCCTCCTCTCTTCGCTCCATCCCTTTCCTTCCTCCTTCTATTCCACATCCTCACGCTGTGATCTCATGAAAAACTGTTTCTTGTTTTCGACTTCATGTGAAAATAAAATGAACAAAACAACGACAACTTGGTTTTTATGACGTCCTCAGTTGCAGGACCTCCCCCGCCCCCCCCCTCCTCAGAACTAATCACACATTTCCGAAAGACAATCGATACGAGACCAGCGAAATTCTTGTTGTTGTTTTTGTTATTATTATTATTATTATTGCTGTCCTTTTCTAAAATACGTACGTGTCCTTCCATTGTGTGTAGCTGACGTTATTGTTCTTTATTGTTGTTGTTGTTGTTATTGTTCTTTGTTGTTATTGTTCTTTGTTGTTTTTGTTCTTGTTATTGTTGTTGTTCTTGATGTTGTTTTTGAATTTGGCTAGTTCCATAACAACAAAAACAGAAACGACGATGACGACGACGACGACGACGACGACGACACAACAAAAAACTTATTACGTCGCAGGATGTGACATTTCAATGTATAAGTGTGTGTGAGTGTAGAAAAGAGAGAGAGGATGAGAGAGAGAGAGGGGGAAGAACGAGTGCATAGTTTTTGTCAGTGTGTCTGTGTGTGTTTGTGTGTGTTGGAGCAGCGCCCACGCTCTCCGCCAAGAGCTTTGGCATTTTAAAAGCTTCAGCAACCTTCTCATTCCTTCAACTATTCAACCACATTTTCAGTCTTTCTCTCAATGTTTTACGATTTCTTCATTTCCTCTATCAAATTCTCAAATTTTTTACATTTCGATCTCTCCTCATCATATCTTCAAAACTTCATTCGAAATTGCAAATTCTTCAAAGAAGCTTTCAAAAATAAATGCTTTCAAATTGTTTCTTTTCCAAAGCTTTTCCGAAGTTTCCTGGAGATTCAGCTCCCGTATTCTTTCTCTTCTTTTATCTTCTTCTGTCTCTTTTATCCTGAGCTTTTCTCCCTATCTCTCTCTCTCTATCTCCCTCTCTCCCCTCCCTCTCTCTCTCCCTCTCTCTCTATCTCTCACCGATTCGAGCTGCATTTTACACGAAGGCGAAAAGCAGCAACGAGAAAAAGAAGCTTTTCGAGAAGCTTCCCACAGAAGTTCACACGGGCTGTAACAAAAGCAACATCATCTGCTGGTATAACAACAACAAAAAAAATGCTACAATAAAAACCATTGATACAACAATAACCAACACTATAACAACAACAAGCAGAAGAGCCCACAGTTCACTCTAAACACCAACACACAAACAGACGCGAACAACATGCGCATGTCCTTACGTAGGCTTGTGACGTCAATCGTCCTCGGTCGGCGTCGTGGGGGCGGGTGGGTTGAAGAGGGAGGGAGGGAGATGGTATTTGAGGGGGGGAGAGAGAGGGATGAAGAGAGGATGGTAGTGAGAGGGAAGATGAGAGAATGAGGAGAGAAGGATACAGAGGGAAGGATATAGAGAGAGAATGCTGAAGCCGCGCAGGACTCGGACCATAATTTGCCGGCATAATTCTGGTTAGAGGGTTAGAGGAGGGCAGAAAACGAGTGGGAAAGCGACGAAGAGAGAGAGAGAGCTCCAGGAAACGAAGGCAGCTCAAAATAATGAGGGAAAGAGACAGATAAATCGAATATAATCAGAGGAAGTTGAAAGGGAAAAAGAGAACAAAAGCTAAGCTGGGAGAAATCGAGAGAAAAGCATTAAGAGGAAGTGAGATGAGAGAAAGAGAGAGAGAAACATTCAGAGAGCGAAAGGAAAACACCGAGAGAGAGAGAGAGAAAATAACCATAGTGTATACAATGGTGTGTGTGTGTGTGTATAGGTGCTTATTGTGAGCCCGCACACGACGATGACGACGACGACGACATCTAGCGGCCGCTGCTCGAACTTCGACGCACGCCTCGGATGCGTGCGAATTTTCGAGCCATTCATAAAATTCGCGTGGGAAAATCTTCTCTTGATTGCGAGCTCTTGTGTGGGAGCACGTGAGTGGCCTAGGGGTGGGAGGGAGAGAAGAGAGAGAAAGGGAGAGAGGCGGTCAAAAGGGAAACGACGTGTGGGCGGGAAGTCGTTCGTTCGTTCGGTCGGCAACTCTCGGGATCAAGTGGGCGTGAGGAGAAGCTATTTTTGGAAATCGTTGAACTTCGTGCGAACAACGGGATCAAGGAGCACGAAACAGAGAGAGAGAGGGAGAGGGAGAGAGGGAGAGAGGGAGAGAGGGAGAGAGAGAGAGTGAGAGAGAGAAAGAGAAAGAGAAAGAGAGGGAGGGATAAAAGGACACGTTGTTGTGAAGTGGGAGATGAAGGAGTGGGCGATGAAAAAATGGTACAGACCAGATAATAAAATAAGATAAAGAACGTGAACTTTTCAAATTTAAGATTAAATGGAAAAGTGAGAAAAAGGATCGAATTCATGAAAAGAACAAAAATTTTAAGGATAAGAAAAATAAAACAAAAATATAAAATTATTTAAAATTAACATAAAACTAATATTTAGAATATATTAAATTATTTATAAAAAAACAAAAAATAAAATTTTACAAACTAATAAATTATAGAAATTTAACAAAATTAAGGAAGAAAAATTATGTTCAAAATTAGAAAAAAATAAAATTGTAAATACATTTTAGATATATAATTTTAATTGAGATAATAAATTTAGTCAATTTTCAAATTATTAATTCAATTTATAATTTTCTCATTTACAAAAAAAATATTAATTAAATTTATTATTTTTTTATAAAGTTTTCTACATCAATTTCATATAATTTAATATTTAATGTTTTAAATTGTTAGAAATTCCTATTTTTCTTATTTATCGAATTATGTAAATATTTATTTTTTTTATATTAATATTTGTTTTTTTTATTTTTGCAAATAAATTACTAATTGTATTTTTTTTCTCGTTTTCCAACACTGTCGGCGAAAAGCATGGCGTCGTTCGGCCAAACACAGTAAATAACAACAAAATTAAATGTTTTTCTCTTTCGAAATCCCGGCGATTTTCACACACACACACACACACCCACACGGAGGCACGCTCTCCCGCGGCATACGTATTTGGCAAAAACAACAATAACAACAACAATAATAACAACAACATCGTAGTCGGCGTCGTTGTGACGTCAACAGAAAGCGTCAGGATTTTGACATTTGCTGACGTCAGCAGGAAAATTGGCGAAGTGCCAAAAAGGAGAGAGAGAGAGCGAGAGAGAGAGAGAGAAAGAGAGAGAGAGGGAGGATGTGAGCAGAAGTGGGAAAGAAGGAGTGGAAGGATGTGAGGAATAGGAGAGAGAAAAAAGGGAGAGTGAATGAGAGAAATTGGGAAGAGAGAGAGCGAGAGTAAACGGGAAGAGTGAAAGAGACAGAGCGAGAGAGATTCAACTGGACCAGCAACAACAAAACCAGATTGTGAAGGGTCAGGGTGGACGATTGTGGGCTGGTGGACCGAACGGGGAGGCGGAGGAGGAGGGGGGCGTGGCCCACGTTTGACATTTAGCAACACCGGATTCCTTTGTTGTTGCCTTTGGCTGGAATTGCTCTCGATGTTGTTGTTGTTGTTGTTGTTTCTTCCTCGTGGAATCTGCTCGTCTTCTTCTTCTTATCCTTCATTGAGTTTTTTTATTAAGAGTGTTTTTTTATTAAGTGTTTTTTTTTATTTGATTTATTTTTATACCCTACACCCTGTGGGTAAGGGTATATTCATTTTGTCCTTCCGTTTGTAACGCATTAAAGGAGAGGTCGTAGGTATGGAAAAGTATATATATTCTTGATCAGCGTCACCTCCTGAATCGATTTAGCTATGTCCGTCTGTCTGTCTGTCTGTCTGTCCGTCCGTCTGTCTGTCTGTGTGTCTGTGTGTCTGTCTGTGGAAATAGATTTTGTGAAGAAACGGTAAGAGATACTGACTTGAGATTTTGGATTTAGTATTTCTATATTAATAAGCTACTTGTATGTAAAAATGGGCGTAATCGGTCAACGGATACTCCCACCTCCCATATAAAGCAAAAGGTTTATATGGGATATCTGGTGAACTATGGTATATATCGAGATGAAATTTTGTGTGTAATCATGTTCTACTGATACGAGTTTAAAAGGCAAAAATGGAAAACATCGCCCATCGGACACGCCCACCTCCCATATAAAGCAAAAGGTTTATGTGGGATATCTGGTGAACTATGGAATATATCGAGATAAAGTTTTGTGTGCGGTCATGTTCCACTCATACGAGTTTACAAGTCAAAAATGGATAACATCGCCCTCCCATATAACGCAAAAGTTGAATATGGTATATATGATAAACTATGGTATATATAGAGATGAATTTTTGCGTCTGATCACCGTATCACAGATACGTACCACCGATACCAGTTTACATGCTAAAAATTGACAAGCTACAGCTCAGCTCAAAAGCTACAGCTCAATGTTGGATATGGTAAACCATATAGACAGTTATTGGATTAAATATTGCTACCAAGAGTTCCCAAGAATCAAATGGAAAATATCTCTTATAGGACACGAGCACCTTCCATACAAAATCGTAGATCTACAAGAAATCCAACTACTTTATGGATGTTATTGGCTGATGAAAGGTGGGAGTGAATGCAAGAAGAAAGAGACCACATCCAACTGAACCTCAATGGACGCCCATAAAAAATTGATTATATCCTTTCAATATAAACGTAATGAGCAGGTGACGATTGAGAGAATACAATTTCCAATTGTACCTGCTGAAGGGATCACAATCCACAAAAGCCAGGGAGCTACATATTTCCAAATGGCTGTTCATCTTCCAAGTGGAATCAGTCGCGCGGCAATATATGTTGCTTATAGTAGCGCAGCAAGTACTTCTGGACTTTATATTGTTGAAAATTTCAATCCTCCCAAGTCTGTTGTTGAATCAGATTTTGTCTGCATTGAAAGTGTAATGATGAATTTTCACTAATTATTGATAGAAATGCACTGTTTTTCCTTTAATAAACGTTATATGCAGGGTGTAGGGTATGTAAACTTCGGCGTGGCCGAAGTTAACAGATTTTGCCTGGGTAGACCAGGCAAACCGGGGGAGCGAAGCGACCCCGGTGCGCTAGTTTACCACTCTTTTTGGTCATGAAAGCGAAGAAGTAGAAGAAGAACAAGAAGAAGGAGAACATGAAGAAGAAGAAGAGACGCCATTTATTATCGCCTCGAGGAAATCGTGTGCAACCCATGTGTGTTTGCATATGTATGTGTAGGCGTGTTGGTCTGTGAAGGTGTGAGTGCGAGAGCATTTTAATGTCAGGATATTAAGATGGAAAATATATGATGTTTTCTCATCTCGTTTTATGGCTTTTATTGACAAAAGTCATGCGTTGTGGAGAATAAACAAATGTTCATTTAATTAAATTTCACATTCTGCTTAAAATAGATATTTTAATATTTCATTTGACTTTATTGGAAAATAAATTAAATTAAAATATTTAATAAACTCTTTGAGATTTCATTTATTTCTACGAATTAAAAAAAAACAAATCAATACCTATAGTTTATCTCTCTAATAAGAAGTCTATTTGAAATATTTCTATATTTTTCATGATATTTTAAAAAAAACTGATAATATAAATAATTTTAAGAAATTGCTTATAAATATTAAAAAAATCATTGAGAAATATTTGTTTTATTACTATTATTACTTCAACTTCTTCTAATTTTTTATTTTTATTTTTTTGTTTTTAATTTATTTAATTACATTTTTATTTCATTATTGAAAATTTTTCAACAACAACTGAAACTCTTTAAAAGAATACAAATAACAATAAAAACTACATATAAAATAAAATAATCGAAAATCAGTTTTAGGTAAATAAGTATTTTTTTAAAATATAACATTTTTAGGACAATTTAAATTTTTTCTAAAAATATAAAATTTTTGGAAAATTTAATTTTTTTCTAAAATAATAAATATTTTAAAAATATATATTTTTAGGAAAAATCATATTTTTAAGAAAATTAAAATTTTTGAAAAATTAATAATTTTAGGAAAATATTTAATTTAGTTCTACGAATTAAACAAACAAAAGGAACTACATATCAATAACAATAAAAACTAATTCTGGAAGATAAACAAATATTTTATTTTTATTTAATTGCATAAAAAATTAAATTCTTAAAGTTTTAAAAATTTCAAAATTTTATTTTTTATAACTTGAATTTTTTAACAATTATAAGATATTGTCGGTTGTTTAGGCCACATTATTCTCAATTATCAAAATATTGGGATAATAATTTTCTTTTCTTATTAGTTCACGCTCACGCTCTCCAATAAAAAGTTTTAGAATTAGAATTAGAAGTGTTAGAATTCAACACTATTTTCAATGTTCAATATTTTGCATTATATTTTTCATGAAAAACTGAAAATAGAAAAATTATTAAAAATTAAAAAAAAAACAGATCGAAAAATATTTGTTTTATTACCATCTTAAACTTTTTCTAAATTTATTTGAATTTTTTTTTTTTTTTAACTTTTTTAATATTATATTTTTAGGAAAATTTAAATAAAATAATCAATATTTTAATAATATATATTTTTATGAAAAATCATATTTTTAAGAAAATTAAAATTTTTGAAAAATTAATAATTTTAGGAAAATCAAAGTATTCACGTTGTATTGGCACAAAAAGTGTCCGCAAGTAATTTCACTCCACTGTCTCTCATTCGCCTACACCTCCAGTCGTTCGATGTTATGGCAACCGCGATTGCGATCCGCAGGCTGTTTGTTGTTAAATCGATTGGCAACGCGAGAATCCCGCCGCAAGGATGTGCATTTGTTGTTATTGTTATTCTTCTTGATGTGGTCGAAAGTCTTGTCGTTCATTGAAATCGAAGCGAAACGAAACGAATCGAAGTGAAATTAATTAATTAATTTATTTGCTTGTTTTAATTGAATCGATCAATCGTGCGATAAATCAATTCATCCATCAAACTGTGGTGTTTTTATAGACATTTTTTGTTGTAAATTTGTTGTTGTTATTGTTAGTGTAATAAAACTTTTTGTTCCTTCAACAATGCCATCCCACGAGATCCCGCCCGAACTTCGCGATTCCTCGCCCGATTCCTCGATCTCAGCCGACCTCGCGCCACCCGCTGCCACGCCTCCCCCCACGCCACCGCCTCTCGCAGTCCATCGCAACGTCGCCGCCGCTCACATTCACATCCACGTCCAACCGCCGCCAGAGTTGCCAGATCGACAGGCGCCCCCCACAATGCGACGCCTTCAATCGTTCGATCGCGACATCGCCGAACTCGAGGAGGACAATCATTGGCCGGGGCGGGCGTATTTGTTGCCCGTGGTGCTGCCGCAGGTGACGGAGCCGACGTTGGACGAACTCCTCGTAAGATTTTGGCATCTCACTCTATCCTATTGAATAGTTCAATCTACGTCTCACTCTCTGTCTCTCTCTATTTTATTTCAGCGTCGTGTGACTGGCCGAACAGATCTTCACGAAGTCGACGAGGTGAAGCTTCGTGTCATCTCGTACATGGTCAGCCTCTCTCGTCTCTCGCTCTTCATGCCACGCCTCTCACGACTCGATCTCAGCGGCAGCGTTTTGCATTCGTTGCGCGATCTCGGCTGCGGCCTCGTTCATCTCGTCGAGCTCAACGTCAGCAACTGTGGCCTCAGCAGCTTCGATGGCACGAGCGGCCTCCCCTCCGTTCGTGTTCTCATCGCCGACGGCAACATGGTTCAGCTCGTCGGCCCCCTCTCCGACCTCCCCCTGTTGCGTCGTCTCAGCGCTCGCAACAATCGCATCGCCGATCTGGCCACACTCTCCTTCCTCGGCATGTGTCCGAATCTCGCCGCGGTCGAGCTTCAGGGCAACCCAGTGACGAATCTCATCCTCTATCGGCTGACGTTGCAGCGCAGCGTGCCGACGTTGGAGCTGCTCGACGGGGAGCCGATGGTGACGCAGCAGGCGGCAGCGACGTCGACAGCGGCAGCGACATCAGCCGCAGTCATCGGCGGTTCGATCATGGAACAGGAGTCGGAATTGTCGGCATCGTCATCACCGTCGTCGTCGCTGTCGTGCGAAGTTCTCTCGGAGGCTTCGTCGGATCTAGAGGCGGCGACGCCGCAGCGACCGGCGACTTCCGGTGCCATTGGCGGCAGCAGCAGCGCACGCGTCCAGCTGCAGCGACGACCAGCTTCAGGTGAGTGAAAATTAAGCAATATTTAAAATTAAGCAAAATAGTAAAAATAGAAATTGCTAAAAATTATGATTCGAAAATTTGCTAAAAATATTATATTTTTCTAAATACTATTACTTTTTCATAAAATTATTAATTTACCAAAAATATTAATTTTCCTAAAAATATTATAAATTTAGAAAAAAATTGTATATATATTTTTTTAAATTTTTTATTTTCATAAAAATATAATATTTAAAAATAACTATAATAATAAATAAATTTAATTAAAAAATAAATTTTCTGAAAATTTTATTTTTCTAAATAAATTAATTTGGCTAAATATATTAATTTTTTAAAAATATTAATTTTCCTAGAAACAAATATAAGTTTAAATGTATATCAATTCTAAATATGTACATATATACATTTACATAAAATATAAAATTTCCTAAAAATATAAATTTTCCTAACATTATAAATTTTACTAAAACATATGAATGTTCTTAAAAATATAACATTTTTTAAGAAAAAATATAAATTTTCAAGGATAAATTAATATTAAAAACTAAAACCATAAAAAGATTGGTCTATTTTGTGAAAAATTATTTGAAATAAATAAAAACGTGATTTAAATGATATTTAAGGAATGTTAGAAAAAATTAAAAAAATACTGTTGAATTTAAATAATATTTAAATTAAATTAATTTTTAAATTTAATTAATTTTTCAATTTGATTAAATGATTGTGTTAATCCAGAATTAATGCCTTTCTTCTTCTCCCCCCACCCAGGTTCCGTCATTGGCGACTCCGGTCGACGCGGCTCCCTCTCGCTGGTCGGTTCGCCCGTGGTCGGGTCGGTGCTCGACGTGGCCAGGCAGAGGAAGCGCCATGCGTGGGGCGCCAGCTCCAGCTCCGAATCCTCGACGGCCTCCTCGCTGTCGTCCTTATCATCATCTTCCTCCTCCTCCTCTGCACCCTCGTCAGCATCGTCGCCGGCGCACTCTACAGGCGGCAGCTCACGACTTGGGCAACAACAACAACACCTGGCTCCACCCGTTGCCCCCCAACGACGTCGACGTCACCTGGCGTCGCTGCCGCCGCTGGACTTGACGACGCGTCGACAACGCTGGACGTTGGACGCCGCCAACGATGTCGCATGGCTCGGAGTTGAGTTCGCTGGAGGAAAACGTTTCCAATTAAGATGATTTAATAGTGTTGTTTTTAATGTTATGATCGTTGTTGTTGTTGTAGTCGTTATTGCATTCCTTGTTGTTGCATTCAGTGTTGTCATTGTTGTTATTTTTTGTGTTGTCATTTTTGTATTCCTTGTTGTCACTAACCTTGTAATATCAACTCTGTTCCTTTTATTTTTAAACTGTTTTTTATTGTCAATTCTGTTATATTTATTGTTGACTCTGTTTTTTTTGTTTTTAACTCTCCTCTTTTTATTGTTAACTTTTCTCTTTTAATTCTTATCTCTGTTAATTTATATTTTTTTATCGTTTTTTCCGTTCTTATTTTTTATCGCTTTTGCATTTAGTTAATTTTCCAATTAAAACCATTTGCTTGCAATCACTTTAATTTGTTTGTTTTTCTATGTATGTGTGTGCGTGTGTTTGTTTATCTATATGCGTGTCTGTGTGTATCTTTTTTTAAAATGTGTGAGTGTGTTTAATAAGTGACCGGAAACGGAAGTCGGTGCAATCGTAGTGCATGCGTTATGAAATTTTGATGAGTTTTAATTTCCGTGCAAATACCAAATTGAAGCGTATTAAATTTTGTTGTTTACCTTGTTATTGTTGTTTTCGTTGTTGTCGACGTTGTTGTTGTCATTGTTATTTCCGACGTAGAATTTTGTTATTGTTGACCTTATTCTCGTTGTTCTTGTTGTTGTTGTCGACATTGTTGTTGTTGTTAAAGTGGTTTTTCCTCTATTATTTTATCATCGTTTCATTTGTTGTCGATGTTGTTTGCTGATAATTTTCCACGTGCCATTTTTTTACTATTTTTAAACTTATTTATTTTACTCAATGTTTTTTATGTTTATAGTTTTATTCAATTTTTATTTTCTTTGTTTTGCCATTTATCAACAAATTTCGAAACTTAATTCTATTATTTGAAATAATTTATAATTCAATATATTTTAAAATTTAATACAATTTTATTTAATTAAATAAACAATTTAATTAAATAAAGAAAATTAGAATAAAATTTTAAATATTTATTTTGAATATAAAATTATGTCATATCATTTAATTGAATTAAGTAAACAAAATAAAATAATAGAAATTTTTTTTATTTTTTAACATTGTATTTATATTCTGAAAATATATTCTTTTTCTTAATAACAAAAAATAAAATTTTTAAATGTTAGTTTCTCCAGTTTAATTAAATTTTTTTATTTTATTTTATTTAAATTATTCTCATTTTATATATATTTTTTTTTGTTTTGTTCAGCTTCAGTAATCTCAAAATAAATAAAATATAAAAAAAATTAATAAATCATTAAATTAAAAAAATACCAAATTATTAAATCTAAATTCCACAGTTTGAGATTCTCAATCCTTCTACAATTTCTAAATAGCGAAAACCTCTCATTAAAATGCTTCAACAACTTCGATCCCAATTCCCTTATCCTCACCAACGACCTCCACTTCATCTACTATACCTTCTCTCCCTCTCGACTTCTCTCTCGCTCCTTCTCATTTCTCTCCTTCTCTCCCAGGGGATAACCGAAGGACCTCAATTCCCATCGATCGCGTTTCGCAAAGTTCAAGGTAAACTCATTGTCTTAATGAAAAAAACTCCTCGCTCTCTCTCTCTCTCTCTACATATACAACTCAATACAACTCAATACATTCACATTGACAATGACAAAATAAATAAATAGCCATTTCTTGTACAATATATAAATATTTATCCAAAGGAATTGTGTAAGCAAGACAAGTACATTGACGAATAGATTCTTATAAATTATTCGAAGAAAACGAACGCGAGACAAGAAAAAGAACTTTTGAAGAATTCGTCTGGGAGCAGCGATAAAAAAATCTAATGAAAAGGAAGGGAAGGGGAAGGAAAGGGGAAGGAAAAAGGAAGGGAAGAGGAAAGAACAACTGAAAGGAAGGGAAAATAAAAGAAAAACTCAAAGGAAGGGAAGTGGAAAGAAAAACTAAAAAAAAATCCAAGGGAATAAAAAAAAGATTTGTCTTGGGCACGAGACGGATTTCTGAAGGTTGTCCCTGACGTCCTCGTCGAATGAGTCTAAGTAAATATAATTAGATTGAGACGGGAGCAAATAAACAGGAAAAACAACTGAAGCAAGAACAATGTGAGAACAACAAAATCATATGCTTATGGCAATCAAAAAGACAACAAATGACAATAAAAATAAAAACAAAAATGACAATCAAAATAAAAACAAAAATGACAACTATATAACAAGGTAAAAACAATAATAACAACAACAACAAAATAATACCAACAAATCACAGCCCAATTTTCCAACTTTACCCATCATCCCCATCGTCTAGACGTGTATTTAACTCATTTCGATTGCATAGTTTTAGGCGCTTTTACGCCACGGGCGCTGAACAGCAATTAATATAGGATTGTGGGAGTTTCACTAAATTTCCATGGAATGATACCGGGTGTTTCAAGAGATATAATTACCAAAGAAATAACACGAAATTTCTCCCCCAAACAAGGGAATTCAAAATTGTTTCACGCAAATTTCCCAAAGGACCCGAAGAACCAAAAAAAACTATGACGGAAGAAAAAAACCTATGACAAACACTTCTCCAGCAATTAACGACAAAGTACATTTTACCTATAATTTTCACTGGTGCCCACCACGCGTGGCCCACCAGAGTAGATCCCTCGAGACTGAGTCGAGAAATCGGCCACGCCCCGCCCCCCACAACCGCCCCTCATGTAATCAATGATTAACGATGCAAGGTTGACGCTTATTTTCTACAATTTGTCAGCATTCAATCAAAGTGCGAGCCACTATGTGTGGGTATGGGTATGGGTGTGTGTGTGTGTGTGACCGAGTGTGAAGGTATTGGTGAGCAATCAGGGCAGTCATTATTATCGATTGCTCTAGGAATCGAGTGGGTGTGTGTGGGTGAATGTGTTAGTGTGTGAGTGAGTGTGTGAGTTTATGGGTGTGTGGGTGAACAGTAGTGTGGTAGGAAATGTGTTAATTTGCCGACAGACCAATTAAACTTAATCATACACTTTTAATAGAAACGTTTCGGTTCTAAGCTTGACAAGGGTTCTTTCCTATTCATTGCTTGATTAACAAGAATATATTTTGTTCAATAACTATTATGAGTGGCGTGAAAATTTCCATATGTTTCAATTTTATTATATTTGCTTTTATTGCATTTAATTTTTATAGTAATTTAATTTTTATAGTAATTCATTTTATATTATATTTATATTTTATACAATATTTATATTTTGCAATATTTATTAGTTACTGAATTTTATTTTATTGTATTTAATTTTACAGTAAATTATTTTTTATTTCCTTTAGTTACTTTATTTTATTTTATTTCAACCAGAATAAATATATTTTTTAATTATTATTATAAAGAGTATACAAATTTATATTTGTTTAAATTTCATATGAATTGATTTTCTTAATTTTATTATTTTTCATTATTATTATTTTTTTTGAAGATTTAAAAAAAAAAAATAGATGTCATGAATTCAAGAACATACATTTTGAAGATTTTAAGAGAAAAATATTTTATCAAAAAAAACTTATTTATTGTTCATACAAAAATAAATTCTTGAGAATGATATTTTATGAATCACAAAATATTTAAGAAAAAATTATGATAAAAATACAAAAATATATCAATAAAGAAATATTTTGATGGAAAAATAATCAGTTCAGAAATTAAAAAATATTTTCATGATTCAAAAAATATTTCATCAATAAAAAAATATTTTCATGGGATCATCATTCATAAATCCAAAGTATTTTCCTAAGAAAAATAATTTATCGATTAAAAAAAATATTATGAGAAAAATATTTCATGAATAAAAAAATGTTTCTTACATTAAAAAATGTGATCAATTCATTTACAAAAACGTAATAAAACTAAAAATCGAGTATCAATAAAACTACTTTAGTAAAATAAATATATTACCATATTTTTACTTTTTTTTTAATAGTTTTTATTACGTTTTCATATTTATCTTATTAAAAAATAAAGTATTGACATAATGAATTAGCAAAAGTTGAAGTCACTTTCTTCTGGATTTCTTTGCACAATCAATAGAACCCAAGTACCCTGAAATATTGCCAAAGTACCCTTAAACTACCCGACAGATTAAAAACTTCGCCAAAGGAATACGATCCAAGAAACATTGAAATTTATTTGAAAAAGTAACCAACAAAATACCAAATACAATAACAATACCCAATTAAGCAGAGGGGACAACAAGAACACATGAATTATAACTTCAACACACAGAAATTGCTGTGAAACAATGAAGCAAAGAAGGAGAATCGGATCCATTGAGTGATGGTTGGATGGATGGATTGGGCGACGACAGACGAGAGAGCGAGAGAGAAGACTACTCGGTGTAGGTGTATTGAAAGAGAGCGGCCGATGGGGCGCGCATCGGGACCAATTGACTTTGGCCATCGGCTCCACGAAAAACCATGTAATCGCGTCCGTTGATCACGCGCCGCACCCCACTCGAGTCGGAGTAGAGCGAGTCGCCGGGTCGATTGAAGACGCCGCCGTCTCCTCCTCCACCTCCTGCTCCTCCTCGCCCACCTCCAGCCATCATCATCCCAATGTTGGCCGCCTGACGGAATCGGCTCAAGTTGGTCTTGTTGTTGCTGCTTCCACTAAAGATGCTCTGGTAGGGTGGGGGCGGGGTCACGTTGCTGCCGCTAGCGTGATTCTTTTCCACACCAAGAGTCGTCGTCGTCGTCGTCGTCGCCTTCTTCTTCAATGGATCCCACATGTTGTATGGATCACCGATGATATTTCTGCTGGTGGTGGCGAAGGCGCCGCGTTGCCAACGTGACGGAGCGATCGAGTGGCCGTTGGGCGTTCGTCCGATGCCGTGGCGCGACCAGGTGTCCTTCTGTCGCCGCCCGTTGAGATAGCGGAAAATCAACTCGGTGGTGAAGACCACGATCGAGGTGGCGAAGCCGGCCAACATGATGTAGTAGGTCATCATGAGATCGCCGTTGCGCAGTTGGCGCTCGGTGCCGCCCAAATCCTGCGGGCAGATCTCGGCGTTGGGCAGATCCTTCGCCGACAGATGCTTGATCACACCCGATTCGACCAGGTTGAGAAGTCTGAAAGGGTTCGAAGGTCAAAAGAGGTTGGAAAAGATAAAGGAGAACGATCGAAACTCACTCTGGGTCGAAGAGGAGACTGAGATTGGAGCCCACCGGGTAGGCGAAGGCTCGCTTCTTCTTCAGGAACGGCTCCTTGGCCTTGGCGAATGGACAATGGATCTGCTCGTTGTCGGCGCTGATCGTCTTCCGATAGCGATAATCGAGGTACAGCACATGGTTGATCGCCGGCTTGTCGCGCACAAAGACGTAGCCGTCTTTTTCCACGAAATTCTGCAGCGTCAGCGAGTCGTTGAGGAAGTCGGTGAAGACCGCGTGATTCGTCTGGATCATCTTGCTCAGCCTCGAGAGGCTTTCGTTGGTCTAGAAGAGATCGCATATATATTATTTCTATGCTTAAACGTAAATTGGTTTCTACAAAACGAAAGGAGATCAGAATGAAAAGCTTGGAAATGGAATTTGGCGTAGGATGCCTTCAATTGGTTTATTTGTTTGAATATAGAATTTTTTTTAATCTCTTCTAAAACCTCAATTTCGGAAGACTTCTTCTTGTATGCTTCTCAAGAATTTCTCTAAAACCATATTTAAGTAAGCTTTTCTATCAAATCTTAAAAATAATACATAAAATCTTTTCGAGAAACCTTAATCCAAAAGGCTCCTTCCAGAATTTTTTTCCAAAGGCCTTCCTTAAGAATTTTTTTGACTTTTCTCCAAAAACCTGAATCTTAGTGAAATCTTTGCAGGCAATTTTATAAAAACCCTAACCCTCATAACAAACCAGATAAAAATAATCCAACAAGTTTTACTTCAAAATTATTCCAATAAACTGGATTAAAGAAAACTACATTCTAGAAGCCTGCTATCCTAAGAAATCCCTATTAGTTTCAAAATCCAGTTGTTAATGCCAGTGCTTCGCCGCTAGATATCCCATGACAATAGCATATGATATACTAACCCATTATACCCCGACATCTAACACCCCGATCCCTCCCTCAAACACCCGAACCCATTAAAACCCTCCGTTGGCCCCTTTGCCAACAAATGCATCCTAATGCAGTCGATTAGCGAAACCCAAGAGAACTAAAATTAAAAGGAATTAAATGCATTAAATGGAATGGAATGGGATGAAATGGAACCGGAAACCAAATGGAGGCGAATGGAATGAATTGAAAATGAGAAAATTGAAATAAAGGTGAAGGGATTGAAATGAAATTGAGGGAAATGAAATGATGACGAAGGGATTGAAATGAGGACGAAGGGATTGAAATGAGGACGAAGGGAATGAAATGAAAAATACAAATGTAATGAAATGAAGCAAAGGTCAAGGGAATAAAATAGAGGCCATGAGAACAAAATGGAGGCGAAGGGAACAAAATCGAGGCGAATGAAATTAACTAAAGGCCAATGGAATGAATTTAAATAAAATATTTTAATTGAATTTTATGGTGAATTTTTCGAGAACTCACATTTCTGATGGCGTATTCGACGCCGCCGCCTCGCATGGTCACGAACTGTTTCTGCTTGTAGAGGATGTCGTCGACGGTGTTGAAGGGCAGCGTGAACTTGGATAGCGTGAGGAACGCAGTCAGGTTGGCCGTGTAGAAGGATGTCAGGATGGTGATGAAAATCCACCAGGTGGCGAAGAGCAAACGTGTCGAATCTGCAAGCAGAGAAAGGGAGAGAGAGAGTGAATATAGGAAATAGAGAGCATGAAAGGGAGATAAGTGAAATAGAGAGCATGAAAGAGAGATAGAGAGAGATTAAAGGGCGTAAAGGGATAGTGAGAATGAAAGTTAGATAGAGATAGAAAGAGTGCAAGTTAGATAGAGATAGAAAGAGTGCAAGTTAGATAGAGAAAGAGCGTAAGAATCGAATGAGCGAAAGTGAGATAGAAATATAGAGACATAAACTAAACGATGTAAACAAAGGAATAAGTGATTTGATTCGATATGAAATGCAATGATATGGGCGGAAAAAGTACTGCAATTTGTTTAAAATTGTGGCAATTTGTCACCACGAGAGGCGGGCGAGGTGGAGGGCTTTGAAATTTTTGTACGAGGTTCGACTGGTGTGGCGAGCATGTGTAGAGATCGCTGATAGAGTGCGTCATTAAAGAAGCGTGCGGGAGTTTTCGTAATTCAAATACCAGGTGAATTTCGCACGAAACAGGAAATGAATTTATTTGAAAAAAAACATATTTTTAAAAGGTCAACCTTTCTACAAAAAACACAAATTTCTTTAAAAGAAAAACCTTTCACTTTAAAAAATCACTCTCTATTTGAAAAATCACGCTCTTTTTTTATTTTTTATCTTAAAAAAACTCTCTTTAAAAAAAATTCTCTTTAAAAACCCATCTCTAAAAAAATATCCATATATTTTTAAAAAAATATCGATATCTTTTTAAAAAAATAACACTCTTTAAATAAAATCCCTCTATTTACAAAAAAACTCGATCCTTAAAAAAAATCACATTTCTGTGAAGAAAATAAAAAAATCCTTTTTCACAAAAATCTCTTTACAAAAATCCCAACTCTATCAAAATATCCATTTAAAAAAAAACCCATCTCAGAAGAAATCCCTCTATTTTCAAAAAAACTCTATCTTTAAAAAAACCCTCTCTTTAAAGAACATAAAAAACCCTTTCTTTAAAAAAAACTCTTAAAAAAAATCGCATATTTTACAAAAAATCCCCTTTTATAAAAAAAAACACATCTCTTTGAAAAAAATCCACAACTTACAAAAAATCTCCCTTTCTTAAAAAACCTCCCTCTCTTTAAAACACAACTCTTCTCTCTTGAACAAAACACACCTCATTTTAAAAAACTCCTTTGTTAAAAAAATCCTATTCTTTAAAAAATCTCCCTCCATCTCCCTCACTCACCATGCGATCGGCGACAAGGTGCTGCCCTGCTTCATCAGGGCCCCGTAGACGAACCAGGCGCAGTGGCCCAACGAGTACGGCTTCTGTTCGGTGTCGCCGGTCAAACGATTCCTCAGGATGATCAACAAGTAAATGATCGGCCCCACGGCCAGCAGCGAGATCAATATCAGAATCCACACCCAGAAGTCGAAGGGCGCCAGGAGGCCCGATCCGCTGGCCGATTCTCGCGGCCGCTGCATCACCATGATCCACTCGCCCTCGTCCAGGGTGGTCGTCGAGTAGTAGATGTAGCTGCGCGGATCCGAGAGCAGCGGGATGAAGGCGGCGGCCAAATCAGCTTGCTGCAAAGGAAGTGGGTCAAAATTTGTATATACAATTTTTTATAATTATTCTTATAATTTTTTAATAATAACAATTCAATAAAAATATATAATTGAGCAATTAAATAAAACTTAAAAATATAAAACTTAAAAATCGAGATATTCCAAGACTAGCTTCAATTTTTTGTATTTGGAAATTTATTTGAAAATATTTATTTTTCATACAATTTTCTACTTCTAAAATAATTCTTTGGAAAATATTTGGTGGGTCGAAAAAAAAATCATATTTGTCCGCCCCTCATATGAAAGGTAATGCTGAGACGATTTCGGGATTTCGGAAATTTCGCCCCTGCCACGCCCTAAAAACAGCCAAAATGGTTTTTTCTACATAACATTGCCATTTATTGTCCGATTTTCTTGTACTTTATATCGTTGGAAAGGTGGTGGCGTAAGTTATGTTTTCTTCGTATATGTCGATGACTTTTGACCCCGTCTTCAGGGGGAAATTTTTGAAACTCGTATTTCTTCCAGGCGTTTGGGGGTAAATTATTTCATATATCGAAAGATCTAGAAAAATTATTAAGATTTGAAATGTTAAAGTCAAAATTTCCCTCACAAAAAAAAAGTTACAAGCCTTCAAAGTTTTAGTACAAATCAGATGCAAGTCTTCAGAGGGAAATTTTTGAAAGTCGTATTTTTTTCACGCGTTATTTCATATATCGCAAGATCTCGAAAAATTATTAAAATTTCATATGCTATCTTCCAAATTTCATCCACAAATAAAAAAATAACAACACTTCTAAGTTTTAGTACAAGTCATATACATTTGAATTTTTTATTTTTAATTTCATTATTCTTAAAAAAGAACAAAAATGTTAGTCACATTATAGAAATATTAGTCATTATTAGAGAAATGTTACCATCTGAGAGCCTGTGAGATTAAATCTATTCTAGACCTTGTCTCGATTCGACTTGGCTATAACGTTCGCGATTTTCTATTTTGGCGAATATATGACCCAAACGATTTTCATCAGAGACAGAGCAGATTCAGTAACTGCACGAGCAAACCATTCAGTGTTTTGCGAATGACACGGAAAGCCTATTTAAATATTATTTATTAATTACATTTGACTATTACAAGCTCGGCGCTTCGCAGCGACCAAGTACCCAAGTTCGCAGCGGATATCCCTGTTTATGGATTTTATGGATTAAAGCACACAATTATAACCACTGCTCCACCGAAGCAATCATGTAGACCATATTTTTATCAATGATTAATACAATGCAAACTGTAAAGAAGCCATATCTTTGCAGTTTGCAACTTGTCTGTAAAGCAAAGAAAAAAGAAGTATTTTTTTAAAAATTATAAAAAATCACTCAAGTAAAAAAATAATAGGGTCTGGTAATGCACTTGATCCATCTGAAGTCAAGAGAATTACAGAGAATTACATCGAGAAAAAAAGGAATCATCTCACGATTTCTTGCTCAATCCATCTTCCATCAACATTATCTTCTATGTTATTTTAATTCAATATTCATTTTCGGCTTGAACGGGTTCCACACCATGTCATTTTCAAGATTTGTAGTCGTGGCAGTGGGCGGGTCCACTATTGATTACAGTCCGCCATTTTTCCATTTTTTTGAAATCTAGAGCAATCTAAAAAAGAATTAATCAGAAAAGAGTCATATGGAAATTATGAATCTTAGCAAATAAACGAATCCGGATATCGCGCACAATCCAAATTTCGGTACCAATTTCTCCTTGCAAAATGCCAGGCCCTTGTTTTACCGTAGAAATGTTTTATAAGTGCTTTTAGAGGCAATTCATTCCAATGGAAGAGGCACACGTTCCATTGCACGGGTCGCTGTAAATATCTTTCAATACAAACAACGTTAACTCCGCCTTTAACCCTGTGTTTACAGAAGTACCATCGCAAGTGATTGATACCGAATGATCCAACGAGAATTTCTCTAGCGCTAGAAATTTGATAATTGCCTTTTGAATTTCTTCGCCAGTGCCTTCAAATGGTGCTGCGTATCCAATGAACTTGGATTCGGGTTCTTTCAATATCATTATATGTTCTTCTGTGCTTTTTGTCTTATTTTATTTTGAATAAATATTTGTTTTAAAGTATCATCTTTTTTCCATCGTAAGATATTCCTTTTAATAATGAGTTGTTATTATTTCCATCTCTGTCCAATAGTCTAGATTTAGATCGCTCTCTTTGGATTTTATTTTTATCTATAATAATTTCATCAAGTAATAATTCTTGAACTTATTTCAGAAGATATTTCTCTATTATTGACACTCTCAGGTCTTTTATTAGCACTGTTGCTAACAATGCTCGAAGCGATCTGAGGTATCAGTTCGATCCAAGGCCATTGCAAAATTACGTAGAGAAATGTCTGATACCTTTAGCTGGGATTCCAACATCGGAGGTGGAATGGTTAACTCAAACTCTTGTTCTTCACCTGCTCTTGGCATGTAATCCTGCGTAAATGTGGACTCTTGGTCTATTCCAGATACAATTTCATTGAAACCGGCCATTTCCACATCGTTAGCTAATGCCGGATGATCATCTATTGTCAACAACCTTGTCCACTGATCAATAAAAAAGGTAAAGCTGATGCAGGAATTTTATCAGCACTTCGACATTTACACGTTATATTCCTTGCAACACCGCATTTGCATTTTGAAACGATAAACAATTTATCCCATTCTGCTTCTTGATATTTATGTGGATGTTTTAATATAGTATAATGGTCTTCCAAAAGACTAAGTAATTGTCTACGCATTGTTGATTTGCCACTTATTGGAGTATTTGCACGTTCCCATAACTGACAAACGGCAATTATAGCAATTCCACAGTAATTGTTTAATTTTCGGTTTCTAGGAACATCTTAGGAACCTTCGTCGTTTAGGTGTAACATATTTTGAATTACATCCCGTTTAGTTGGCAGTTTAGTTTTAGCTAAATCACTTTTATAAAAAACATTTTTATAATATTTCATTTTGGTATCTCAGGGTTAACTTCACAAATCACTGTCAACAAAATTTGCACATATTTTTCTGACTTGCAAATCCCAGACCAACTAGATTTTTTTCATCATATTTGAAGTGTGGTTATTTTTTTTTATATGTGGGTGAAATTTGGAAGTTTACAAACATTGAAGGCTTGTAACCGTTTTTTTTGTGAGGGAAATTTAGACTTTAACATTTCAAATCTTAATAATTTTTCTAGATCTTTCGATATATGAAATAATTTACCCCCAAACGCCTGGAAGAAATACGACTTTCAAAAATGTCCCCCTGAAGACGGGGTCAAAAGTCATCGACATATACGAAGAAAACATAACTTACGCCACCACCTTTCCAACGATATAAAGTACAAGAAAATCGGACAATAAATAGCAATGTTATGTAGAAAAAACCATTTTGGCTGTTTTTAGGGCGTGGCAGGGGCGAAATTTTTTTTTGTCCCGAAATCGTCTCAGCATAACTTTCATATGAGGGGCGGACAAATCAATTTTTTTTTGTATGGAGACCGACCCACCCTACCGTACATTCAGTAAATATTTTTATTTAATTTCGTACCAATCTGTTTAATCAATTTAATCTTAATCAAATGAACTTTATCTTTTAGTAAAATAGTTATATTTAATTTCATATTTTTTATTTGATATAAGGTATTGCTATTATACTAAGACATTATGATGAAATGGACAGAAATGTTCTTGAAATGATATTGATAAGTAATCATAGAGATCATCAATCTATTGTTCGATTAGAAAGAATTTTTTATTTTAGAAGTGTGACGAAAAGGTTTCAGAGATCTTAAAGAGATCCAGGGTTTCAAAAAAGATTTCAGAGAAATCATAGTAAAATAAATAGTCAAATATAAAGAAATCATAGAGAGATTAAAAACAGACAGAAATAAAGAAATCAGAAGGAGGTACCAATTTTATCATGGAACGATTTTAGACACAAATATCAAAGAGAAGTTCTTTGAATTACCACAAAGAGAAATGTGAAACTCACAAAAACACATCAGAGGAGTTTCAAAGAATTCACTGATAGGACCAAGAGATTTCGAAGTTCAAGATTATAAAGTAAATGGTATAGAATAAAATCGCATCTCCACTCACCGAGCTGTTGAGCATCTGGACGAGACTGTTCTCGTAATCCTCCGTGGACCCGATGATATTGTTCTCCGGCACGATCACGGTGTAGGTGAAATTGAATTTCTCGCGCAAGAAGTTGATCACCTCGAAGGAGACGCCGTGACCGATCCGCGTCCCATTCGCCAGAAGCTCCGTGTAGCTGAGCGGATAATCCTCGATGGTGGCGATGCGAAAGTGGCGGCCATTGACGTAGGATCGAAGTTGCTTGAGACTGTCCTGCTTGGCGGACGACGATTCCAAGGTCTCGTCGATCCCTTCTTCGCCGTCGACGACGCCATCGTCATCCAGGTTGGAGGGCGTCAGGGTCGTGGCGCGTGGGATCTCGCCGCCCAGCATAATGAGGCCAGGGGGGAGGGAAACGTTGTCGGTGGCGCAGCTCAGGCAGAGGGCGGCCGAAAGGATCAACTCGAAGCCGCTCATGATTTTGTCGATCAAGTGAGAGAGAAGGTTGTGAAGGTGGGGATTGAGAGGATGAGGATTGCGAAGGTGGGGATTGTTAGGATGAAGGTTTTTTTAGGGTGATTGAATGATAGTGAGAATGAAGTTTATTTTTCTTCTTTGTTTCTATTCAAAGTTTCTGCTAATTTATTATGAAACGCAAGTAACGAAAATTTTTCTCAATAAGCTTCCTGATGTACTTTCGAATTTTTAGTTTGAATCTGATCATAGTTGAAGCTTCTTCTCTGCGCCTACATTCAAGGCGAAGCTGTGGGGAGAAAGGGGAGGAAGGAAAGTTTTATATTGGTTAGTTTCTAATTATTCAGAAATTATTGTAGTGCGAAATTTATTTGTTGAAATATGATTTATTTAATTGAATTGTCGACATGAATTATCGAAACATGGATTTTTATCGCTTCATAATTTGAATTAATTGAAAATAATTTTTATATTTGAAATATTAATAATTTATCCTAATTACTCGAATTAAGAATTAAAAACCAAGATTTTAATTATTTTGAATTCTTCAAATAAATGGGTTTAAAATAGTATTTTTATAAATTTGTTATTGTTTTTATTAATTTATTATTATTTATTCATTTAATATTATTTTTTTTAATTTATTATTATTTTTATTATTTATTCATTTAATATTATATATTTTTTTTTATTTAATATTATTTTTTTAATCTTAATAGATTTTTTTCTTTTTAATTTGTTAAAAAAGTTGTTTCCAAAAATATTTTCGATAGCGATTCTTGTTAATATTTTTTGTTAATTAATTGTTAATTAAATGTTAAATGTTAATTAAAAAATAAATAATTATCTCGCGAAACAAGTATAAATTATTCGTTAAATCGAACGCGGGACATCGGGTCGTATGCGCGACATTTAAAACAAAACAGTGCTTTTTATTGCTTTTTTGCACTTTAAATTCAATATAAATGAAATTAAGTCATTTTTACTTTAATTAAGTCCTTTTTACTTTAATAAAGTCTTTCAAAAAAGTCTTTGAAATTTATTTTATAATTTTTGATATTCTTTATCAAATTTAAAAATTAGCATATAACAAAAAAAATATACAAAAATACTATATAAAACACTTTTCTCAATCCGTACATTGATCCGTGACCCTTGTAAACCGTATCGTATGTGATTCAAAAATTAACTGACCGCCAACAAGGAGAAAATCCTTTTTGTCGTTCGAAAATTTCATTATGACATTCTGTCACTGTGTTAGTGTAACTATCATGTATGTATATATGTGTCTGTTTGTGTTAGAAGTACTCTGTGCCTAATTTATGCACAATTACACGTACACATGAAGTTGTTTGATTTGGTTTCCTCCTTTGGTGTATTTGTTTTATTGTTCCTCATATGCACATGTTGTTTTTGGAATTTACTACAAATATTGTTGTTGTCTTTTTTGTTGTTGTTGTTATTGTTGTCATTATTGTTGTTGTTATTGTTAGTTTTGGTATTGTTGTTATTGTTCACATTATTTTTGTTGTTGTACCCATTGCTTTTATTGTTCTTGCTTCACTCCATCGACGGCTTCCAACGGTAACCAAAGAGAAAAAAAACACACATTTTTGTCTCCCCACCCTAGGGGGAGTCGTTTGTTGACACTAACCAGGGGGAGTGGCAGAGGGGGGCGGAAGGGGCGGAGGCGTCAGAAGGTTGCAGCCGCGCGCGTTGATTTCCATTGACATCTGACCACGAGGCTTCAACAAACACACACTTCGCTCCTCTCTCCTCTCTCTCTCTCTCCCTCTCTCTGTCCTCATTTCGTTCCTCAATCTCTGTCTCCCTCTCGTCAACATGACCCAAAGTGCATGTCATGCGCGACGTCTGACCCCCATCGTCTCCCCTCATCTCCCATCGTCTCCCCTCATCTCCCCCTGTTGACCGCTTATCGTACTCAAGGGCACATTGTTTGCTTTGTAATTAGCTTTATAAGTTGCCTTACTTTTTTTTTATTCTGTTGATGTCCTTTTTTCTAATCATACTTTTTTTTCTATTGATGTCCTTTTTTCTTAATCATACTTTTTTTCTGTTATACCCTATTTTCTCATCATACTTTTTTTGCTTTTGTCCTTTTTTACAACAATACTTTTCTTGTTGTTGTACTTTTTTACAACAATAATTTTTGTTGTTGTTCTTTTTTATAAGAATACTTTTTTTGTTGTTTCTTATTTACAACAATACTTTTTTGTTGTTGTCCTCTTTTTTAACAATACTTTTTTTGTCCTTTTTTAATAATACATTTTTTTCTCCTTTTTTACCAATACTTTCTTTATATTGTCTCTTTTTACCAATACTTTTTTTATATTTTCCTTTTTATTAATCATACTATTTCATTGTAATTTTTTCCATCACCATCATGACTTTGTTGTTGGTTTCCCCCCCCCTCCCCCCCACCAAATAAACAGAATATAATTTTAACTTATTACACAGCTAACTCTACACTCCACACAATATCGCGTATAGAGGTCACTAGAGAAGTCAAGAACAAAGTTGAGGACTCGAGTTGATGGGTGACGAAGGGACGAGGGGGTTGATCCATGTCCTACACGAGCACGACAAGCCAACAGGTTGTCAGGTGTCGTTTTTTGTTTTGTTCACAGTGGGTTTTAGTTCACAGTGTTTTTGTTCACATTTTTTTGCGGAATAAGGATATGAGGTCAATTAAAATGTAACACGGTTTCTAGTGTTGGGGCACTCGGACGTGTGCGTGTGTGTGTATGTGTTTGTGTGTATGTGTTTAGAAAGGACCTGACATTTCAAGTTCAAGTCCACAAGTCTCATGATCTCGTTAGCAATGTATTTTTATGACCCGAAAAACATGCTTTTCGCATTTTTCTCATACATTAATTTTAAAATTTAATTCTCATACATCTCTATTAATAGTAATTTAATTCTCATAAATTACTATTAAAATTTAATTGTCATAAATTTGTTTTAAAATTTAATTCTCATAAATTACTATTACTATTTAATGGACAATTTTAATTAAAATTAATTAAAAAACCCAATTTTTTCAAACTCATCTTTGTTTATTTTTTTATGGTATATTAGCTCTCTATATATAGTACTTATATTCGTTACATATCTTTTGAGTATTCGAACGTACATATATGTACATAATATACATGTATCTTTTATATATGTATATTATAATGAATGGATATATATATTATTTTTAATCTCAACCTTTCTAAGCTCTTTGCTTGGCTCCAGTTCTAGTGGACAAGTGTGGCTTTGGCTTTAAAACACCGCCTTTATTTTATATTAAATATAATCATTTGCTTACACATTAATTGCAATATAAATATAAGCTATAATTGTAAAGACATCATGTTCAAAAGTATAAAAATATACACTAAAAATGTGTATAAAATAATAGCACCATAAACTAATTTTATATATTTAGAGATTTATTTAAATAGTAAACCATTAATAATTTTTCAATTTTATTCAGTTTATGGTGCGCTCATTTTGCCCACAAGAAACTAAATTTGTTCTCTAAATAATTGTGTGATTACCACAAATTTTCGAAAGGCAAAATTTTAATAAATATAAATCGTAAAAACAATATTTATTTTTATATAATACTTGTTATTATTTTGCTCGTAGCTGGTTTATAATCATTATTATTATTATTATGCTGACCTTAAAGTTAAATCTTACATATATTTTTTGCAATTTTTAAAATTGAAATTCAATCGTAAAACGAAGCGATTTTTGCGATATAGTGAGATTTTGTATTATGTTTACAAAAACACAAATTTCTTGCTTGCTTGCTGTGGCAAATGAAAGCGAAGAAATAAATGAAAATATTCGTTAATGTGAATAATGATCGATGATGATCTTAACTCAATAGTAGATTAATGTGGCTTCTCCTGCCTCTAAGTGGCCACCTTCTCCAGCTTCAACAGCAATGCGGTAATAATGCAGGCTCCAGCCTCTTTGGTCACCCACGACATATCCTTCAGTGCCGTGTAAACGTTTCCACTTGTCGACGCAGCTCCATGGGAATCGAAGCTGCTGGACGACGCCGCCGCCGCTCCCGCCCCCAACTCTGGCTGATGTTGGAGATCGCTGGACGCTCTTCGCTCAACGCCACCAGATGTCGATGCTGAATTATTATATTTGCTCGCCGCAGTTGCACACAACGACTGGCGGCGCACGTAAACCTCGAAAGCGGTCTTGATGCGATAACTCGAGATCCACGGCCGAACAACGAATTTGTGCTCCACACTCGATGGTGGTATGCGACGAGAGTTGGGCGAGAAGTACAAGACAAGGCGAGTTCCAGGTTCGTCCTTCTGATTGAACGACGATGATGAATGCGCCTCACCACCGGACTCCATCGGCAGCGGTTGGCCGTGATCGAGTATGGCTCGAATTTTGTCCACACGAGTCATGTAGTACAACTGAACCCAGTCACCTGAGGGAAAAATTGTATGTAATTATAAAAATTTCAATAAAAATCACTTTCTACTCACTCGAGTCGATGGACGCCGTTGTGGTCGAGCTGCCCGCGTTGACCGTGTGCTGATTGAGCTTGAAATACACCCAACTGTGGAGCTTCTCCGAGGCGCAAGCATTGCAATTAGCACAAAAGCAAATCGGATCGGCCATCGGCTGGAAGAAAGTCTCCGGCAGGACCAACGTTGTCAGATAGTTCTGCGCCAGCTTTAGGTATTCGCAATCCTTGCGTTCGATGCTGGCAATTGATTGCAACGATGACGAGGCCGAGGAGCCGGCGGGATCGAGCAAGAGCAGGGAGGACGGTTGACTATTTGGCTGCAATTGCAATTGTTGCAACATCGCCAAGCTGATGAGATTATCATCGATGTCGTCGTTGTTCACATCAGCCTCATCGTCATCGAGATCGACGTGCACAGCTGCAGCTGCTGAATTTCCACTCGCTGTGGCATTGTCTAGATGCTCGGCCAGATCGTCGTTGTTCTCGGTAAAGCCACTGAAATTGGGAGCCACCGAGGATGATGAAGCACCAGTCGACAGTGGAGCATCCAAGTCGATGTTCTCATGTGTGCTCTGCTCGTCGCCGTATTCTAACAAATTCTCCTTTGAATTCCGTTGCGAGGAGGAGGAACTTCCCACGATGTTGGCGTAGGAGGAGGCAGCTGTGGCCACATATGCGGCGCCACTAAGCGTTTGGCTCGGTTCATCGACGCCCACAGCACCCAGTTCATCACAGTTATCATAGTCTTTGTTCGTGTCGTGCACTTGAGGCAAAACCACCGGACCACCAGCATTGGTTGCCAATCCCGATGGGCCCACTGTGCTCGCTGTGGCAGCGGCAGCGGCCGACGTCGAGGAGTTCATCGCATTCTGCTGGAATCGCTGTGTGCTCTGGCTTCGCTGGATATTCAGATTTGTGTTGTGTTGCAACTGCAGAGAGTCCCGAAGACAACTAAAATAGACACGAATTATAACAGATCGATGGAGTTTACACATGGACTCACCATGACGATGACACCGATGTGCTGGGCTCTGCTCGACTCTGCTCCAGGGAACGATTCTTAATCGAAATATTCAAAAGTAAATTCTCCGAGACACTCTCCATGACGGAACGATTCCTGGAAGATAATTCACATGAGAATCAATCACATGAGATAAGGGATTTAAACCTATAATTCGATATAATTACATTGCAGTGCTTTGTGACAAAAGCTGTGAAGTTTGTGGCAACGGCTGCTGCTGCAGTTGTTGTTGAAGCTGATGCTCGGTCTCCTTCTCGTGCACCTCCAAGTCGGCCTTCTCACACTGCGGCACATTCGCATCGCTATCGTTCAAGGGATCGTGCTCCAAGGAAACCTCTTCCAAGATCGGTGTCCCATTGCTACGCATGCCCTCGTTGCCGGTGATGATGGAGATTTTCTCGCATTTGCCATAGAGATCGAAAACAGGATAAACGTGGCTCGGTAGACCAGCGGCCAAATCCTCAAGATTTGTGGAGCCAACCATGATGACTGAGAAGAGAAGAAGAAGTTGCTTAAAAATACTTGTTATAAATACTTGTTATAAATACTTGATATAAATACTTGTTATAAATACTTGCTATATATACTTGAACAGACTTTAAACTCACCCAGCATTCCAGCATGCGACAGAGTCATTGTTATCACTGTTCCCTGTTGTATTTGCTCCAGAGCCTCACCGTACTTGGAAGCAATTTTCTGACCATTGATGTTGATATAATCATTGGTGGCCACCCAGCAAGGACGCTTGCAGAGGATGATCGAGGTGGGCAGTTGCACATTCGACAAATGCGGACAAACACCGACCACACCCAAGCCAATGGTGCCCTTCCACTTTGGATTGACAGCATCGACTTTGATCTGAACCAAAGAATTGGACATTAATATGTTTACCACCTTATTCTTTTATTATTCTACTTACGCTAATACTTTCTCCTTTGCACAGCGGCTTGGCTATATAGACCAAGCCCTGATTGTACGATTGAGTTCGAATAGCGCTTCGATGTTCCTCCAGCAAGCGTACGTTCTTTCCATGAAACTCAGAGAACTCATATGTTTGCGACTCCGAATCGATGGACTCCAGCATGGAGTCTTGTTTATTCAGCGGATCCACACCGAAGTCCAGTGAGTCCTGCAAACGCAGGCTGCATGGACGCAATGGAGAAGTGGGTCCTTGCGATGAGATCACTTGGACGGACATCGTCGAGCCTTGAAGTTCCACAACTACGTAGACATTCTGTAAGAATGGAGAGAATGATTGAAGAACAATGAAAGAACATCTTCTAAATATTTCTACATACACTTGGAACATTTTGAAAATTTATATTCATATCCTCGGAATTCAAGAGGATGCGAAGTGTTCGCGCTGGTGTCAACTCCAAAGCGATGCGATCGCCAACACGAAGCCACTCCAAGGACGCCAAAGAGCGATGAAGTAGCAGAGAGTTGTGTCGAACTTCGTTGCCAGAAACGTACCAAACATTGGCTGGGATCCGCTTCATGCTCAGGGGAATGTTCTTGCGTACATAGTCGTCGTAGAGATTGAGATCTGTGATGCCGATGCTAAGACAACCTGAAATGAAGTGGTGAAAAATATGCCAGAGTATTAAAATTGTATTCACAAACCAGCAATAGAGGCATTGTGTGAGAGCAATTTAATCTCGAATGGAGCACCCACAGTCAGCGGGTGCTCGGAGAAGACCACACAACGGGAGAGAGCAGCCGAGGCGCCCGTTAAACGCGAGGCCACCGTCCAATTCTGCGACAACGTGACATTTCCCGAATTGCACGTCCAACGATGCTTCGTCTCGAGAGCCGGCTGAATCACAGAGGTCGCCTGGAAGCTCTGCGAATTCTCACTTGTAGCATATGGAGCGCGAGCCACGTCCGGCTGGGCCAGAGTCAAACTGACTTGGGCACACTTCCCGTACAAATCGATGACGGCCCAAACGTTGGGCATGCGACACTCGCACGCCGGGCCCAAATCGACGCCGTCGATGAAGAAATGGATGAAGTCACCGTTGCGCATGACACCGACACGAGCGCCCGTATTCAGAGTGTCCAAATCGACGAGAGCATTCGTGCGAATCGACTTGCGATTGTGGAAGATCATGGGGCCACAGAAGATGATCGTGTCATTGTCCAAGTCGGTTGCGTTCGCGGCCAATTGATTCTCATCGGGCCGTGTTCCGGTCACGCCGATCTCGATATTCCCCGACCAATGGCGAACCATCGTCTCGAGCACCACTTCGAAGAGTTCACGCTGACGCAGTGGACGATTGCTGAAGACGATGGCATCGTTGAACTCCGCCAATGAGTTGGGACGGGAGGCGGTGAGGCCACCATTCGAGATGCCAGCGTTTTTTCCTAAAAACAAAAAGATTTTGCTAATTATCAATGAGAAAACTATGAGTATGTATGATACAAACCATGAATACTATGGAAACGCAGCGGAGGTTCGCTGTAGAGCGTCGTATTCGAGATCGTTGAGTTTCCCGTGTCGGGGCTGCCCACCTCCGATGTGTCGATGATGCTGGCCTGCGCAGCCTGGCCGTACAAATCAATGACGCCGAACACACGCTCGGGCACATTGCTCGCGGCCGGACCCTGATCGACCCCATTCACCCAGAAGTGCAGGGTTCCATCATCTTTGCGCACGACGCCGACGCGATCGCCCACCTGCAGACGATCGAGATTCTGTCCGTATTTCTCAATAACCGTGATGCCATTATGCATCACTCCGTTTCCGGTCATCATCCAAGTGCCGGATCTAAAATGAGTCCAGAATGAATAGATCGAAAAGTTTTCACTCAGTTTTCACTAGCTTACCGAACATTTGTCATGGTAAAGGGAAAATCCAGTTCTTCCGCACTGTGTGTGGTCACGCCCATTTCCACCGAGCCCGCCCATTTGGTCACCACACGCTCCAATCGTACCTGGAACAGCTCATTCGGCCGGAGAGGACGTCGTGTCAGGACGACGCCATTGTTGAAATCATCGGAGGCACTGAAAGGGAATCAAAACTAATGTAAAAGAACACATTCCCAATCTCATGAACCCACTTTGGTCTTAGCGCCGTTCGTCCACTGTGCGTGACTGTTGCATGTGATCCGCACAACGGATGGAATGTCAAGCGATCCTCATTTCGATGGCCATAGCCACAAACTGCAGCCGCCGCAGCTGCATTCACCTCGCTCTCCGGACTCAGCAAACTCAACTCGGGATGCAACGATGTCTGCAGACTGCCGTCGCCATTCAACCCAGACGAAGATCCTGCGCCAGTTGTCTGAATTGATATGAGATTGTTGCGACGTGTCACCAGATTCTGTTGCTCACGCTCATCGCGATCGACAATCGTCACTTTTATGGTCATGCCATAGAGATCGATGACACCCCAGAGAGTTGGAGCCACTCGGGTGGCAGCCACCCCTTGATCTTGTCCATTGATGTAGTAGTGAAGATTTCCATTAGCCTTGCGCATCATTCCGACCCGATCACCCTCGCGCAATTCGTCCAAGTTGAATTCGCCATACTGGCGTCTCGTTCCCTTGCCATTAGTCAGGATGCCACAGCCGGACATCATGATCGTGCCCGAGCGCATGTTCGTCATCGTGGCCGGAAAGTGCAGCACCGTCGGATTGTGCGTCGTCACGCCCACCTTCGATAGAGCCCGACCACTTGTCCACCAACTTGTCGATTCGTATCTCGAACAGTTCGTTGTCCTTCAGCGGTACGATGTGTCATCACGACGCCGTTGTTGAATTCGTCCAGGGGACGTCGTCGTTCGGCCGAGCGGAAATTCGGTGACAATTTCACCAACGAGCCGCAACGTGTGTGGAAGCGAATGCGATCGTTCATGTCATAGTAATCGCCGCTGTGCATTTGCGAAGCGGAGCCGACGCTGCTGGAAAGCGAGAGAGTGCAGAGGCCGGCGCTGGTGGCCGAAGCGATGGCAGCTGCTGTGGTCGTCGCTGTACTGGAAGAGACAACGGTCACATCGACACTCATCGGAACATCGATATTTTGCGTGATCTGCTGTTGGCTCTGCTGCAGACATGCCTCAGCGAAGTCCTGTAATTGAAACAAAATTGATTAGCGATGAAGTCCTATAGGTCAAATTCATTGAACTTACTCCGCAACCGCCCACATCCGTTGGGCATATGGAGACCTGGACACAACGGCCGTACAGATCCACCAGGGCATACAATACCTTCGGCATATTTGTGGCAGCCACGCCCTGCGGCTCCCCATTCACATAGAAGATCAGTTCATCATTCGATGTTCGCATCACGCCCACACGATCGCGTTCGTTGAGAGTCTCCAGATCGGAGCCATAGAATTCGACCAAGCACAGGCCATCCTGACGCACATCGATGCCCGACAGAACCCAGGTTCCGTTGCGCATGGCCGTGGCGCACGACGGCAGCTCCAGCTGTTCGGGAGCCTCCGATGTGACCCCAATCTCGATGCTGCCGCCCCAGGCGTGATTCTGCCAAGAGAGAGAAAAATCGATTATTGTCTCTCATGAAACTGAGAACATTTGAAGCTAGGTCCAGATACCTTCTTGTCGATGACCACCTCGAAGAGGACATCGTCCAGCAGGGGTTCGGAGCTGAAGACCAGAGCGTGGCTGAAGTCGCGAACGGATCGAGTGGCAGTGCGATTGTTGTTGGAGAGGGTGATGCGACGGCCGCAGCGTTGGTGGAACGTTTGCAACGCCTGCAGACTCGCATTGGAGGAACTTTGACCCGAGGCCATGGTGCGTGCGTGCGATCGATGCCTCCTGCGACTGGATGCAAATGCTGGCGTTGGCGAGGAAGAAAGAAGGCTTTCTCGAATTTCCTACAAACGTTCAAATTTTCACAATCTGCGCTCGAAATCTTGTCAAAAAATTGTTAGAAAACTTTGGAATTTTATTGAAAAACTGTGGAATTTTCACAGAAAACTCCTCGTTTGGTAAACGTCAAAGTGAAAAGGCAAGAAAATTTTCGTCCTTTTTTTGTTTTTTTAATTTTTCCTTTGTTTTCGCTTTTGTCGTCTCTCTCTCTCTCGTTCGCTTTGGAGTTTGCGTGGTTAGTTTTTTGTTTGTTTTGCGTTCAATTCACAACAACAACAGGTGTTTTTGTTAAATTACTATCGCAAATTCAATTGACAAAAGTTTTGGAATTCGATTACATACATCATAATTGAGTTTTTTTAAGAATCGTTATTAAAAAATAACAATTTAATGGGGAAAACTGAATTGTTTATGTGTGAAACGTGTAATGAAAACTGATAAAGTAAACAACAAAAGAAAACTTCAAAAAAACACATCCTGCAATATATTTCTGCGGGCCGGTGTTCACTAAACCATTTTATTTTGAATTAATTTATTAATACAAAAAGGGGTCTATAGAAATATTCCGTCATCCGTCATGTCGCAGTGAACACAACCCAGAGACAATCAGCTGCGTTGTTTTTCGTTGTTCTCACCTGACCAGGGATGCCGCGTCGTAATTTTTGACCGAATTTTTATTATTATTTTCTTTAAGAAGTGAGTGAAGTGATTTTTTTGATAAACTTCAGGTCCAAGAACCCAAAACCAACCCAAAAACATTTTTGTTGAACAAAAAAATAATGCTTTCACAGCCACATTTCACAAAAAGGAATAAATTTTCGAATATACATTTCGCGTCTTGCCTGCATTGGGCAGCCCTGCGACTGACTCACTTTTATTTGGATTTTCCAGAGCGAATTTGCTAAAAAAAACGAGCGATTTTTAATAATTAAATCGATTTAAATTTGTGAAATTTCCTCGAAATAATATCCTTAATAATTAGACATTTGAAAGAACTAATTTTGATCGTCTAAAAGTATTACAAAAACATTTCACGGACTCCAGGAGTCGATTCGTGGCTCTCGCATCGATTTTCATCACAAGAACAATGAAAAATTTCACATTTGGTTGAATTAGTTTGAATATATATAGCAAAAATACAACAAATAGTGCATAATGCCCGATATAAAAACATTATTCCTTTGTGCATTCGTTGCGGTTTTGGCCATCTTGCAGCCTGGCCTTGGTAGCGATATCACTAGCCAGGTCTTTGGCGACATCCAAGAGGGCATCGTGGCCGCATTCGGCGACTTCAACTCGGACGAGCTGACCGATGTCTTCATCATCAGGGAGCAGGGAACCACACTGCAAATACTCTATGGTATCAAATTCTACAATTAATTACCTTTCAATATCGATTGCATTTGTGTTCTTTATCCTCAGGTGCTGAGACAGAACCATTGCTTCGCGTGGGACCCTATTGTATTTACGAGAACCATGAAATTACCAGTGTTGTGCCCGGAGACTTCGATGGTGATGCTTTGATGGATGTCTTGGTTACATTGCGTCCGAAAGTCGGTGCCAAGGACAACATCTACAATGTCCACATCAATTGGGGTGGCTCCGATGTTCTCAATTGCTCCCAGGAGAGCGATCCTCCCGTGCTAGTCACGAAGGGAGAACCATTGGCAATCGACTTTAATCGCGACATGATCATTGATTTGTATGGTTGCAATGAGAAGGAAAGTCGTATATTTTGGATTTTTCACAAAACACGCGACAAACCAAACGAGGTAAAACAAGTCCCACCTCTGAAAAATAGCGAGGATTCTTGCCAAATGTCGCTTCCCAATGCCAATGCCTATCTCGACTTGAATGAAGATTTTACCGCCGATCTCTTTGTGCAAACAAGTAAATTTTACGAAATTTGGCTGGGACGAACTGAGGAGCCCAACGAGGATTTCACTTTTAATCGCACCATCGACATTTCGATAGTCGGGTCGAGCCATTACACTATCGGTCAAGCGATTTTCCTCGATTTCGAATTGGAGGGTACTGTGAACCTCATTTGGCCTGTCTGCTTCGAAAAGGACTGCTCGAATTCAACGATAATGGTGCACGACGGCAAATCATTCCGTGACGTGCATGTGAATTTCAAGGATCCACAAGGCGTGCTCTGGGGTTTCGTCAAGCCGATTGAATCCGATGTGTATTTGAAGACGATCACTGCTCGAGGCGGTGATTATAACATGGACGGCTATCCCGATTTGATTGTCACTCTGCAAACGATCAGCGGACCAAAGCGCATGCAAACATTCCTATTGGAGAATGTGCAATGCAAGACTTGCAATAGGCCATTGAAACGAACCTTCGAGGTGAAATGGAACGCATTGTATCCTATGGGAAATAATACGGTGGCAGGAGCATTCTATGATTTCTACCAAGATGGTAAGTTTCACCCATAGATATAGATAGCATATCCGATTTATTGAATAATTTCATCAACAGGTGTCTTGGATGTTATTTTAATTGAGAAAACCAAAAAAGGCAAATACCGACCACTTGCTTTCCGCAATACTCTCGATTATGATGCCAATTTCGTTAAGGTCATTGTGCTGACCGGTCTAATTAACAAAAAGAATCCCACACAGCGAACGCCGTTGGGTCGGAAGAAGCGCACCTATGGAACCAATTTACCAGGTCCTCGAATCACGTATTCGACCACCACCCAGGATGGAGACTTACAGCGCGGTTCCAGTGTGCAATTGCCACAATCCTCGTACTTTGCTCTACAACTTCCGTACACCATCTTCGGTTTGGGACGCACACCAAACTTTGTGGATTCATTGACCGTAGGCCTGGGCAACAAGTACCGCACCTGGACCCAGTTGATACCCAATTCACAGATAATTGTTGTACCCAAACCAGTCGAGGAACCCCAACGTTGGAAGGCGCAATTGTTTGTCACGCCCTCCAAGCTGATTCTCATGAGTGTTGTGGCGTTGGGAGGTACCTGCTTGGTAATCGTGCTGATTATATTGGTGCTATATATCAAGGAGAAGCGTGAGGATAAGCAGGAGAGATTGCAGGCGGCACATCGTTTCCATTTCGATGCAATGTAAATATTGCTGACATTCAATTAATTACACTATGTTATTTCTAATATGATTTCTCAATGTTTTGCACATAAGTGATATTTTTATTATGTTGTTATATATCCTTCCTAATTGGTATTAATTTCGCTGACAAATTTAATTTATGATTACATATGTTTACACAAAAATTAAATTCTAATAAAATGTTCTATGATATATGAAATAAGTAATAAACTTATACAAATTAAGGAAAGTTGTAGTTTAATATAATCAACAATTTAACGAAAAACAGTTTCAAAAACTTAAATTTTGAAATTATTCAAACAGAATTTCTTCCAGTGTACTTCGTTCAACAGACTCCGAAAATTTCTGGAGATTCCGAATTTGTTGACAGAATTTTTGAGACATATGATGAAACAACTATATGTTATATTGTGTCATCTCTTTCATCCCATTCTTTTGACGGTTTAAGTTGCCCACTTTTTTTTTGCTTCTTCAAAATTATTAATATTTTTCTACAATTAAACATTATTTAATCAACTTTGCCGAGATCACAAATCTCAAATGAAATAAGAAAAGTTGATGAAATAAATTGAAAAGACAATTTAAAAATAGTAGAAGTAGTAAAAATAGTAGTAGAATTAATTCAAACGTATAGCTTTCAAAATTCCTCCCGAAAATGGAGCAGATCTACTACAATCGTAGTATGCCCAAACCCTGACGCAAGTTTTCTTTCAACTCGACCGAGAAGAAAATCGGAAATTTTTGTGATTTTATTTTTGCGTTTACAAAATTTCGAAAGAATTTGTTAAAAAACCTGAAGAAAAACTCGAAATTTCCAGTGATTTGCATAGAAAGTAGAACGTTGGAAATTATAAGTAAAAATAAATAAGTAAGTGGTGAATGAGAAGAAGAAACGATTGAAAGGAAGATTTCAACGAAAATTTGCAAAACAACAACAAATAGCCAGAGGAAAAAAAGCAGTGCTTGAAAAATAGAAATAAAAGCAAAAGAAATAATTGTTCCAGATTGTGGTAAGACTTTTTTTGTTTGTGCAAAAAACTAAGCAAATATTTACGACCTCTAAAACGTTTCCATAATTCCATATTGGGCATGAAAAAAATACACAAAACTAGAAAGAAATTTCCTATCGAACTGAAATGATTTATTTGCAAAGAAGAAAGTGGCATGTTTCACAATCAATCGACGACTTTGGCTGAACAGGAAATGTTTGTTGGTTTTGTCCATATAAAGTTTGGTGAAAGATTTCAAGATTTGCAAAAGCTGCTGCTGCTGCTGGTTTCACAACAGTAAAGAGCACAAGGACAAGGTCAATCCGAATTTATGATAGACGAACGGACCAACGCACAGTCATTCATTCAGTCAGTCAGTCAGTCAGTCAAACGTCCGTGAGATAAGCTCTGACATGAAATAAAAAAAAAACACCTCCAGTCCAGCACGCAAACACGATGCAGTTGTTGACCCTGCTTCAAGTCTTTCTGTTTCTCATTAGTTTTATTTTCAAGTATTCAAATTTGTTTCATTTTTGCATTCAAGTTTGTTTCATTTTTATATTCAAGTTTGTTTCATTTTTGCATTCAAGTTTGTTTTATTATAACAAAAATGAGACAAACTTCTTCGCCCACCTTTCCCAAATCACATGCAGTTGTTACCTTGTGTCTGTCTGTCGTCTGACTGTCTGTCGTCTCTCTGTCTGTCTGTCTGTCGTATGTCTGTCCGTCTGGTCTGTCTCTGCATCTCATATCTCACATTTCTTGCTTCTCATGCCAATTTGACAGTTCATTTTTTGTTGTTGTGTTTTTTTTTGCTCCATTGATATTTCGAATTTTCTCGATGAATACAAGTACAACAACATCAAATGATTGGTACCGAAACATGATTGATTCACTTCTTCTTCACTCCAAGAATATTGGAGTCTTCGTAAATATTTACAAACAAAATATTATGCCAATGGACGTGTAACATCAACAACAACTATGTATTTTCATTGATAAAATGTTGATAAAATTCAACTCAATTTTTCTAATCATGTTCATTGATTGTTCTAGTTTACAACTTCGTTTACAAGACGTCCCAGAAGAAATCCCTGATTCCGTGAAATTCTGTTCCTCCTGCGACGCTCCTCATCCTCCAGAGTCTGAGTCGTTTACATTTCAATACTGACCGAATCACAGATCTCTCAGAACAACAAACAACAAGAACAAATGTCCTCATCATCAGCATCAACGTCGACGCCCAATAGTTCTGCGGTCCGTGCACTCGCACTTGAATACAAATCCTTGCAAGAGGAACCAGTCGAGGGCTTCCGTGTGAAACTCTTGAACGATGGTAATCTCTTCGAATGGGAGGTTGCAATATTTGGACCACCGGACACACTCTATCAGGGTGGCTACTTTAAGGCGCACATGAAATTTCCCCACGATTATCCATATTCACCGCCTTCCATACGCTTCCTCACAAAAGTCTGGCATCCGAATGTCTACGAGAATGGTGATTTATGCATTTCTATACTCCATCCACCGGTCGATGACCCACAGAGTGGAGAATTGCCATGCGAACGATGGAATCCAACACAAAATGTGCGAACAATATTGCTATCGGTGATCTCATTGTTGAATGAACCGAACACGTTCTCGCCGGCAAATGTCGATGCGTCCGTGATGTATCGTCGATGGAGGGACTCTCAGGTGACTTTAACAAGTGTTTAAACGAGAGTCAAACGAATATTATTAATCGTATTTTTCATTTATAAATTTTAGGGTAAAGATAATGAGTACCCGAACATTATCCGGAAGCAGGCATTGGCCGCAAATGCTGACGCGAAGAAAGAGGGAATTGTTGTGCCAATGACACTGGAGGATTATTGCCTGAAACCAGCGCGAAAGACACCAGCTGAACCGGCTCTGGACACAAACTACTACGACGATGATTTTGATTTAGAAACGGAAGACGATTTGCCCACAGATGAGGACGACGACGATGAGGATGATGATGACGAGGACGACGATGAGAATGATGATGATGACATCGTTAAAGCAAATGCAAAGAAAAATGGTACAGCTGACGAATCGGCTGACGACAGTGGAAAAGGCGAGACGACATAATCAGTTTTGGCCCTGCTGTTGTATATGCGAGAGCTGAGCTCAGGAGCACATAGCCAAACGGAAGGTGAAACAGAAACAGAAAGTGTAAGTTGTAAGAGATGAGATGTGTGGGAGAATAGAATGAGAGCAAACGGATTTTAATTATTACAGTATATATAAAAACAAAGAATTTGTAAAAATGATCATAGTTAAAAAAACAAAAAACAAAACAAAAATAACAAGCAATAGTTATAAATCAAAGCGTATAAAATTACAATAAGCTACAAAACTCCAGATAGATTTAAGAGTCTGAGGAGTCACAAATTTTTATGTAAACAAAGAAACTTACCAAAAAAACAAAAAGAAAATGTAAGAGAAAACTCTAAAATCCAATGCCATTAATAACATACGTAAATTGAATTGACGCCAATTTACTAAAGTCTTACATCATACAACAGTAAATTTTAATATAAAATTCTTATGAATTAATGGATTATCAACTCATTCATTATTCATATTGCTCTCACTCTGATATAATTTTAAGTTCTGTCTCTCAGAATGAATGATCATTTCTACAATAAGAAAAAAACCTCGCGAATTTTAAAATTTCTTCGTTTGTTTTAACGTACTTCAAATATGTTCGTACCAATATCTGTTTCAACTGCTGTTGATCAAGCTCTCAAACTTGATGCTTTAATTTGTTTTTCACACAATAAGACTTGTTTATTTGCTTTTAATCTTGTTTTTATAATTACATGTTTTTTTCTTTTCTTTTGAATTATCGGCGTAAAAAGAAATGCAATCTAGTTTTAAAAACTCCTTGCTTTATATAATTTTAAAATATTTTATTAAAGTTTTATTTTTCACTAAATTTCAACTTCAGTTCCGATCAAACGTACCAACGAATTATTTATTGAACTACAACATCAAAACTCGAATTCTACTCTTATCGAATTCTGTCGTATTTTTACATGAAACCCCATTAAAAACCTGCAGCTGCACTCCTTGTGTCGGCAACTAATTGGGCGCAATTATTTCAAAGAGGAACTTTAAAATTAGGAACGTATATCACAAGAATTAAGCATAGAAAACAAATAATAAACAACCATATTTTTTTAAGAAATCAACTCAAATCAACAATGTAAAATTTATTATATACGAAAATAAAAAAAAAAAAATTGAAAAAATGTATATTTACTGAAATAAAAATAAAGCAAATAAATTAAACTCATCAACTGATATAATAAACATTTCAATTGAGTCGGCAAGCAACATAATTTTTATCTAAACAGATTCTATGGCAGGAGAAAAACTATCCATTCAATCATGATTTTTTAACAATTTAATATAATTTTCAACCATTATTATATTATTGAATATTTTAGTGATGTTTTTATGAACAAAAAAAAAAAACATCAATTGAAGATGATGAATCCAATCGTTTATAAGTCGAAATCATTTAAAATAAAATAGCTAACAAAAAAATGTAAAATATATAAAATTGTTTTAACTTATGGAAATGCGACGTGTTTTCATTCAAAATAAGATCAACGTCCTCATCTCAAGGTTCGGTGGGTTAGTAACGATCAAATTTTTATCGATACTTCTGGTCGAGAAAAAAACGATCAATATTTTTAATCGGAAAAAACAACCATTAAATTTTTATTGATATATATGATTGAAAAAATAACGATAAAATTATCATCGATATATCTGGTCGAAAAAATAACGATCAAATTTTTATCGATTTGATTAAAAAAATAACGATAAATTATGATCGACATATTTGATTGAAAAAATAACGATCAAATTGTGATCGATATTTCTGCTCGAAAAAAAATGATCAAATTATTATCGATATATTTGATTAAAAAAATAACGATGAAATTATCATCGATATATTTGACTGAAAAAAATATTGATAAATTTGTGATCGACAAAAATCTGATCGATATTTTTGACCGGAAAAAATAGTGATCAGATACAATATTATTGTTACAAAGTGATTATTATTTTAAATCCATAGTATACTGCTTTTCCAACTTTTTTCAATATGGCCGTGTTTCCATATGGCAACAATGGAACACAGCTGGAATAAATGTCAAAATATCAAACAAAAAAAATCGAAATGTCAAAACAAACTACGGCAGCGGACGTGGGGAGCAGCTCCATCGGAAGATTTTCACTTGCAATTGCCAACGCATTAAAAATCTATAGAAACTCACGAAAAACGAACGAACAGATCAATTGAGAAGGTGTGGATTTAATTGCGTGGCTTCGAAAGTGATGAAAATGTTTCCCAAACTGAAAATATCCAGTTTTCTCTTAAAGGTATGTGGAAATATTTATTCTTTTGGTTCTGGTGTTGATTATTTCAATTGATTTTCTTTTCTTGCACAGCGTTTGGAACGCATTAAGCAACAGTGCAGCGGTTGCTTGTTCGGTGTTTTCTACGGCGATGGCACATTGCTGCTGATGAGCTTCAATGTCGAGTCTACAATTGGTCAGCTGAACTATGAGCAGATCCAACGCAAATTCCCAGCCGAATTGGATCTCTGCGGTCTGGTGAAATTCGGCGATTGCACCGACACCGAAGCCCATCTGAGTGAAATCTTCAAGGATGTCGATATCACCGATAACCCGATATTGTTGCATTGCGAGCTGGGCACATTGGTTGGACTCCGGGCGTCGATATTCATGCATGAGAAACTCCAGGAGATTCCCTACGAAGTGATGGACGCCGAGCAATTGTATAGGGATTTCTGTTTCACCCGTCTGAAGTGCAATCTAAGTATTTATACAGAGCAAACACCGCAGGCGGTGCGTCATGAAATCCACGCCTTACGCAAAATGCTCTCTGGCGGCAGCTTGGCATTCCATGTGGCCTCGACTCGCATCTATGTAACAAATGCGGCCACACAGGGCTCCAGCACTAGCCAAAGTGCCAAGAAGCAAATCACCAATGATTCTCTCATCGCTGAAGTTGTTCAGGCGGTGGCCGAATCTGTTGGTGGTGCAGATGATAATAAAGAGAACAAAAAACAAAAAGGTTCCGCCGGCGATATGGCTTCTGCAGTTCTCAGTGCTCAGTGCGGTGCCTTGGGCAGTGATTATGATATTCTCAATATCGAAGTACTCAAGTGCAAGACACGCGAACGGCCGTGCGCTGAACCTGGAGTCGCACAAACCGCCTTCACTTTGCCGGCGATGAGCATGTGTGTGCAACGTGAAGAACGCAAGATTTGTATTCCACTCGATGTCGAAGCCATGGCCATTCTATGCAAGAACACCAAAGTCAGCCGCTTGTACGACATCCTTATCGAAAGTATTTGCCGCTCCTTACGTCTGTTCGAGCATTGCATTGTCGAGCGGTTGGAGGAGAGTGAGACATCACAGTTGATGGTTCCACGAAGCTATCACTTTTTCCCACAGGTAAAGTATTGAGTTAGTTCTTGTATACTCAACATATAAATAATATCTTTGTTTTACCAGGAATTTGGACACTTTCTCTCGTGTTCTTATCTCGATGGTGTTTCCGATGATGACCAAACCATGCAAGAGAAACGCAAAAAACTCCACAGACACTTTGGTCTGCCGGTTACACGTCCCTATTTCCGTCGTTCCAATCGATGTGTGTTCCGTAATGATTTGCCCAGCGGCGAACCATTGCTTAATACTCACATCGGCCTTCGTCCCAGTGGTGTAGCCGATGGCAAGCAATATCTTGTGCAAGGCAATTACTTCTATTATCACTATCTACAACAAAACATGCAAGACAAGGGCTGGGGATGTGCCTATCGATCGCTGCAGACCCTTTGCTCGTGGTTCCAACTGCAGGGCTACACAGACCGCTCCGTACCAACTCATCTTGAGATTCAAAAGTATTTGGTACGTATTGGCGATAAGCCACAATCATTCGTCGGCTCCTCGCAGTGGATCGGATCGACGGAAGTGAGCATGTGCCTTCAGGGATTCCTCAATGTCGATTCCAAGATACAACACGTCACTTCGGGTGGCGATATGGCCACAATAGCCTCCGATCTAGCCGTGCACTTTCAGACACAGGGCACTCCAATTATGATTGGCGGCGGCGTTCTAGCCCATACCTATCATTGGCGTTGATTACTGCGCTCAGACGGGACAGGTGAAGTTTTTGATTTTGGATCCCCATTATACAGGAGCCGATGATTTGCAAACGATCCAAGCAAAGGGTTGGTGTGGTTGGAAAGGCGTCGATTTCTGGGACAAGAAAAGCTACTATAACTTGTGCATGCCTCAGCGGCCAATTATGTTGTAAAGCATTTGCTATCGAATGATTTCAAATTGTTGTTTTTAGATATTTTTGTACCTTTTTTATATTGAATGCAATATCAAATGGAGGAATTGTTTTCGGTATGTTTTTAATGTTTACAAAAATTTACATTTCATGAGAATTTAATGTTGTTTAATCAAGTTTTGTGGCATTTTTTTATAGTTTTTGTATTTATGTAAGTCTATAACGAAAATTAAAGCTTATTGTATAGAGAGGACAACTGTGTGTTTCTTTGAATGATGCCGGCTTAGAAATAAATGAAAAACAATGAATGTTTCGATTTCGTTTGACCTTAAACCATTATTATTCTGTACGTTAAGGTGCTTATTTTCTTTATTGTAAAATAAAAATACCTCTTGTATTTCGACACCCCAAATGTTGAATACACAAATGGATTCTACATTAGTTTATCCACCATTCTTGGAGTAGCGCTTCCAGAACTTTTTCACATCGTCATGCCCATTCTTCGTCACAACCATCGTGCGTGTTCGTTCATTCTGCCATACGAGCACATTGATCGATTGCGCATAGTCTCGCAACGTCACGAAATCGGCCTGCGATAGGAACTGGTTGTAGACTACACCCTCAGTGTAGGTGAAACGGTTACGTTCCAACTCCCAGAGTTTGATTTGATCAACGACTGTCGGTGGCAGCGGGGATTTGGACTTGATTGCGGATTCTGTTAGCTTCATATTGGGGTGGGCATATTGCTCGAGGTAGCTGACGATCTGTTCGGCCGTGATGCCGCCTCTTAAAGCTTGTCGCACAGAGTCACGGGTCAATACGCCAACGACCAAATTGGGAAAACGATAGAGCAGTTCTGTGAAGAGGCCCAAAACGGCCACTTGGAGCGGGGAATCCGTGTACGCATAAACACGATAATTCGTCTCGACAATGATGTAGCCACTCTCTTGTGCCTTATCGTCATCGTTGACCACCGCGGGCACAGTGGAATTCTTGTTCGTCACATTGAGCGCCAGTCGTGTCGGGTAGAAGCGTCCCTCCTTACGTTTGCGTTGAAACACTAAACCGAATTCTCGAAGGTGCTGCAGGAAAGTGAGCATTTTTGAACTCATCCCTTCGGAGCTGTAGTCGCGGCCAAGTGTTGAGAAGCTGAGTTGGAAGAGCATTGAGAGACATTCGGGTAGGCTGAGACCACGTTCTTCGCACGTATCCAAATACTGCAGCATAAAATGCCAGACTTGCGACTGTGTGTCGAGTAGTAAAAATTGAAATCCCTGACGTGTGATCGTGATGCCATCGCGTTCATCACGTTTCATTAGATTCGCATGCAAAAGGATTCGTACAGCATCGGGACTGATGCCTTCGCTGTCTTGGCTCTTATTGGAGGTGCCTGTGCCGACCATGTAATGGAGCACACAACGCCAACGCGACATGGCGTACGTATCGAGGAAAGCGATGTCCCGGGGCTTCGAGTCCTTTTCGAGTGTGTGCGACATGGACCAAGGTTTGCCGCCACCGAGCAATGCTATTTTAAGATTCTTCTTGAACGTTGGACACAACTCCCAGGCGGACAAGCCGCCAGGAATGGCAGTGACACGCCACACGTTCAGCTCCGTGAGACAGGACGACGCGGCAGCTTGTTCTCTGTGGTTAAAGTAAGATGTATTTAATAGTGAGAGAGCATCTTAATTGATTGCCTACTTTGCAAAGTGTTGGGAGCCCCATGAGGCGACGACGGCTTGCGGCACCGGTTGTTCCACAAACAGAATTCGTATCACAAATTGACGCGAAATCTCTGGCAGTTCTCTGCAATATCAGAAGGGCATCAGAGTACCATTTTATTAATGTAATCTTTCCTGTAAATACCTGTAGACAGCTAAACAAATAGTGGGGTAGTTGTATAGTTTTTCCAAGGTTTCCGACGTTCGGGTCTTGAGATATTCCTGCAGATCCTTGCACTGCAAGTTCGCCGGCTTCGGAATAAGCGTGCCGTTCGAGGAGCCAGACTTGCCGGCCTTCGAGTCCGACATTATACTTGTTGGTTTGTTGCTAAATTATTTTACTCAGTTCATTAAAAAATAACAAAAAATTCGTTGCAAACAAAATAATTCACAAAACTGAACGCGGATTGCGATTCTTCTCTTCGCAGAAGTGTCAGATGTTCGCTAAAAGGCAGGGAAGGATTAGGAAGGACCAGGGAGGGTTTAGAAAAAAGGTAAACAAAGCCCCTGCTCCGTCTGTCAAAATGTCAAAAATTACAACAAAATTCAAAACATTGCATTTTGGTAGCATTGTTCACCTCGAGTCTCGAAATGATGCTACTTTTGACAGTAGCAGTTCAGTTGTTGTGTTTTTGTTGTTTCGGTTGGTGTTTATGGTTTTTGTTGTTAGTTTTTGAACTTTTAAATTCGTTTCTGCTTCTATTTTAATCATTACTAACCATTAATGACTATATTATGAGCGTCAGCAATGGAGTTTTCAATAACTTGCGCCAGAAACTCGATGTCCTCGGCTATACACAAACCCTACCATTGGCGGGAATTCCACTTGTTGGAGCCCTCTTCGAAGACTTGGTCAAGACGACGGAAAGTTTACGCGATGCGAAGGCGAAAATTGTAAATTTATTGGAGGTAAGAATTTAACAAAATAACAAGGTTCTTGTTTGTTGTATTTACTCAAATAGTGAAACCTCGTTTCGAGTCATTTCAACATTGACCCAAGCAATAATTTTCCATTCAACCCCCTTTCGTTCGAATAAAGAAAACTGACCACAACTGTGAAGTTATTTCGGTTGTCATGGTCAAGTTGTATGTAATTACTGCAGTACAAACAACAACAACAACATTCACACATGTCCTTTCCACAACAGACCATAGACCATAAATATACATATTTCATTGTAGGAGAAATCCTGTTGGGAACTTGGTGTCGAGCCTTACAAATGCGATAATTCACGCTTGCTATCGGAATGCAATGAATTGCATTTGCAGCTCCTGAAGCAACGCGAGGAGTTGGACGAACGTTCGTGTGGTAAATTTATATAAAATATTAATTTTTTGTCACATAATTTTAACATTAGATTCATTAAGATCTTAATGCACGTATAAGAAACCTGCAAACGGATAAATCACATTTGGAGCAGCATTGTGATCAATTGCAGCAGCAAATAAAACTATTATTGGCCAAACAATCGACGCTAAATGCTGTCGGGGCAATGAAGCAGCGGAAGGATGTGCCTGCAGGTATGTTCCAATTTCCAGAAAATCAATATTGTCATGTTTATAAATTCAAATGTTTTTGATTTCCCCCCCTTTGCATGTGAAGCTAAGAAACCCTTCATAAGCACCGTACGTTCGGGTGAAAAGTTGCCATCGCCTTTAACGGAAAATTTTAGTAATATCAAGTGTACTAAATGTAATAGTGGATACTATCAGAAGACATCCTCAGTGCCTGGAGGTGGAACCTCTGGAACGGGCGTCGCTTTTCCTCCCAATTTTCAATCGGAATTGGACAAGTTGGAGAACAATGTTAAAGACCTAACCGAACAAGTAGCGTTCTATAAACGCAAAGTAATGATATAGTTAATTAACCAATCGAGCAGTTAATTTATAGTTTTGTAATTTTAGATCGAAGCACGTGATCGTGAGATTCGACGTCTGAATGAACTCTTAGCTGGTGGACGACCAGCGGCCGCTTTGGTGAAGGACTGTTGCTACAAAGACGTTGGAAAACTAACCGAAGATATTGAACTTATACAACGAGAAAAATCCGAGATGCATTGTAAACTCCGTCAGTACGAGGATCAGATGCACGAAGCCATGCAGCGAGCTGTCGATCTGGAAACTCAAAACAAGCAATTGTTAAAGGAATTGGATGAACTCAAGGAAGCAGCTCTGAGTGTGGAGACACAAGCCAACAAGGAGATCGAGGAGCGCGAGAAGGAAATCGATGAATTGAAGAAAGAATTGTTGAAATTGAAAGTGAAGAGGGAAAAAGAAGATACCTCTCGTAGAAACCAGCAAAAGGCGGCAGAGGAGCTGCTGGAGACACGGGGGAAACTTCACAATCGTCACTTCATAAACTCTATTTAGAAGAGTGCGAAAAGGGTAAAACTTAAGATTTTGTATGGAAAACAATAAATCAAAATGAATAAATGAAATTAATTAATTTTAGAGTCGAAATTGCGTAAAGAAAATGAAGCACAATCGAAGAAAATCATAAAGCTCCATCATAAAATACATCATTTACAAAAAGGTATTTTTTCATTTGTTCAATCCAAGTACTCAATTTATTTTGTCTTTATTTTAGAATTAAAAGATAAAGAATTCATTGGGGCGACTAGTTTGGATGAGGATAAAATTCGATTGAAATCAGAACGTGATTTCTTCCAGAAGGAATACTTACGATTAATAAATAAAGCTGGATCCGATAAGGTATAAACGGAAGGTTTTCTTAAAATATCTACATGGTTCTTCATAATATAATCTTTGTAGGAAATTGATTTCCTTCAGAACCAAGTGAAATCAAAGGACGATGAGCTGCGTATACTGCGTTCAGAGCTTTGTATGCGACAGGAACAGATTGTAGCAAATGCCACTGCCACAGCAAATGCTGCCCAAACAATAACTCCTTTGCTTCCATTATCGGCGCGCTCCACAGGCTCCAATACAAGCGATTGCGTCCAGGCGATTGTGTTGCGTTCAGAACGCGAACGCGATTGTGCACGTGCTGAGTTGGAACGGGTGCGTTGCGAACGTGACGCACTGCGCGAGAAGCACTTGAGTATGACGCAAATGCATGCGGCCGAAACGGAACAACAACGGCTACAACTCCAATCGGCCAACGAACGTCTTCGACATCTGGAACGGCAGATGCGTGATTTGAACTCAGCTCGAGTGCCGGGAGAAACGCAAATTGTTCTGCTGAAGGAGGAGATTGACGAGCTGAAGAGACGCGTGTTCGAGCTGCAAGATGAAAATGGCAAACTGAGAACTAGCCAGAATCAGCTCAAGTATGGAAATCCACCAATAAACCTTTATATTTAATTTAATATATTTTAATGTTTTAGGCTTTTGCACGAACAAACCGAACGTTCGTTGGTAGAGTATCAAAAGAAACTCCTTATTGCTGATACCCATCTGGAGGCGGCTGAGAATCGCCTGAATAAGCTGGACACAAACCGTGAATCGGCCCACAATGAGACCACATTATTGCGTAACGAAGTGACTGCCTTGAAGAAGACTTACGTGAATTTAGAAAATGAAAAAGATAAAATATTGGTAATCATCCATATCCAAAGCGGCTTCTTCTATGAGTATTGTGAATAATATTTTTAATTGTATTTCAGGCTCAACTTGATGTAAAAACCGAGCGTGCATATCAATTGGAATACGAATTAAAGGCATGCAAAGAGAAACGTTCCAGTTTGGAGCAACAAGTCATGGAATTGGAAGAAAAACTCGAGTAAGTGGAAAGTTATTTATTTTATTCTTTTATTCGAAAGTTCATAATACATTTATCATCATGGCACACAGTAGAATTGAAAAAAAAATGCACATATCTCTTAAACTTAAACACATTCATTCACTCGTTGGTTTGCAGTTTATGCATAATTTAATTGATAATAATTCTTCACACTTACAATAATTTTAATATAATTTATATTTTCTTCTAAAACATTTCATTATTACAAAATAATAATAATAATACACTCTGATAGACTTCCGTTAAATGGGAAAATTATCCGAAAATTTCAAGAAACCACCTGAATAAATGAAACAATTTCAATTAAATATTTAACTTGGTTGAGATAGAACACAAATTGTTTACGGATCATGCAGAAAAAAAGATACAGATAACTTCAAGAGAACATTAAATGGATTTAAGGTGAAACATGCTTCAAATTTACAAAATTAAACAATAGATTCAGGCAAGAAAAGGAACAAACACAGAGTATGAGGAGTTCATTTTCAGCTAGTTAATAGTTGGAAATTTGGAAAATTAAAATAGGCAGAGGAGTATTTCGGATTTTGGCTTTGTGTGGTTAAATACCTAGCGAGTCCCACTGTCGGCGCATTACAGCCTTGCACAATGCCATCGGCAGACGCCTCCGCCCTCGTGTACCCGGGTCGACAGACACATTTCGCATTGTGGGCCACGCTCTGCTTGACATTCACTTGAGTCTTGAGCGGCTCCAACCATTGCCCTGGGCCACAAGGACCTCTCGTATACAGCTTATAACACTTTCCATTCAATTCCACCATCCCCGGCGTCGACTCACAAGTATTCGCCTCCGGCTCGTTATCACCATTCGTGCACTGTTGATCGAGATTCATGATGATGCCGGAACATCCACAGATTCCATTGTACGAGATGCCATCGACAGATGGTCGTACGGTGAAATCAAAAACGACCACTTGATGGAGAGAACATGGTCCCTGAGATCCGATGCGATAGCAAGACTTCTGATCGGGAAAATATAAACGACTCTTGCCGCAGAAATTCTTCACACAACTCGTCGCATTGATGAGGAACTCATTGGGGCCGCATGGACCCCGGGTATAAAGGCGATAACAAATGCCATCGGTCCATGGAACATAACCGTCCTTGCATTGACATTGAGCTCTCGCGTTGTCCGATCGACGATCGCTCGCTGTGACATTCTCGGGAATCGTGAAAATGTGACCAGGAGGACAAGGTCCAGGAGAATCTAGTCAAATTAATCGTGGTTTATCAATTGTAACAATTTGTCTCGAACAAGAAACTCACTCAATTCGAAGCACATTCCATGCTCTTCATGGTAATGCGGCAAGCTCTTGGAGCAATCACAGCGTCCTCCAGGCAAAAAGAGATGACCCGGCGTCGAACATGGTCCTTTGGTATAGTGTTCATGACAAGTTTCCTCCTCGTGGTAGAAATATTCACGCAACATCTCGGAGTTATCGCACTGCAAAATAATCATTTGTTCATTTAAATTTTTATTGGGTATAAAAAAACCAAATGCAATCCCACCCTACATTCAGCCAAACTATCTTCATTCAATACTAATAGTTTCCCTCTGATGCAGGGACCTTTGGTAAATTTCGTATAACACTTGCCGTCCTTCGGCCAGAAGATCATATTGTCTGGACAGACTCTTGGGGCTTTGCAGACACCCCAACGATTCCTTAAAAGAGTACTCAATGTAGATTAGATCATTCATTACCACTTGCTCACTACTCACTTGCTCTGACTGACCGGATTAAAGTATTCGCCCAACTCGCATGGGCCACGCTCGAAGATCGGATAGCATTTGTTCGTCTCCAAACTACGAGCTGTGCCTGGTGGACACCGACATTCGGCTGTTCGTCCCTTGCCATTGGCTGCCGGACTCAGTTCCATTGTTTCTGGACACGGATAGCCGATGGTGAAGATCTTGAAGCATTTCTTCAGCGGTGGCCAATACAACAATTGCCATCCGCCTGGCATCGTGGCGCATGGATTCTTCTCGGGGTCACTCCATGGTGGAGGGACGATCGCCGTCTCCGATTGGACGATGAGCAGGGTGAGGAAGGCGATGAAGCTGATGCCGGCATGCAGAGCTGTCCAGCAGAGAATGAGTTTTCGCCGGCTCATTAGAAGTTGTGGGGTTGGTCGTGGGCGTAGGAAGTGGCGGAAGTGGTTGACGTTAACTCAGACGATCGGTGGCTGTGGAGGAAAAATGGGGATAAATTAAATGCAATCTCATGGTTTTATTATTATTCGTTTTATTATGGATTTAAATTCCCATTAAATTCGTAGACTACATCATTAATAGACACCTATTGATTATAGTTCAAAGTTGATTGCTATTATCGTTTTTTTTTTCAAGACTCCACAATAATCAAGAAAAAAATACTAATTTTGATAATTAAATTATTGACTTCGATCGCCCCGTGGCTGACGCCTTCCGACGTTCGATGGAATCGTGAATGAGGTATTGCAAAAATTCCGTCTGGCTTGAAAATGAAACAAAAATAGCCGTTGGCTATATACCACAACAATAACAACAACAACAGCTGTCCCATCAGCAATACCGCCGTCAAAAACAACAACAATAACAACATCAAACCAAACCCATAACAAATATATATCATATATCAAAAAATTTGATAGCAAAAAACCACCGATAATGATGATGGGAAGGAAGGAGAGAAGAAAAAAAACTCAAAAGCTGCCAACTAATTAATTAATAAATAAAAAAACTTGCTCAAGTGTTGAAAACCGAAGTGTTGCATGATACAACAAATCCACAAACTAAGCAGCAAACGCCCTCGGACACCTCCGTCGATCGATCGGATCGGATCCGTCGATCCGAACCATGTGCATTCGACAATTGCTTTCAATTTATTATTGATTGGTTCACATCTTGTTATGTCTGCCTTCATCATCATCATCGTCTTTACCGTCATCCATGAAGACATCGTCATCCTCACCATTCTTCGCTATACCAATCACAATCATTACCTTCTTTGCCTTATCATCATCATCTTCTTCTTCGTCATCCTACCATCATCATCATCTTCCTCGTCTTCGCCATCCCCATCATCATCGTCTTCCTCGCCTTCGCCACCATCATCTTCTTCTTTTTCGTCGTCCCCACCATCATCATCACCCTCGTCTTCTTCTTCGCGCTTTTCACACTCTTTTAAGGTTTTGTCGCCCGCATTTATGGGTTATTAATTAATTCGCCAGCCCTGCCTATATTCGTGTAAGGAAATCACACACACACTCACACATATGATCCCCACCGACGCTTTAATAACCGTGACCTAAAAATCTGAGTTTTTGATTTTTTTAATATGGTATTTTGTGATTTCGTTGTTGTTTTACTTTTTGCACAAAAATGCGAAATTTTTAAACACGATGTCATTGAAACAATTTTTAAATAAAATTGAATATTTATTACTTTTTCGTGTTTTAACTTGAACTGAAATATTTATTATTTTTTGTTTTTTTTTTTAATTAAAATTGGAATTTTTTGGGGTTTTAAACAAAAATGAAATATTTATTAATTTTTGTGTTTTTTAAATTAAATAAATGAAATTTTTAAATTTTTGGAGCTTTTAAATAAAAATTGAACTTTTGTTCATTTTTGGATTTATTTTTGGTAAATGTTTGGTGTTTTTAATTAAAAAATATATTTTTGTTAATTTTTGGGTTTTTTAAATGAAAATTTAATTTTAGTTACTTTTCTTCTTTTTTTTAAATTAAAAGGAAATATTTACTATTATTTAGGGTTTAAAATTTGAATTTTTGTTAAATATTGAATTTTTACTTTAAAATTGAATTTTTATTAATTTTTGGGTTTTTAAATCATAGTTTTTTTTAGTGTAAAACTGGTTCCTAAATACCCAAAAACCTTTATAATTTTAAAAACCCTCGCTATACACGATTTGAGAAGTAATCGTTCGTAGAATTATTTCGTCAACACGATATTTTTTGATAATTGTTTGCGATATCATTTGAAACGCGTGAATTCCGGCAGCTTAATTGCGTCATTTTCGTATTATTTGTTTTTATCTCTCTCTCTATATCTATCTATCTCCTTCTCCTTCTGCTAAAGTGAAAATTAATGATACTTTATTTTGAAAACGAAAAAAAAAAGAAAATTAAAAATTGGTTCACTTTTGGAGCAGCTCTCGACGGGGAAGATGATGATTTCCTTTAAGCCAATTTGTCATTGTTGTTGTTGTTTGTCTCCATTATATATTTGCCATTGTTATTATTACCATTGTTGTTATTTTTACTCTTCTCTAATTGTTATTGCTGTTGTCATTGTTGTTGCTTTTACTGATACAACAGCAAAGTGACGACGACTCAAAGACGATCCTCAAAATCTACTTCACATCAGTTATATTAAATTTATTAACCATTGTTGAAGGTGGTTTTTTGTTAATGTTTTTTTTTTTGTTATACGAATTTGTGTTTATGTAATACTAATGGGACCATTGTCCATCCCTGGTAATTATCCATTGTTTTTTATTTCTTTTGTTAAAAAGTTTGTGAATTTTAACGATTAAGTTTCTAAATAATTAAAATCATTTAGTCGGAGATCACAAAGAATATTTCGCAAGTAATTGGAAACTGGTTTTTAAGTAGTTTATTATTTTTACATATTTCCAATAAAACAGTAGTCTCTCGTGTTCGTAACCTATTATTATTATTCTTTAACATCGTAACACACTTTTGATACAACAACAACAATAACAACAACTACAATCATAACACCCACAATAGCGCCAGCAACAAAAAAAAACTACAACAACAATAACAACTATTACACCAACGCATTAAATATTCCCGCCAAAAACGCAACCACTTCCCTCTCGATTCTCCTTCTCTTTTTTGCTCACTCACACTGTCTCTTTCTCTCTCATTCTCTCTGTCTCTTTCTTTCTCTTTCGCTCTCTCTCTACCTCTATCACTATCTCTTTTCATCATGATCGTGGTCAATCTTTACCGGTCTCTGCAACAACAACAACTAAAACAATCAATAAATTATGCCATTTGTTGCAGCCGCCAAACCGCAATTACAACAACAACAATAATAACAACAATAATAATAACAACAACAATAACAACAACTATAAACAACAGCTGTTGCTGTTGAAAACGAGTTAATAGAAGTGTGCAACATTAGCAACAACAACAACCATAACAACAACAACAAAAACAACCATAATAACCATAACAACAATGGTTATAACAACAACAACAAAAAACAGCTGATATTTACGACTCACTTTTCTTAGCTTTTCCTTGACAAGTTTTAAATGCATTTCCCCCCCTTCTCCCTCTCTCTTAGCCATATATCTCTCTCCCTCCCTTTCCCTCTCTTGGCCTCCCTCTGTTGTTAATAGGTGACGATGTGAATCGTGCCAACAACAGGATTTTGCGGCAACTTGAAAACAGATGTTGCTGTTGTTGTTGTTGTTTTTAGGTTATATAATTCACCCATAGTCCCAGATTTTCAAGACTCGTCTCGTGAGACTGTGTTGTGTTTGTTGTTGTTGTCATTTTACCTAGTGTAAATTATTAAATTCTCTTCCTGCTACTTAAAATTTAATCATTGGTAGCATGTGTCAATTTTTGGTTAATAAAGTGGAAATTGTTTGAAATTGACAACAAAGTTGAGATTGATTGAAATCAACAAGAAACTTGAGATTGATTGAAATTGACAACAAAGTTGAGATTGATTTGTATTTTTTTTTTTTAATTTACACACATTTTTATTGCATAAATAACCAGGAACAGTTTTTAATTAAATGCAAATTCTACTGGAGTTAGGAATTATTTTTCCCGTTTTCTTTTCTCTTTCTTCAAACCCAAACTCTTTTTGTTTAAACTCAGGAACTTCGTGTTTATGGGGATATCAGGGGAATCTATTCAATTGAACCATGGCCTAACAACGGAAGCCATGGTAACGGAAACGATAGAATAGAAAAACAGGAAGTTGATTATTATCAACAACAATTTTTCTATGCATATGATTAGGTTTTCTTAGATTTATTTTTTCCACACAGACAGACGGACGGACGGACAGACAACCGAAAGATTGATTGATCGATATGTAAAAGATCTCGCAACTGTTTTTGTATGGTTTTTATTGATTGAACTATAGAAGAAAAACTAATCTCGATTTCAAGAGTTTCTTGCTTGATCGATGTGGCAATCGTTGCTGCTCCAGTTCTTTTTCATTTTCATTTTGCTTGAATGAAAATTGTGCAAGGAAGTAAGTCAATGTCAAGCAAAAAAGCAAGCAAAAAACATAATAATATCAACAACAACAATGATAATAATATCAACAACAATGAATAATAACAATAAAGAAATAGTAACAATTCGCACATTAAACACATTTCCACAGACAAATTTCCGAAACGAATGAAACGGCTGCGACTTCGACTTCGCGGCTTTTGCGCATGCGTCGGAGTTTTTAAGCGAAGAAGCGTGTTCAAAATCAAAATATAGGGATTTCATAACAACAAGTTGTTTCGTTCACAAAAAAAAAAAAAAAATCAAAAACAAAACAAAATAAACAAACAAAAAACATTGATAAAATTTAAAAAAAATAAAAACCATTGACAAAATTAACAAACAAAAATACAAATGATAAAAACAAAAACATAACATTGACAAAAAAAAATCAAAAAACATTGACAAAATTAACAACAACAACTGCTACTATGTAACAAAACTATAAAATACGACATTTTTTTTCAACGAGGAATGAAAAAATGCAAATTGCACTAATTTTCGGTTGCAGTTGTTCACAAAAAATTAACTCCTCCGAACGATTAACGAATTTTGTCAGCTCAGCTATCGACTGCAATAAATCTTGCATCTCGATCTCGGCCCGTCCGACTTTTGAATAAAATCATCATTAACTAGTTTACAAAATTACAAACCATAAGGTTTGGTTGTAAAAACCCAATTAAATAGTTTTTAATACTCTTTTGTCAAGGTTGTATAAATATTCACCTAATTTGATTTGATCCAATAGTATTTATTCTTGCGAGATATGAGAGATATTAAAATATAGTTTAAAATATTTTTTAAATTTATTTTAAGATTTATTTTAATTTTATCATATCACTTTTTCTCTCTTTTCGCATTAATGTGAATTGATTTTCTTCAGCGGAATTATATAATTTTCCGAAATAATTCTTCATTCGTTCTCAATCACTCACTTCGTTTGATTTCTGTTTGATTTCCAAAGACTTAAAAAAAAATATAATATTAATAAGAACGAAAAATTAGAAAGATTTTTGTTAACACAAATTACAACAACACTAATAAGAATTACGGGTTATTCAACTTGTTGAAAGATCAACAAAAGAGCATCAACTGCTTTTGCTGTCGTTGTTTGTTGTTGTTATCACTGTGAGTCAACAGAAGCAGCAACAAAAAAAAAAACAACAACACCACGTCAATATTGGCCTTGACTTTTCGAGAGAGGGTTTTTTTTGGTAATTATTATTTTTATTTTTTGTATTCTTTTTAATTTTTATTTTATTTATATTTTTTTTATTTTGATTTTTTATAGTTTTTATTATTATTTTATTTTTTTATTTCTTTTGAAATATTTACCGCTCACGATAATTATAAGAATATCTCACAAACATAATCACCGATTATTTTCATAACTTTTTAATTTTATTTTCCTTACTCTCTTTCTTTCGTATAAAATCTTGTTTTTTCAAGGTTGCATCGAACACTTAGTAAGAGCTTCACTCTATTCCCTTCGTTCGCTCTGGTTGAAACATTTTATATAAAATTATAAATTATTAATCGAAGCACTTGAAAACAACCGGCGATCGTTTGAAAATCGTTAATTGAATTTTTTCCCTTTTCCCCTCGGGAACAATGATTTGTTTGGTAGATTCACTAACTGAAAAAAGGGAATTAACACTCAGTAGCTCACCATAAACACAACCTTTGATCGGAATACGGATGGGATCGAGGTATCGACGAGAAGAAGAAACCGCACCGCACGCTATCGACGCGAACCGTCATCTGAGTTACCTGTGCGGACTCAGGTAACCAACGAGCCAACTTCTATAGTTCGGAGCTCAATCGAGTGAAATAAACGGGTTGTCGCCCCAACAACACACGCAATAATATAGAGAGAGAATGAGAAAGAGAGGGAGAGAGACAATGAGAAAGAGAGAGTGAGAAAAAGAGAGGTAGATCGAGGGAGAGAAAAGACTGAATGCGAGAGCAAAGGAGTCTCTCAGGGTGGCGAAAATGCGAAGAAATATAGGAAGACCAAGCAAGAAATAGGTTTATAAGAAAGACAAACTCTTGTGTATTTTTTTTCCTCGGCAAACTCTGCCGCTTGAGTCATGTTCCATGTCCCAGACGTTGTTTATTCTTATGACCTTAACTCATGCCGGGCCAGCTCTTTGTGTTTATCATCATATTGAAAGTGAACTTTTTGATGAAATATACATTTCTTTGGAACCTGTGGTATGGGGTGTGAGGAACTCAAGAGTGGTTTCTATGTTAGGGTTTCTGTATATTTAATTCACAGTTTCTAATAGTTACCATTTGACTTCACTTGTTTTGCTATTGGAGATGTTTCCTTTTGATTTTGTTCTCATAGTTGTTTTTATGACAATAGCAAAATATATCCATATGTTCCTAGTTCAATTAATATCGCTGAAAATTAAATAAACTGAACACTTTAAAGGATTTTAATGTCCTATATAATTTTATTCATAAACCAATAGGTGATTAATGAGAAAGAAAATTATAATGATAAAGAAAATTACAATGATAAAGGAAATTACAATGATAAAGGAAATGACAATGACAAATAAAATCTTTTTGATGAATGATAAATAAAACCATTTTGAAGAATGATACCTTTACCATCATAATCCAAACCCTATTACTTTGTAATACTCATATATCAAAAGTTTTCTCAGATCGACCTTGAATGTTACGAAACTCCATCAACATCGTTATTTATCTGACCACTTTGAGGTTTTTTCTGAAGTACCATCGACGACGAATTCACCCTGTTAAACAATGGGCGAGACAATTGTCCCCTGATGCGACGGCGGTTGCACCAAACCATGCATGAATGGAACCAATGAGACGAGGTCTTAAATTAGTCAACACCTTCGTACCCTTGAGCTTTATTTTCTCAAGTATCTTCGAGCTGAAATTTGGATCAATTTATGCCATATCATTTCATTGATACAAAGAAACGGGGGAAAACAATAATGAACAACAAAGATGAAGAAAAAAACGCAAAATTTCCCAACAAATTCATTTGCCGAAGCTTCTTTTGACATTTAAATGAATTGTTATTGAATAGTTATATCAGCCTCGAGGAAACGATGGAAAACTAATGAAGCTCGGTTCTCTAGTTGCCTTAAAAAAACAACACAAAACCAATTGAGACTTCATTGCAACAGACATCAAGAAATAAATTAGCTTAAAGATCAAATTTTCGCAACATCGAATTCTTCCTCACAGAATTTTTAATGAACTTGATGTTTGAGACTTCTTTTATTACAGTATATAGTTATCAACTATTCTTCTTCTGTTGCATGGAAATGCGAGAACATGTCTTGCATTGTAATTTTCTCTTAGAATCAATTCTGGACGCATATGTCTTTTAAGTTGTTTCTTTGTTTGTTTCCGGTAGCAACCGCTTTTGTTTTTGTTAAACACTTTATAGGGTCATTGCACTACCCATAGATCTTTCAAATGCTATACAATCTCAAATCTTCTCCATATTCACGTCGATCTGATTGTATTTGACTATCCAACGGATTTCATATATAATATCTTAGGTTAGTAGAGAAGTTAGATAGTGAATGAAATAAATGAGTAAATAAATGAAAATTTAAATAACATAATCTGTATTTACAACACCCTGTTTACCTGATTTCGGTAGTTTCGTCTTCGTTTATTGATTATTGTCTTTTATTTTTCGTTATTTTTTTTCATTTCTTTTCTGTTTTACAACTGGTTTATGAAAACAAATTGAAATAATATAAACAAAAATGAATAAATTTGTCAACATATATGCGCAAATCCGTTGGTTTGTCCTTGAAAACTATTTTTGCAAAAATATACGAAATTCATTCAATTGATTTAAGTCATTAATATTTGAGAAAATAATAAAAAATGTTGTTTTTAAAATAAATAATATAAAAATTTTTTTTTGGTATACATTTGAGAAAATAATATTAAAGAAAAAATATGTTTTTGAAATAAATAATATAAACAATTTCTTTAGAATATATTTGAGAAAATAATGAAAAATTAAATTTTAGTAAAAAAAAATTTATAAATATTGTTTTAGAATATATTTGAGTAAATAATAAAGAAATATTTTTTAGAAATAATATAAACAATTTTTTTTAGAATATTTTTGAGAAAATCAAAAATTATATTTTAGAAAAAAATAAACAAATATTTTTTAAATTTAATTAAAAAATTTAAAAAAAATAGGATTAAATACTAAAAAAAGTAAACTGTTCCGTTCATTTTCAATTTGGTCTAAATATTATGCGTCAATAACAACAAAACAAACAATACTAATCAGAAGTCAATGAAACCAAAAGTAGTCATTGAGGTCTTTGGCACAAATCAAGGCCCACATTTCGAGGCGTCAACACAATACAATACAATCTATTAATATGCACGCAATAAAAACTATACTATGTATTACTTTTTACCCATATATATTTATTGTAGACATTGTATACGGACGGTGAGCTCGTCCGTAACTCAATTAAAAATGCTAATTTATTGTTGATTATTTTGTCAGTCAGTAGTTTATTTTGACGCATTGTAAGTGTTTTCGCTCAAGTTTGATTGATTTGATGTGGAGGTGGTCGTTTCAGCGTTGGCGAGGTTCAATCAGAGTTTGTCGACTTTTCGTCCCATTGTAATGGACTTGTTAAGAAATACATACGAAATTTTTTATTGGTCACCTTGATATTGAACCGATGGAACAACGAGGGCGGACTTGGAGCTAACGAGAAGGTGGCTTTAAGAGTTCAATCACATTTTAATAACATATTGATTGTGCTAAGAAAGTTTCAAAATTTTACGCAATGCAATCACATTTTTTTTTCTAACAATTTTTTCGATTTTTAAGACTTTCGCTTTTCAAACAAATTCCAATTTTATTGCTACAATGTCGTCGACATAATTCTTAATGTGACAGATATGTTGAGAAAGACAGAAAAGGGTTTCAAACTATTGACATTCGATCAGGAGATAAGAAATCCAAACCAAAGGAAAGTGAAATTATGAGAAATGTGTGTTTGTCGCAACGGAAAAAATCGTTTGTTTATCGTGGGATGTGATTGATTCAAGCCAAAGCTTAATGGGGTATTTGAAATCGAAAGTATTGGGAAATTAATGAAATGTTGTGTTGACATTCTGATCATTGGTAATTAATTTTAATTACTTTAATAATTTACTTGCGATTTAGTTCAATGTATTTTCTTTGTATTTCAATTTAATTCATATAAAATTCTATAACTTATTGAATTTTAAAGATTTTTCGTTTATGAACAATAGATTTAAGAAACGAACTCCTATTTTGTTTACATTATAATCATGGTGAATAATATTATTTATTTAAATAATTTACTTGTGATTTCGGTTTCAGTATTTTTTTGTATATGAATTCAATTCATATTAAATTGTATACATTTTTGTAATTTAAAAATTTTTCTTTTATGAACAAAAGACTTAAGAAACGAACTCCTATTTTGTTGAAATGCTTATCATGATAATTAATTTTAATTACATAAATAAATAGACTTAATTTTTGTATTATGAATTTATTTAAATATAATTTCAATACAAATGAATTTATATGACTTTTCTAAATGAAAGATTTTTAATATACGAACAAAAGACTTAAGAAACGAACTCTCAATATTGTCAATTTCAGGAAACTTCAGACCAGAACCCGAGATCGCGACGCGGCCCTTCACGAAACCTCGGCCGAAAGCAAGAGTTTGCGCCAACAAATCGCGGCCCTCAAGTCCAGCCGCGATCAGGCCATCGCCGAGAATGGGTAAGACAAAGAGTATTGAAGCATTAACAGCTATAGTTCAATCCGCACCTTGGGCCTGCTCAGACCTTTATATTAAAAAGCAATTAAATGAGTGAATGAGTTGGTTCGTTGGTTGAGTGAATGAGATGATGCTGGATTGCATAAGAGTTTGGCATTGAATGCCATCCAGAGGGCGAATAAAAAACCGAAACTGAACTCATCTGTTTAGGTCGATGCAAGCAAATGAACTAATTTTAACATTGAAGTCATTACCTGTTTTTTATCGTTTCCTTTTTTGTCTCTTTTTCCCTCTCTTTCTCTCTCTATAACTCTTTCTCTCCCTTAATTTTCTGTCTCTTTTTTTGTTGCCATTTCAATGTCAACCTCAACTCAGGCGCCTCACCAACGATTTGGCCGAGAGTCAAGCGGAGATTTTGACGCTGAAGAAAAGACTGAAAGACTCTGAATTGGAAATCGATCGCTTGAAGCAACAGCTGCGTGGATATGTGCAGGAGGTGAAGAAGGCCGAAGATTTGCTGATGTGCAAGGTGAGTCTGTGTGTGTGTGTGCATTGAGGGTTTTCCAAAACAATAATAATACATTCACATTTTCTTGCGTTATTTTGTGAAATCTCTTCTGCAGGAGAAGGAGCGCGATGAGATGCTCGAGCACTATCGCAGTCTCTCGCACGATGCCGTCATGCTGGAGGGCAACAACCAAAGTCTCGAAGTGGAGGCCGCCGAATACAAGTGCGTTCATTTCTAATCATTTCGATCTTATCTCAATCTTCGATTGTTTCAATCATCGTTCTGTTCTAAATCATTTCCCTAACAACAATAGCTGCCATTGCCACTGTGCTAAAGTTTATTTTTAATTAATTTCCATTATTTGTTTTCATTAATATATTTTCTAGTTAATATTTTTTCTATTTAATATTTTTCTATTTAATATTTTTTCTATTTAATATTATTTCTATTTTATATTGTTTTTATGTAATATTTTTTTCTATTTCACATTTTTTCTATTTTATATTATTTATATTTAATATTATTACTATTTAATATTGTTTTTATTTAATATTGTTTCTAATTTAATATTATTTCTATTTAATATTTTTCTGTTTAATATTATTTCCATAAGTGATTGTTTCTATTTAATATTATTTTTATTTAAAATTCTTTCTATTTAATATTATTGCTAATTTTTTTTCTTTCAATGTTTTAATTTTATTTGATTCGGAATAAAATACAACATCATCCTCGAATAGACGACAGTTGTGCGAATTGGAGACGGAAATCGAAGGTTTGAAAAAGGAACTGTGTTGCCGAAATTCTCTTATCGAGCAATTGGAGGATAAGGTGAGCAATAAACATAGAAACGGTTAATTGTTAAAAAAATAAAAAATAAAAAATAATAATAAAAAAGTATTTAATTCAAGAACTTAATAAATTAATTCAAGAATTTTATAATTTCAAAATTTAATTTCATGAATTTTATCATTTAATTTAATTTAAATAATAATTTAATTCAAGAAATTAATAATTTAATTCAATGAAATGTATAATTTAATTCAATGTATTTACCAAATATAATTAATGTAATGAAGAATTCTTTAAATTAGTGATGCAATATGAAATTTCATTGGTATTTTCTTGCAGATATCTTCCCTCACGTCCGCCAACAGCTGTCTCGAGCGCCAACTGGAGGAGGCTCTGGATGGCCAGCGATTGCTCAAGGTCGATCTGACCGCCCGCAAAGAACTCTGCGACAAGCTCGACATACAGAAGGACAAACTGAACGCCGAACTCACCGAATTGAATGAAATTCGTAGAAAAGTAAATTCTCGACTTTCCAGTTAAAAATTAAAAAATATAAATAATTTTCAAAATATTTAAATATAAACAAATTTTCACAGCTCGAACGCGACAATGAAAAACTTCGCAACGAAATGGACAAAAACACAATGGGCACCAAAGTCTCCGCCGAAACGCTGGAGGAGCTTGCTCAGCAGGACGCGTCGTGATCTCGAGGAGCAAATCAAAGTCGACAGCAAATTGACCCAGGAGCTGACGCGTCTGCGGCAACAACACGATCAACTAATGGTAAGTAACTGTGGTAATAATAACAATTGATGCCTAAAACTGCCTCTGCCTCAATTTCATTCCGCAATTGATACCTAAAACTATACCTCACTTGTTGTAAAATTTTCGCTGTTCTCTTTAATTGCAGAAAGATCTCGAGGCTGAGCGGGAGAAGCGACGCCAACACGAGTCTTTGGCCCACGAGTACCAAGTTCAGAATCAAGAACTCCGTCACAACATCACCGACGATCGCTTCCGCCAGGCGCGAACTCGTGAGCAGAGTCCACGCTTTCCGGTCGCCAACACATATTTGTCCATAACTGCACCATCACCTCCACCTCCGGCCACGCCCACTGTGCTGCCCACTGCAACATCGACGACGACAACACCAACAACTTCCAAAGTACCAACAATTTGAGTTGTTGATTTGAGAATAAAAACATCGATCTTTTTTGAAAAATACGTAAAATTTCTTATAACAAAATAAACTTAAATATATATATAAAAAAAAATAAAAAATCGAAATTCAATACAATTTTAAAAAATAATCGAAACTTGAAAAATTTCAAAAATAATCAAAAATAAATGGGAATTTTCAAATTGTAGACACTAGGATTTGCCTTGTCTGCTTCTGCAAATATCATTATTCTGACTGTTTTCATCGTTCATTAGGGTCAACAGGTTGAGATAGGTCTCTAACATGCATGGACAACCGGTGAACTCTGGTATTTGTAGAGACGACCCATGGCCATCTCTTCGTTGACCCCTCACCGTCATTTGGTTGGAATTAGGATAGAGATTGGAGTCTGTAAGAGATGATGGAAAAGAAGTCTGTTATATTTCTAATTAACAATAAATTATCAAACTCACCAAATCGTGTTTGGTCCATTTGATATGATACATTTGACATCATCGGATATTCATCATCATCATCATTATCATTATTATACATCATCTCATTCGGTACCAAACCCTCGAGTTCTTCCTTCGTTTCCTTCGTGTACTTGCATTCCCTATCCTCATAGTGAAGATCACTTAAACGGCGTATTCCATACTTGACGTCGTTTCCTTGACGAAAGACCACGCCTTCTTCTCGCAGCTCTTCGCTGTATTGATTGGTGGGAGGTTGTGGCCTTGGTCCAGGGATATACTGAGGTATTCCACGATCGGGAATCGATCAAACCTTGTTGGCCCAATAGCTGTTGGCTATTGGGAAACTGCCTCGATGCGGAAACCTGTCTCGAAGAGGGAACCGTGCCCATGTTTTGAACCGTGTTCATGGTTGGAACCGTGTCTATCATTGGAATCGTGTCCATAGTTTGAGTTGTTCCAAACTCGACGCGACTCGACCGAGGATAGCCAGAGTCATGATCGATACTAGAGCGTGGAGTACTGTGAAAGGGATAGATATTGGACTCATGTCCACCAGCCCTCGCCATCGGAATCTGATTGCTTTCCTTGGCATCGATGCTTTCTGGCCACCCAGTTGGCGATTGTCGATTGTGAATTTGAGACGACTGCGGCGGGCCCAATCGACCGATCGAGTTCTGCAGAGTTGATCGTAGGAGGGATTCTTCTTTCCCCATAACGAGACGAGGACGTGAAGGAATCGTTTGTTCATAAGGTTGATTCGCTCGATCATTGTAGGAGAACTCGGAAAACTCATGGAGATCTATTTCTTCTCTTTGCGTTCGCTCTGGACTCACAAAATAATCACCCTCACGATTATCTTGTGGAAGGATCTCAGCTCTAGGAGTCAGATTCCGTGACGTCATCGGGGATCTTTGAAGAGATCGCGATCCACGCGTCGATTCATCCCAAGCACCAGGCGATTGAGGTTCATCTTTCACCATTCGACGACGAGGAGAACGATCTGCATCATCGGGCCTAGAAATTCTTTTAACATACTCCCGGCTTTCATAGCGAATTTCTGTCTCTTGGACCTCTCGCTTTCGAGGTGATCTCGGTGCTTCTTCCTGATCGTAGTAACCACGCCTTCCACCTTGTAATGTTTCTGGCTCACTTTGGAAAACAGAGTTTAATCCACAATTTGGAGATTCATATGGTTCTTGGGGTCTGAAACCTCCTCGTGATACTGTCTGCATTCCAACAAATGTCTCAGTTGGAAAATATTCTCGTTGGAAGCCATCGTGTATATTGGGTGGAAAACCATTCGTAATTTGTGACTCTTCCCCATATGGAACAGCGCCGAGGTCTCTTCTTCGCATGTCCCTTCTTGAAATGTCCACCCCATGGCCTTCCATCTCTTGACCTCTCATCACTTGATCTCTCATTCCTTGATCTCTCAACCCTTGATCTCTCAACCCTTGATCTCTCATTTGATCTTTCATCTCTGGATCTCTTATCCTTTGATCTCGTATCCCTTGATCTCTCATCTCTTGATCTCTCAACCCTTGATCTCTCATCTCCTGATCTCTCATCGCTTGATCTCTTATCCTTTGATCTCGTATCCCTTGATCTCTCATCTCTTGTCTTTCCAACTCTTGACCTCTCATCTCTTGATTTCCCACCTCATGGCTTCTCATATGATGGCTTCCCATCTCTTGGCTTTCAATCTCTTTCCTTCGAAGCTCCACGTTTCGACCAGAATCGATCTGAGGCTTCATCTCAGGCGGTGTCCACTCCATCTTCACATCGTTTTCCATCTTGATTTTCTCTTGCGATGCTATTGTTGTAAAAACCTCCTCCTCTTGGTCACCATCGGACATCGATGCTTTGAGATCTTTGATATCTTGATGATCTTGATCCTTTCGCAACTTCGAATATGTCTTGCTCGATTCCACATCCACCGCATGGGAAGAGTTGGTGATTTCCTTTTTCACCCGATCGTAGGCCGCATCCATCTCTAACGCTGCCACTTGGATCTCCTCCTCCTGCAGCTCCTCCTTCCCATCGCTCGGCGGCTCCTGCTTCACCGGAGACCCATCCGGATCGTGCTTGTTGTATTGCTTGATATACTTCTCATATTGTTTGTTCTTCTTGGCGCCCTTCTTAGCTTCACCAACGATTCCTTTTCCTGGTTTATACTCCGATATACGCATTGTCTTCAGAGTCTCCAACGTCTCCTTGTAGTATTTCATCTCATCTGGACTCGATGATGGAGAGCCGACGTCGTCGTCGTTTTCACCTGGGCATGGTGAAGCGAAGATTTTCTTTGCCTCTTTCGTCAAGAACTCCAACAGCTTCTCCTCCTCCATGCAATTCTGATCGTCCGTCGTCGTCGTCTCGGTTTCGCTTCCTCTCAAGTGCTCGCCCAATCCAAGGTGTTCGCCCAGCCTGCATTGAGTCAAGAGGGCGGCGATCTTGGCCGCGCTCTCCTCGCGCAATTGTTCGCGCAGCTCCTGCTCCCAAGTGGAATCGCCCTCGGCGTCCCTCGACTTTGACTTTCTCCGCGATTTCCTCCCCTGTGGCTTCTCCCTGGCCTTGGCCAACTCTTCTCGTTCCAAGGCGCACTGTTGCTCGGTCAAGACTTCCATGAACTTCTTCGCAATGAACTTCTCATCGCAGCGCTTGGAGGATCGTGACGGAGACTTCGATGAACGCTGTGGTGACTTCGACGATCTCACCGGTGACTTCGATCCCCTCTTCCGCCCATTATCGCCATTGTCCGTCCCTTTTCTCCTCTCGTAAAATTCCTCGGTGTTCAGATCGCTTCCATGGCGTCGATGATTCTTCTTCTTCGACGACGCGTTCCTCCTGCGATGGCCATTCGGATCGCGACTGCAACAGCATTCGTGACGAGGTTTGCAACAGCAGCAACATGGCGGTGGATGACTTCCGCTGGCCGGAAGTTGCGAGTAATCGTAGTAGTATTGATCGTAGCAATAGTTGTACTCGCTGCATGGTGTGAAACCTCGCTCCACATAGGTATTCTGATTGCAGATGACTCCGCTGTAGTTTCCGGACATATTGTAGCGTTGGCTGTATTTCTGGCAACTACTATTGTTGTTGTTCTTGTTGTTGTTACTACTGTGATTACAATCCCCGATGTGAACACAACTCGGTCCGTATTCGAAGCAAGCGAATGCCGTCGGTATCGATTCGACGGTCGAATTCACACACTTCAAATTCTTGGCCAGTCCACAAAAGTCTTTCGGCCTCGCCGTTCGTCCGGTGTTCTTCTGCAGGCCAATCGTTCGCATTCGTGGCCGGCACGAATGGACACTGGATGCAATTGTCGTCCTTTCGTCACGCTCACCTTTCGTTTTGCCCGTCAACAGCTTCTGCTGACTCGACGAATATCTCTCGAATGTATAGTGGATATTATGATTGTTTGCATTGAAATTCTGATCCCAGGTCATATCGTTTTGGATTGCCGCATTCCTCTTCTTGATCTTCTTCTCATGCTTCACACCATCGCCACAATCGTCGTCACCGTCGTCGTCACCATCGATGATGACATCGATCTTGGTATCAGAGCGAGTGTTGAGAAGCGTTTGTCGACGTTTCTTTAGAATGGCAATTTCATGATCGATCTTTTTCCTTAGCTCAGCCACTTCGGGGACTGAGAAACGTTTCGTTCCCTCGGGATCGCGGATTCGCGCGGTCGTCTCTGGGTCTGTGATCGAATCTCTTTTGTTATTGTGTTTGTTGGGGTGGTTGTTGTTGCTGCTTTTGTTGCTGTTGCCGCTTTTGTGACTTTTCTTATTGATTTTCTCTCGATGCTCCTTTCGCGGAGTTCTCGATATTGCATCCTTTTCGAATTTTTCTCTTATTATCGTCTGTTTCCTCTTCACAATGCTATTTTCACTATGTTCTATGACGAGATTTTCTTCTCGCTCGACTACAACACTTTTTCCTCCTGCAATTATTTCTTTGTTATAACATCGTTATATTAGCCAAGTTTTTTGGCTTTAATGGCTTACCTTGTGCCCTTAGATTTTGATAGGTTTCGCCCATGAATTTTTTGATCTTATACAATTTTTTCTTAATTTCTTTCAATTTTTCTAACAAACAACAAAAATTTGGCATTTATTTCAAAATTTACTAACATATGTATATTTTTGGGGAAAATCGAAATTTAACTGAAGGAGCATTATGTTCAGAATTTATTTATATTCGAGAAAGGTTTTCATTCATTCATCTCGTTCATCAAACACCTTTCAATTACCACGTTGTGTTTATTTTGAAATTTCGCTTTTATTTCATTTTTAATTATATTAATTAATTATTAATATTAATTATATTTATATATTATTTTGTTTAGATTAGCGCTACATTGTTTAGCATTTATTGGTGTTGTTTATAGTTTTTTTTATTCTAAATTCTTTTTGCTTGCACATTTTTAATTAAATAAATTTTAAGTTGGTTTGTTAAATATTCAAAAACTTAATGCTGGAAAACCTAAACCGAAAAAACCAACTAATTTGAGTGAAATAATATTTTTTCTTTTTGTTTTTGTTCAATTTAATTTGCAATAAAAATTTAATTATTTCTACATTTTATAAAGATTTACTTGCTTATATTCATTCATCATCATTTCGGGGTTCGCCTTTCAGGCTGAGAGAGAGAGAGAGAGAGCAAACTTTTCAATTTCGTTTGTTCCATAGTTATATTATAATAATATGAATAAAAGCAAATATTTTAGCAGTAATAAAATAATGAAAATATTAACTATTCGTTAGCCATAATTCATATTTGTACTGTGAGATGTTTGAAAACTGCTGGATATGTTTTTCTGCTGTTGTTGTTGCTGCTGCTGCTGTTGTAGTTGCATATGTTGCTGTTGTAGCATTTGTTGCTGTTGAGTACTTTGTTTATTATAATTATTCTCGTGACACCACTCGACGAAATCATCAATAAGTACGGGCCAAGCACCTTCCGAATCATAATTTGTCATATGATCATCGATGTGCGTGGCAAAGTCCAACAACAAATTCCACGTATCCTTCGGTATGGACCGTTTGTGTTTTTCCTATAATAAAATTAAATTCGTATTATCGTACAAAAAAGATGAAGTAAAATCCAAGTAACTAACCGTTAAAAATTTGCACCATATATCCAAGAATTTAAAACGTCCCTTCAGTACAATACCCCAATAGACAATGGCCATTTCCAAGTCGATACCCTTTTGGCCCGGATCCTTCGCATAGTTGAATGTAAATTGATAGAAATCCTTAAATTTACTCAAATCATTTAGCTCTGTATCGAGCATTGTTAGCTTCACTTTCAACTTGTCTATACTATCCACACCAAGATCGGTCATCCCATTGCAGAATTCATCTCGTGTGAATTCACATTGTGTTTCAGCTCGAAATTTCCATGCAATAATCAATACTAGTTTCGAGTCGGGACTCAACTCCAGATCATCGAGAATCGTATCACACCCTC
>CM029563.1:5907259-5928993 GCA_017309665.1 Coelopa frigida | reverse complement strand
AAGATAACATTGAATTAAAATCAATAAACAGAAAAAATCAAATAAAGAAAAAATAATAGCAAAAAAGAAATAGCGAATTAAATATAAAGAAAAAAAACTATGATTCTTGCGCACCTGTTGAGATCCGACGGAGTTGGAAGACGGCTATAAGAATCGTCCAGCGTGGACTTTCTTCTCAGTTCGAATTGGTGCAGATCGGCGGACGGATCGTCGCCAGGAGCGAACGAGAATCAGGTGAAACGGAATCGTGGAAAACAAGTTGCGACGAATTCGATTGCCATTTAAAGGAAGAACGAGGAGATCGAAGCAAGAAGAACTAGAAAATCTCAAAGAGACAGAGACCAGAAGAAGTCAGAAAATGTCGCGAATTGTTTTTTCAAGTTGCATCTTGATCGTCTTGTGTTCATGGCTGCAGACAGCGCAAGCGGTAAGCAGGATACAGGCTGTTTCTACCTCTTTCTGACCGCGATCTCGTTGTCTACACAGGGTGGCGGTTACTTCTACCCGCGGCCCGAACGTCAGCCAGCTGCATTGGCTATGGAATCAGCAGAGATCGAAACACCACAGGGTGGTGAGAAACCCCCAGCCGGAGTTCAGGGCGATTTCATCGAAGACATCATCAATGCCCAGAAGGAGCAGATCCTCGCCTCGATTGTGGGCGACAACGCGTTGGCCGGCATCGGAGGCGGTGCAAGTGGCAGCGAAAAGGCCTACGTCGTCAACAAGTGCGCGAGTTGCAGTAAGTTTGGAATGGGTGGAAAGGGAAAGAAAAATATGGAAACAAATCGATCATTTTTTGATTTTAATTTCCATTTTTTCGGTCTCTCAGAAGTCCAGTCGTTTGTTAAATTGATCGCTCATGATCGAATTGATCTCTTCTGATCTCTAATGATCGAATTGATGACTCCATCGAATTTATATCTATTTACAAAATTTTACGTTTATGATCGAATTGATCTCTCATGAACGAATTATCCCTTCTGATCGAATTGGAATCCTCATAAACAATACTGACAACTAAAAGGAACTTATAGAGAGAATGAGAATTCTCCATCATAATCGAATTGATCTCTCATGATCAAATTGATGTATAATGATCTTATGGAACACTCATGATCTAATTGATCTTTCTCAATCGATTTGATACCTCATGATCTCTATTGATCATTTTATCTCTCTTGATCGAAATTTATTCCTCAAGTTCGAAGCAATCTTGATAGAATTGATCATATTGATTACTTATGATCAAATTGATTATTCATGATCGAGTTGAATCCATCATGATCGAATTGATCTACAATGATCGAATTGGATCCCTCATGATCTAATTGATCTCTCATGATCTCTAATGATCGAATTGATGACTCCATCGAATTTATATCTATTTACAAAATTTTACGATTATGATCGAATTGATCTCTCAAGGTCGAATTTATCTCTCAAGGTCGAATTCATCCCTTCTGATCGAATTGGAATCCTCATAATCAATACTGACCACTAAAAGGAAATCAATTTCTTTTTATTATCTTTCTTGATCGTTTTGATCTTGTTCCTGACTTTAATTTACTATCGCCGCTTCTCCTCCCCTTCTCCCCCCGCAGCCTGTGGCGTTCCCAACGTGAACCGCATCGTGGGCGGCGACGTGGTGCGCACCAACAAATACCCCTGGATCGCGCAAATCCTTCGCGGCACATTCCTCTTCTGCGGCGGCACCCTGATCAACGATCGTTACGTTCTGACGGCGGCCCACTGTGTCCACGGCATGGACATGCGATCGGTCACCGTGCGCCTGTTGCAGCTCGATCGATCCTCGAAAGAGGGCGGCATCACGCGACGCATCAGCTTCGCCCACCCGCACTCTGCATACAGCCCCACGACACTGGTTAACGATATCGCGCTGCTGCGTCTCGATCGCCCTGTGCCGTTGGCCGACCCGATACGACCCGTTTGCCTGCCCAGCAGCGCTTACCAGAATTTCGATTACAAGCAAGCTGTGGTCGCCGGTTGGGGTCTGACCACGGAGACAGCGGGCAGCACATCGAACGTCCTGCAGGAGGTCACCGTGCCGATCATCACGAACGCCGTGTGCCGCAAGACTTCGTACAAATCGATGATCGTCGACACGATGCTCTGTGCTGGGTTCGTGAAGACGGGCGGCAAGGATGCCTGCCAGGTGGGTTCAAAATGAGCTTGATTCTAAATCGATGGTTTTGACTTCTCTTTGGTTTCCTCTCTTGAATTTATATTCCCAAACACAGGGTGACAGCGGTGGACCTTTGATCGTGCGCGACACCATCTTCCGACTGGCGGGTGTCGTCTCCTTCGGCTACGGTTGCGCCAAACCCGATGCGCCCGGCGTCTACACTCGCGTCAGCCGCTACTTGGACTGGATCTACGCGAACACCAGGGATGCCGTCTACTGCTTGAAGTAGTGGAATTTATTGTATTTTGATCGAGAAATAAATACAAATCTATTTATGAAAACTGAAATTAAAGAAATTGTTCAATTAAAAGTCTGAAATTAAACTCTGAAGCACTTTATTTGTATTCAGAAGGAATTTTTTCCAACTCTTATGAAGTTTTTTTCTACTCTGAAGAAGTTTATTCCGACTCTGAAGCAGCTTTTTTTTAAACTAGGAGGCAGCTCTTCAAGCTTTGAATCAGTTTCTTTGTATTAAGAAGCAATTTATTTACTCTCATCTTCAGTTTTTTTACACTCTGAAACAGTATAACAGTTATTCCTGGCATCTTTTTTTTAATTCCACTCAAATATATCTGCTTTATGGGCGATCAAATTAATTGGAATTAATTTATTTTAAATATTAAATATTCATTGTATTAAATTAATTTTTTCACTATTTAAAAATTAAATGATTCCATTATATTCGCATTAAATTTTAAATTGGACCCACATATGGTTGTAAAATCAACCTTTAATTCAATGTCGTCTTCATTTTCATATCCTTTCACATTTTTGTATCTTTTCATCAGTAGTTATTGTTATTTTTTGTTGCTGTGATTATTGTTGTTACTATAGTTATTGTTTCTTTCATAATATTGATGCTGATTTTTTTTTTCTTTTTTGCTGATTTTCTCTCTTTTATTGTTGTTATCTCTTCCCTTTTGCTGTCGGGATGGTATTTTAACATTTTTAATTATGTCTGTTGTTTTTTTAATTCGTGTTTAATTATTCGCAGCTTGTCGCGTGAATTTATTAATAATTTTTTTCGCCGCAAGGGGTCGACGTCGTCATCGTCATCAACGATGGCGATCACAGATGACGACAATTGATTGAAGACAACGAGCGACGAACGAAATTATGTTGGAGATGATTTTTATACATGATTCTTGAATGGTAACTTGTGGTTGTTGTTTAATTTCTGAGATTTCAGAGATGTGTTTTGGATTATTTTATTTTTTTTTATATTTATTATTTGTATTTTTTTAAATTTTTTTATTTGTTATTTTTCATTTGTTTCTTTTTTTCTCTTGAACACATGGGATCTCTTAGTTTATTGTTTTGATTTTTGGTTGTTAATGTGATTAATTCATTGGTTTTTATTGGTCGTTTTTTTATTTTTAATTACTTTTTGTTTTATAATTTTTGTTTTGTGTTTTTCTTTTTAACAATTGGTCATAAATTTGTCATAAATATGTATTTTATTGTTTTTATTATGAACATTTCAAGGACATTTCTTCTTTTCCTTCTCGTCCACATCATCAATTGTCATTAGTTATTGATTTTTCATGAGTGTTGTTGTGAATTTTTATTATTTCATGTTTTTACTATTTTATTATTTCATATTTTTACTATTTTATTATTTCATGTTTTTACTATTTTTATTATTATTGATGTTGACGTTGATATTTCTTTAATTTTTATCATTGTTGATGTTGTCGTTGATATTTATGTTTTTATTTTTTGTTCATATTGTCGTTGATCTTGTTTCTGTTGTTGTTTTAGTTCCTGTTGTTATTTTTTGTTATAATTTCTGTTTATATTTTTGTCGTTGTTGTAATTATTTGTTGTTTTTATTGCTGTTGTTGTTATCTGTTGTCATTTCTGTCATTCCTTATAAATCTCGTTCATTCGTTCGCCACGTCGCTGTCGCTATTTTTACCACGAATGCGATATCCTTATTTTTCTCAATGTGGCAGTTTGTGTCGTCTTTATTGTTGTAATTGTTGTGGAAATATTTCACATTTTTTTTCCATTTTCCTTGTTATGTTTGTTATTGTTATCGCTCTTGTTATTTTTGTTTTTAGTATTTTTCTTGTTATTTTTGTTATTGTTATTTTTGTTATTGTTATTTTTGTTATTTTTCTTGTTATTTTTATTGTACGCATACATTTTTCCTTTGTGCGTTTCTTGCCGCTAATAATCTTCGACAATTTAATGGATTTTTGAAATCTGCGGCATCTCTGCGGATCTGGAATTGTTGTCGTTGTTATTGTTGTTGTCATTTTTGTTGTTGTTTCATTTGTCATTGTTATTTTTGTTGTTATTGTAGTCCATGTTGTTGGTATTATAGTCCTTGTTGTTGTTGATTACAGTCCTTATTATTGTTGTTTGGGACAAAGAAATCTGTTGCAAAGTTGTTAATATGCCATTATTGTTGTTGTTGTCGATGTCGCACTAATTGAACGCATATTTTAAGCGACAATTATTGCGACATTCGACGGCGGCTTTTTTCAACTAAGAGAACCAACAGACAGAGACAAATAAGAGGGAAATACATTAAATACCAAACGATAAATATATCAAAATAAAGGAAATACAAAAGTAAAGAAAATAAAATAAAGAAGAAATAATTGGAATTCAAGGAATTAAATCAATAAGCACAGGAGCAAATGATCTGCATAGGCCAAAGGGAAAAAAGAGATCAAATGAATAGAGGATGTTGCCAGATTAATGGCAAAACATAGATATATTTGCTTGTGAAAATCTGACCCATGAAGATGTAATAATACAATTTTTTTTTAAATTAAAAATATTTCTTTGTAATATTATAATGAAACTTAAAAAATTATAGAAAATATATATAAAGAAAATATAATATATATATAAATATATAAATAGAAAATATAATAAAAATTAAATAAAAATATTTTTTTTCCACAATTGAAATATATTGTAAAAATATACATTATTCATATTGCATTATATTTAAAAATGATATGTTATTAAATTGTTATTATTAATTATTTATATTTAGTACAATTTATACAAAAATCGAAATTTTAAAAAAAATTTTTATTTTATTATAATAAAAATAACTTGTTTCATATAAAATATGTATAAATGTGGAAAATTAAATATTTCCCTCGAATTTCGCTCCATCAACAACCTCAGAGTAGGTCGAATGTGGAAAGAAAGTGGAAGAAACTTTATAATTAGATAATTATGAACACTTGGAGTAAATGCCTCCAAATTACCATAATCTGACAACACTGTTAGATGAGGGCGTTGCCAGCAAGCGGAACAATTTGCACTCTTAAATACCAACACACACACACACTCAATACATAGAGACTCGTTACACATGGTAATTTTCCACTTTGCATTCAATTGTTGTATTTTTCAACAATTATATTCGAAAAATCCGTTTCCCGTTTGTGAACTAGTTTGATTTTCTTGAAAACGATGGCAACACTGGCCGAATGAAATCGTATGCAAAAATGTTATCTTGAATCAATTGAGGCAATTAAACATAGCAGCAATATAAAAAAACAACACAAGAGCAACGATAGTAGCAACAACAATGTAGGAAGAACGATGGTAGCAACAACAACAACAATTGTACGGAAAGGAGCAACAACAATGGTAGCAACAACAACAAAAATAGTATCAACAACAACAATTGCAAAGTAGAAAACAAACTTGATTTCTTTCAAGCATAAAATTGCTGCAAACATGTTTTTATCAAGGAAATAAGAGAGGGAAAAAACAGAAGCGAAGGGAAAGAAACAGAGAAGAGAAGGGAAGAGACAGAAGCAGAAGGGAGAGAAACAGAGAAGGAGGGAAAGAAACAGAGAAGAGAAGGGAAAGAGACAGAGGAGAGGAAAGACAGAGGAGGAGTAGTGAAATGAAAGATGTGAAAGAAGAGGAGGAGTAGTAAAATAAAACAGTGTGAAAAAGAGGAGTTGCAAAAGGGAGGAAGAGGGCGGTGAAGGAAATTTCTGCTCAGACAGAAGTGCAATTAAAAATGCATATCAGGATAAATTAGCATAAAAATGGCATAAATGAGTGGGATAGAGAGCAGGAACAACAAAAACAGAAGATGACTATGACAAAAAAAAAAATTACAAGATAAATAAAAAAACTACAAGAAGAAGTAAAAAACTATACGAGAAGAAGTACAAAAAACTATAAGAAGAAGAACAACAAACTATGCAATAGAAGAACAACAACTACGCATAATAGAAGAAGAAGAACAACAACAATAATGTCCCCAACGGCAACTTAATGTCTACAAATGCAAGAAATAAATGCAAGAAATTTTCCCACCATTTCCATGCGAAGATAGACATTTGCACAGAATGCGGAGGACGTTGAAAAGGGAGAGAGAGAAAGAGGGCGAGAGGGATAGAGTAGGAAAGAGAAGGGATCTTTTTGAAAAAAAAAAATGAAAACAAATAGAAAAAAGGGAAATAAATCAATGTGAAGTACATATTTTACATACCGAGAGAATGTAAAAACAGTATGAATAAAAAAGAATGAATAAAATAAGAATGAATAAGAATAGAAGATAAAGCATCAGCAATGACTTTGGCATGAAGCCTAATTAGACTTTAACATTTCAATTAAATCGTTTTTCTTCCTCCTTTCTCTCACTCTTTCACTACTTTATTCGTCTCCGTTTTAATTATTTCATTTGTTCTCTATTTTTTCTGGGCTCATTTAGAAAATAAAACGAGTAAAAATCGCTTCAAATTCAAAAAAAATAACAAAAAATAAAAATAAAGAAGTAAAATTAAAATATGAAGCAAAAATAAAAATATTTATTATTATTTATATTTTATTTTTTAAATTTAAATATTTTTTTTATTTATTTTATATTAAATGGTTTTTGTAAAAAATATTTTTTATTTATTTTTATTTTTTATTTTTAATTCATTTGAATTTTTATATTTATTTTATTTTAAAGTTTTTTTTTTTCATTTTAAATATGTTTTTTTATGTTTTTTTTGTAACAATTATTTTTCTTTCCTTATTTTTAGTTTATATATTCTTTTCTCTCTATTTTTAATGTTTTACTTTAAGAAAGAAAGTTAACAAATTGTTTAATTATGCTCCCTGATGGTTTAATTAGTACTTCTTTTAATGGCTCTACTTAAAAGCTAAATCTCGTTAAGACTTAAGAGGAGACCGTGTTTTAAATGTGATTTAAAGTGGTGAGAGCCGAGTTAAACAGCTGTTGAAGTAAAAGAAGTTTAAGAAGATGAAGAAGCAGAAAAGTAGAAGAAGTTGAAGAAGTTTTCAGAAACTGAAGGAGTTGAAGAAGCTGAAGGAGTTGAAGTCAGTTTCCGATCTCCCACGACTTCCGAGATTTGGGGGAGTTGTTTTTACTAAACTCTAGACTCGGAATTAGTTCAGAGAATTTTAGAGAACTTCAGAAAATCTATCAACCCTTTGTTGTCAAAACCCAGGCTCATTAAGGCCGCTTGAGTTCTATATCTCCCTCCCACTATTCCCCTCTCGCTCACACCTTGTCCATCACGTGTTGATTCGCCTGGAACGTCTATCTGACTCTTTGTCTGTCTGTCCTTGTAGAAGCCCCCGGCAGCGATTTATGGTGGGAACCACGTGCGACCCAACAAATGTGCATAAAATTAAATGCACAAGTGATTCAAGAGGAAGAAGTTGCTCAAAGTAAAAGAAGTTGCTTAAAGTAAAAGAAGTTGCTTAAAGTAGCCAACGATCGACGATAAGAGAGCGAGGAAAATTGAAAAAAAAAATGCTCAGATGGAACCAGTGATTAGAGAAGAAGAGGAAGGAGGAGGAGAAGAAACTCTTTCGACTTCACAGAAAAAGTCGGCTGCAGTCTTAAAATGGCAGGTTGAAGCAGACGAGATGATGAATACCGAGGTCACAAGGTTGACGAATTTCAATTGGAGTTTAATTTGCAACGCCTACAAGAGATATCTCGGCAACTATCTCTTTCTCTCCCCAACGGATCCTTGGCGATTTCGTTCGCTCGACCTCGTTGCCGGCTGTCGGTTGAGCGCTCATTAATTAACCCAAATTTGTCCGAACCTCACGAAAGTCACCTTGAAGGCCAAGCTCAACTTTTAGAAAAAAAAAGGGGGAGATGAGTGAATGAGAGGGAGAGAAGAGTGAACGAGAGAGATGAATGTGCTATAGAGTCGTGGAAAAGAGAAGATAACAAGAGGGCGGTGGGTCGATTCATGTTGTGGAAATTCATCAGCCAACAGGTTGATGAGTCGTTTGGAAGATCGTGGAAACCTCTGCAATGAAGTTATTCATCTCTAATGAAGCTCTTAAGAAACTCTTCAACTTCAGCTAAACTTCTAGTCGACTCTATGATGAATGCTTTAATGAATTCATGACCTTCAATCAATCCAAGAACTTCAATAATCCATAAACTTCAATCAATCAATAACTTCAATCAATCCATAAGCTTCAATCAATCCATAAGCTTCAATCAAACCATGAGCTTCAATCAATTCGTGAGCCTCAGACATTCATTGACTGCTTCCAATTATTTCCACAAGCTCCAATAGTTCACATCCTTTTCCTCTTCATCGACTTCTCTCATCCTCCCTCTTCTACTTCCATCCTTCTATCTCCTTAATTCATTTCCCTTCATCATCGCTTTCTCCTGCTCTCTCTGAACCCACTGCGGAGTTTTCAACGACCTCTCCTCGATTTCTCTCACCACCCACTCAAACTTTTGCCCTCTTCTACTCCGTCTCCTTCTCCACCTCCACCTTCTCACGATCACGATTTCCCCCCTCAATCCTTGAATCAAATTTGATGGGGCGGGAGCTCGGTTTAGGAACCAGGTCGAGACGAACCACGACTGGACCCCGGGCATCGAGAGCTGCAGGTGACCGCATGTTTTACATTGTTTGCAACAATTTTCTCAATGGTGTGTATAATTTGGGAAAAATTTATACTTGATGGATTCTGAATAATTTTAAAAATTCCTTGAAAATAACTTTAATTTTTTAAATATTTTGTCATAAATATTTTCATTCAGAAAATAATTTATCAAATGATGGGAAAATAATTTATTATAATTTTTTTCGTTTTCTTTATTTACAAAAGTGTTTTATAATTTTTTTTAATATTTTGAAATACATTTTTTAAATTTTAGTTCTTTCATAATATTTGGATTTGAAAAAAATTTAACAAATTTTCACAAAATAATTTTCTATGATTATACACATATTTCCTTTACCAAAAAATATTTTTCGATTAATATTCATTGTAAAATATTGTTTTGATTTGTTCGGATATTATTTATGGATAATTCTTCATTCTAAAATATCAATTTTTGAATGAAATTCTTCGTTTGCGAGAGATTTGTTTCCCTCGACCCAGAAAGAAACGACCGGACTCGACTGAACTTTGGCTGAAACAATTTGTGTAAAACCTGAAGCTCGTGGTTGAAACCGGATCGCGTCGGAACCCAATTTAAACTTCGCTCATACTTCGATCCAGTTTTTCGAGATTTTGTTTTTTCATTTTTGTCGGTTTTGTTCGATTTATTGGTTTTGTGTTATTTTTGGTGAAATTTTCGATTTATTTTGTTATGACAAGAAAACATAAAATATTGATAATTTTTTGTTTATCGATAATATTTGCGTTTCGATATCGATCATTAATTTATCTTTGTCTGATTTTTTGTGCAATTTTCGATTTATTTAAACTTGATAAATTTTGAGTTTATCGAACATTTTTACGTTTATCGATAACTTTAAACTATTGAACTATCGATAAATTTATTAATTTATAACAATCGGCGCCTGTTTTGGCAGCACATGTTGCTTGCTGCTGTCGCTCGCACCAAAAATTCACCGATCGTGTCGAAGAAAAAATAAGCTCCGAGTGAAAAACCATTCAAGCGATGGAGCGAGGATCGATGGAATGGATCGATCGATCGTTATCGAACGCAAATTAACAGCTTCTGCGGCCCAGAAACCGGCTTCCTGTGCTGTGGTTCTTTTTGCTGTTGTGTTGCTTTTTGCTCTTTGTTTTTAGTTTTTTATCTTTCGGATATTTTTGCTTTTTATTGTTATTTTTTTTTAACTTCTTCTCATTTTTTGCTCCATGTTGTTACTGTTTTTATGCTGCAGTCTCGATTGTTGTTGTCATGGTTGCCTGCATGACAACATTCTGTTGCATTCTGTCTGCATTTCTGTTCGTCCGTCCATCTGTCTGTCCGCCCATCTGTCTGTCCGTCCATCTGTCTGTCTGTAGTCGTCGTCTTCATCGCTGCGATTGTCTGACATACTTTCAAGAATGCTGCTCCGAGTCCTCAACAGTTGCCAACAACATGTTGTAGTTGTTGTCATCGTCGTTGTTGATATTTGAGACGTTGCAGTAAAAAATAACAACAACAACGAGTTAAAAACACTTTACAACAAGGACAAATTCGGAGGTGGGAGGGAGAGAGAAGAGAGGGAGATGAAGGAAAGGTCTTTGGCGAGTCTGATGGAGTCTGCCAGACATGGACCACTTTTTGCTGCTCTCGTTCGAGGTGCAATTGTTTTTATTGTTGGTGTAGTTGTTGGTATTACAGTTGTTGTTGTAGCTATTGATATACAGTAGTAGCTGCGTTGTATTTTGCTGTCATTGTTGTTGTTGGTTGACTCCTTTGCGAGGGACGTTGGACGGAGGCGAGCTTCGAATGTAAAGTGGAAATTTATGTTTTCATCGATGAAGGTGTTGAGAGAAATGAGGCAGGAAAGCGAAGGGAATGAGGAAGGAATTAGGAAGATATGGGTGAAGAATGAGGAAGGAATGAAGAAGGAATCAGAAAGGAATGAGGAAGAAATGTAGATGAAATGAGGAAAAAATAACGAAGGAATGGGAAAGAAATAAAGAAGGAATGAGCAAGAAAAAATAATAAAAATTTTTTTTTTCTTTTTATACATATTTATTTTCGACGAGAGCCAACAGAGTTATTTTTTCCAGAATAATTTACCAAAATTCTTTATTTTTAGTTCATTATAAATTTTTCTAAAAAAATTTCTGTCTTCTAAAACCATGAAATTGAACATAAATTTAAAAATTTTTATAAAAAAATAATTTTGAGGTTCTGAAAAAAATTTATCCTAATTTTTGAAGGCTATATTTTTTCATATATTGATTTGTATTTTTTTTATTAGCATTATTTTTTTTGCAATAACCAATGCAAATTTTTAATTTCAATTTCTCTCCTTATTTTTAGCAGCGCCATTCTACCCATCACTAGCGAGGACACGATCTCGCCACCACTATAGCAGAGACAAAAACCCCGTCGACGAACCGGTTCACGATCGCTTCATGTTCCACAACAACAACAACGACACTTGTAGCCGTAGCACAAATCACAATGGAGGATTACATCACAGTCGTTGAGGTGGATGATCCACGTTCCAAAGACGCGAACCATCAGCACGAAAGTGGACAACAGCGACCTCCGCTAGTCAATAGGAAAAGCTCGATACCCGAGGATTCATCATTTATCACAGTGCTATCGATCAATAATAATCCACATTTGCTTGGCAATAACAACAATAATAATAATAGTAACAGCGATAATAAACTCAACAACGATAACATGAATCAAAGCAATAACATGAATCAGAGCAACAACATGCATCAAAGCAACAACATGAATCACAGTAACAACATCAATCACAGCAACGGAATGATTCACAACAACACCATCACTCATACCAACGACAGCAACAACACCAACAACAGTATCAACGGCAGCAACAGCATCAATGCCAACAACATCAGCAATGTCAACAACAGTATCAATGCCAACAACAGCAACAATGCTAACAGTTTCTACAGCAGCAACACAACGATAGAAACAACAACCGCCCCGCTAAGTGCGGACACCAACCACATCACGGACACCAACCCCATCTCGGGCTTACCGGAAACGGAAACCCTGATCGTCTACCGTCTGCCAGGCGAACGTCTCGGCTTCGGTCTTAAATTCCAGGGCGGCACTCGCTCCTCGGAGCGTGTTCAAAAGCTCTTCATTCAATCCTGTGCCGCCGATAGCCCCGCATCACGAGTTGCCGCCAGTTGGGGCCTCTTGCGCGAGGGCGACGAAATCGTCAGCATCGACGGCCGACGCGTTGTCGAATTGACGCGCATTGAATGTGTGCGTGGGCTCAAGGACAATGTGGCCATTCGGCTGGAAGTGCGCAATGGCCACGGTCGAAAGCCGGCCACCGAGGAAGAGTTCGCCAATGGTTTATCATCAACTCAGGCCTCTGGGGGAGACGTCCCCAAGGTCTCTGCTTCGTCCACCGCCAACAGTTCGACTCCAGGGATGAAGGCGTGTCCACCGCCTCCGCCGCCGGTGCCGCCGAGGAAGTTGGTCAAACGGAAGTCGCTCAAGGAGGCCGCCTCAGACTCGATGAAGAGTGGAAACGGAAGCTCTCTGACGACTGGAGGAAGCTCCAATGGTGGCGACGCCTCTTCCTCCGATAAGCCCTTCACCCCGCCCCCCGATGCCGAATACTACATCAATCTCTTCTCCGACACGCATTCGATCAAAGCCGAGTCCGAATCGGACGACACGGCTTCAACGATCTCCACCGTCATCGATAAGTTCTCGATGAGCTCGAACTATTCATCGGAATCGGATCTCTCGAGTTTCGCCTCGTTGACAAATGGCGGCGCTGTGATTCACAAATCGGAGTTGGCCAAAGTTTTAAAACCCTTCACCATGCTCGAGGAGGAGTTCAACGTGGTCAATGGTGTGGATGCGATGGGAGCGGGAACCTCAACGATGACGATGACGACGACATCGATGGGATCGATGATGACGTCTGGTGTTGCGCTCGAGGAGTGTTTCAAAAAGGTTGCTGCCTCCTCGTCAGGTTCGGATGCCGTCGATACTTCGTCCCTCGATATCCTTCGGCACACTTTGATCCCTGGCAACAACTACGAGAACATCGAGTTCAAGACGGAGAAACACAATGACTATGAGAATGTTGAGTTGAGGTTTGGAAGGGCGTTGAACACAAATACAGCCGTTAATGCTACGGCTACGCCTACCAATACTCCAGCCACGCCCACCGATGCTCCAGCATGGCCCACCAATTCATCAACAACGCCTTTGAGTACTTCAGTGACTTCTCCAATCACTCAAACCACTCCAATGACACCACCAACAACTCCAATAACTCCTCCACAACAACTCCGTTGACGCCTACAGCTGCGACTCCAACCACGCCCACGGCTACGCCCACTCCGAAGCCCCGTCTGACATCATCGTCGCCTCCGGTGGAGCCGAAGAAACGTTCGATTATTCCGATGCCACGCAAGATGACGACGCCCATTCGGCGACCCATCGAGGTGGACACACCAAAGGTGCCTGAGAATGCAGGAAGGGGGATCATGAACACGCCTCCAACCACGCCTACAAAAGCAACTACGCCCACAAGTGGAGCAGACGTGGTTAACAACGAACTGAAGGAAGTTCAGACGAAGGTTGAAACTCCAAAGGTTGAAACGCCCCACCTCCCTCACCACGCCCCCAGCCACGCCTACAAGTAAAATCGCAACCACAAACACAACCAACTCCAGCTCGAGTTCCACCCCGGCCAAGGAGTTCATGACCAAGATCCCGAAGGCCATCGCATCGGTCTTCTCGCCGAATTCTCTTCGCGTGATGGAGCGGGCCAAAACCGAGAGCGAGATCCGGCTGAAGGCGGCCCAAACGATGAAGGCCGCTGGAAGTGGAGGCGGAGTTGATTCGTTGCTCAAGCAGCAGACGAAGATGTTCCTGCAGAGCGAGATAGCGACATCGTCGAGAGGTGGCAGCAACGAACGATTGGATCGGCAGATGAAGGAATCACCATCGACTGGTGGAAGACACTCGATGACCTCATCGATGATGATGACATCGCCTTCTTCTATCAAATCGCGCATCCCGGTGGTTTTGACGCCCAAGAGATCTTTTGAGTTGGACACGAACCAGACGATGACACAATCGATGACATCACCAGCAATGAACACTTCGATGACCGCCTCAATGACGACTTCACCATCGATGACCACCTCGATGTCGTCCCTCGTGGACTCGACTCGGAACACGACCAGCCCCTCGAATATCCCGCGTCGCCTGATGCAAAAAGCAAAAGTCCGAAACAGACTTGAAGCTCAATCTCTATCGTAGCAAGTCGAAGGAGCCGAGTCCAACAACGACACCGACGATGATGAAGTTACCGTTGCAGCGAACCTCCTCGGCTGAGTCGAAGCTACGAAGTCCCGATCGCACCCTGATCCCCGTCTACAGCGGCGGCCTCAACCAATCGACGGCGATGTCCACATCGATGACGACCTTCTCGTCAACGGAGTCGCTGAGCTCGACATCGGGATTGAGATCGGAAACGGGATCGGGATCGGGTTCGACATCGGTTTTGGGATCTGTGTCTGGATCACTTCAAGGCGTTTCCTCACGATCCTCACCGAAGGGTCCGAAACCGAAGCCGCCCGAGCGACTCCAATCGTTACCGAACAAGACGCAGATTCCTAAGTTCCAAACCGGTTCTGGTACAGGATCAGTTACAGGTTCAGGTCCAGGATCAGCTTCAGCTCTAGGTTCAGGTTCAGTTCCAGGTTTAGCTTCATCACCATCGACGCCTCCTCCTGTCTCCACCTCCTCGGTGATGATGGTGGAGCGCCAGGCGGCATCGCCTCAAATGTCACCGCCCACAACGACCACGCCCACCATGCAGACCTTCTTCAAACCAACAACGACAACATCATCTTCAACCACGTCTGGAGCCAATCGCGAGATTCGGTTCAAGATTCAGACCTACGAGAGTAAAGTTTTGGAGGAGTCGAAGGAGCCATCAGGCTCTACCTTCGCCATCGATATCAACGGAAATGAGGATGCGAAAATGCCGAGTCTTTTCGATCTGGTTCGAAGGGGGTCGGGGGTGAAGGAGGAATCGACGACCTCGGGGTCGGGTATAAAAATACATGTGAAGAAAGAGGCAGAAGTCGAGGATATGAAAGAAGTTAAGAATGAAAAAGAAATCGAGAAGGATTCGGAAGTCGAGGACGAACCTCAACCCGTTGTCGTCGTTGGCAAATGCATCAAGGTCACCGAAGATCATCAGCCCTATTACTCGAGCTCCAGCTCAAGCGCCAGCAGTGACGATGAGGACGATTTGGGTCCTGGTGGTGAGAAAGATTACGAGATCGAGGATGGTGAGAAGTTGGGCCCACCAGAGGTGATCAATGGACCGGGGCCATCCGAGGCATATTTCAATCTCTATTGGCACTCGAATATGTTGCCTACAATTGGCGAGGTCGAGGAGGAGTTTTCGTCGTTGGAGCCACAGTCGTTGCCCAGTGGGTGAGTGAGGGGAAGGGATTCAAAAGGGTGGAGAGTATAGAGAGAGTGTAGAAAGACGGAAGAGATATGGTAGAGAGAGTGATAGAGAGAGAGAGAGGATTGAGAGATGACAGAAAGATGATAGAGAGAGAGTATAGGAGAGTATAGAGAGAGAAAAGATAAAGAGACCAATTTATATAATAAAATATAATAAAATATAAATGATAACCAAAGATAATAAAAGGGTATAATAAAAATAAAAATAAAAACAGGAAGCTTTGCCTTCCAATTCAATTGCATTGGGATGAAAGAACCACTATCCATTAGAACCAGAAACGAAATTATAAAGCTACGATAAAAACGAACCCAAACCCCTTCCAAAATAAAATTGCAATCACTAATACCACAAGTGTTACTGCCACAATAGCTCCTACCACAATAGTTAATACCACATAGTAAATATTATTAATAGCTACTACCACATCAGAAGTCAAGACTATAGACTATACTACTATACTATAGACTATAACACTATATCACTGTACTACCACTATATACTAAATACCACTACAGATAATGATTTTTACTACAGCTATAACGAAAACTCTAATGACACCCATCGAAACTTATCTCGACTTTGGCTACGATAAGAGCCGGCGAAGTGCAAACTTAATTTTGCAAACACACGATGGACAGACGGACAAATGGATAGATGGATGGATGGACAGGGGTGGGGCAAAAAGAGGGAGGTTGGACACAAACAGGTTGAGGGAAAGAGATAGAGGGAAGGCCAGACCGAAAGGCAGACGTACAGAACTCCGATAGACAGACCTCCTTCACACCTTGCCGCAAGCTGATAAGAGAAGCGTGGCGAAGTGAAAGGGGAAGAGATTGTGGAGAGAGTGTGTTATAGAGAGAGGGAGAGATAAAAAGTGAGATAGAGAGAGAGAAAAGAACAAGTGGTTAAAATACGATAGTTGCACAGAGAAGTTCCCCGACACGACTCGTGTGAAAATAGAAATTGAAAACAAGTTCAATTTGTAGTCACGGTAGGCAGAAGACAAGGCCAACTACGGTTAGTTAGTAAACACAGACGTAATTTCCGTTTGTTGTTGCTTCATCTGGTTTTTTCCAAAAAACAAAAAAAATAACAACAAGACAAGATAAAACAAACAAGAAGAAGGTCTTTCATACAGGTCTTTACTCCATCATTCTCTCTCTCTCTATCTATCAATATCTATCACTCTGTATTTCTTTTACAAGAAGATGTGTGGGTTGTTTTTGAAAATATTTTAGTCTAATTGTTTGGTATAATTTCAGACCGATTGTCATCGTGGACGACTTGAGTCAGAAGAAGCACCAGGAATCACAAGAAGAAGCCGGAGAACAACTAGAAGAACAATTAGAAGAACCACCAAAAGAACAATCACAAGAAGTCCAAGAAAAAGAATCACAAGGACAACCTGAGCCGACACCTGAAGCCAAAAATTCGATCGCGCCATCATCGTCAGCTCCTTCATCCTCCCGGAAGGAACCTCCACCGACCCTACCGAAGCCCAGGAAGTCCTCGCCCTTCATCGGGGTCCCCGTTCAGCCCCCGACCGTCCCCAACATGCAGTTGGAGCGAGAGTTGAAGGCAGCAGCAGCGAAAACAACCAGCGACGAGGCAGCGATGCCAACAACATTAACTGAGGCAACGCAGTCAACAACGTCGACTGAGGCAGCGAACGAGGTGACGATGGCTGAAGAGGATCGAGCCGAGGGAGGTGCCGAGGGCGATGTCGAGGCGGAAAGAGTAAATAAACAAATCACAGATAAGCAACCGCTAGAAGCAAAGAGAGTTGGAGAGCGAAAAAATGCAGTTGATGAAGGAGAGAAAGGTGAGATGGAAGAACAAGCAGGTGGATGAAAGAGAGGTGGATGAGAAGGTGGAGGAGGGGAAGTTGTTGGTGGAAGCGGCGAAGTTGAAGGTGGAGGATGAGAAGTTGAAGGTTGTGGGAGCCATCGAAGTGGAGCAACTTGACACTGAAAGCCGTCCCATCGATAGCGAAACGAACCACCTCAGTCGAAGCCGACAAAAGACACAACAGCAACAAGACAACAACAAGACAACAGAACAACAACAATGTCGCTGGCGTCAGCACCAACGAATCCACCAACGTTGCTGGTTGTGATAAGATAAGAACCGTTAATACCCAACTGATAACCGTGATGGAAATGAACGAATCCGCAAGCCGAAGAGCGTGATGATGATGATGTTGATGACAAAGTCGAGGTGGGCAAGTGAATGGCGCAGGAATGCAAAATAACATACAACACAAATGAGAACACTCATTACAGAAACCAACAATAAAAACAGGTGAATTAATCAACCGATACCACTGAAATTCCAACGAACACGAATTCAGTGAGTGAACATCAAACGATGGCGACAGTTGGAAACGCTGAAGCGGTGCTATCGAAGGAGAGGAAGAGATGGAGGTGATTGAGTTGGTGAAGGAGGAGATGGTTTCAGGAAGCACCAGCCAGAGCGAGGTTCAGACCAAGACGATGTCGTCGAGCGAAAAACAAGAGTCCATCGTTTCACAAGAGTCCATCAAATCACAAGAGGTCATCGAATCAAAAGAGTCCATCAAATCACAAGAGTTGATCAAATCACAAGAGTCCGTCAGATCACAAAAGATCATCGAGTCACATGAGTCCAAGACCAAGATCACTTCACATGAGGCCATCACTTCCAGCGAGACCTCGGCTTCCGAATTAATCAAGAAGATGAAAGAGGAACAAATGCAAATTAAGGAAGAACAGATCCAAATGAAGAAGGAACAAATCCAAATGAAGGAAGAAGAGATCGCGTTCAATAATGAAAAGATTCAGGAGTTGATGGCCGACCAATTCCAGACATCGCAGCATCATCGCACAACGACCACAACGAAGGTGATCAAAACCAAGACAAGCTCAAGCTCCAGCAGCAGCTCACGCACCTTGGAAACCAACAGCAGCCTCCTGGACTCCGTCCTGCCAGCCGAGTTTCAAGAGAGTTCTGAAACATGATGATGACGAAAATGATGTCATGTCAAAGTTAACGAATCCATCGTCATCGTCGTCCTCGATCGCTTTCACCCCTTCAGCCGTATGCGGAGCGAACGGGACCCGCCAAGGTCACGGTGTTCGAGGAGCAGAAATTCGAGAGTCGATCAAAGAGCATTCACCGAAATTCGCACTCGAGCAGCCGATGGCTGAGGAGAAGTTGCGCCAAAGCACCGAAGCGCATCGGGAGCGAGGTGGCTTCAGGAAGGTGAGCAGTCGTGATGATCTGGAGGAGGCCAACGAAGACGAAGGAGGAGCGAAAGAGGAGAAACCGATGACTGTCACAGCTGCGACGGCTGAGACACGCCTATCGGAGGTGGCGCGAAATCCACGCGATCGGCAAAATATTGTCAGGGGTATTTTGAATGTATCGGAGAGTGGGACGAAGACGAATGCGGGCGGCGACGAGACGATCGAGTGCGAGCATCATGTGCAGGAGTCGTTCGAGGATCTCGAACAGATTCTGACACCGGGACAAGAAGAGGAAAATACAAAATCAGAAGAGACCACAGAGAAGCCGACGTTGGAACGTGAATTGTCCGAGACTTTGACGACGATGCGCGATGGCGATCAACAGGTCACGAGACGTGTGGAAAGCTCTAAAACGACCCAGGACGAATCGAAGCCCAAGAAGGTCGTCGGGGTCCATTTGGCTAAGAAATCCGAGGCCGAGAAGAAACTCGAGCTGGAGGCTCAGAAGCTGATCGACAGCTATCAGAAGGTCAGGAAGGAGGCGGAGAAGCTCTTCATGAACGATCGCATCGATGAGCCGGAGGGATTCGTCTTCGACGATGAGGATGAGTCCAAGGAGTCAGAAATCAAAGAAAAGGACCAAGTGAAGGAGGAGGAAAAGGTGGAAGAGAAGTCAGAGATTAATGAAAATGAAGTGAAGAAAGAGCAAGAGATGCATGTCAAAGAAGAAATTAAATTAAAAGAAGAAATTAAATTGTATGAAGAATTAAAAGAAAAAGAAATATTAGAACAAAAGGAAGATCTTTCAAAGAACAAAGTTCATGTTGAGAAGGATACGATCGATCTAACCACCGACTTCCTCCGTAACGAATGCGATTTCATGGTCAAGGAAAGCAGCACGTCGAGGAGTTGAAGAAAAATCGCGATAGTTCGAAGTCCCCGAGGTTCTGGAGTCCCCTGAGGTTTTGGAGTCCCCTGAAGTCCTGGAGGATCAGGCGTCGACCCCAGCTGCGATGGACAGTGAGGAGACCGAGTATGTACTCCATAAGAACATCATAGAGGACCCAAAGAAGATCGAAGAGACGAATATAATCGAGGACTCGAACATTGTCGAAGATTCCAACTTGATCGAAGAGTCCAACATCGTCGAAGAACCAGACGACGACGTCGCCTCCGCCCAACCCGCGGCGCCCCGTGAGCGAATCATCGAGATCGAGTGCGAGAAGGTCGCCGAGGTTCTGAAGATCGAAGATGTCACCGGGTCTGAGGTCCATCATGAGGCCATGCGGAGAGGATCCGTCCCACAGAATCCGACCCCAAGATCCGTCGATGAGGTCCTCAAGAAGTCGCCGCCCGTGCCGCACAAGCGTGAGACGAAACCGGAGCCGGCCAAACGCGATCGAGTTCTCAATAGCAACAACAACAATAACTCCACTCAATTCACCACCGAGGTGATCAACATGGTGGAAAAACCTGAGAAAAATTTACAAAACACTAGCATCGAATTCGAAATCGTTCCACCCAAACCCATGGAACGTATTATTGTTGGTGTGGAACATAAGATCGAGTTGCCGTTGCATAAATTGCGTACAACAACAACTGTGAATCCCGTCATCACCTTGGCCAGTGAGGATTTGCCCAATGAGAGTGGAAAAACCAACAAAAATAACAAAAACAAATACACATCATCGATTTATCCGAGCGCGGTGGAAACAAAATCTAAGCAATCACGATCCACACTTCATTTGGAGACGATAAATTTGCCAAATGAACCGGAAGCCGAGGGTCAAACGACGCCAATGGTTTCGGCGTCGTCGTCGGCCGACTCCGTGAAGAGCGCCATCGAAGTCATCGCCGTGGTGAAGCACGATCATGATGATGATGATTGTGATAGTGATTTCGCCCACCATCCAGTGGTTGTGGAGGAGGAGAAGCAGTGGAAGCAGAACTCGAAGGAGCAGCAACAGGTTCAGAGGGAGCGGCTGGATGAAAACGAACAAGGTGAGTCCGAAATTGATATCTTCATAAATTATACTAAAAATATTATTTAATTTTACACCAAATCATAAAAATATTTCTTTTATTTGATTTGTTTTTAAAATATTTTTTATATATTTTTTAAGTAACTTGAAAAATTGAAAAAAATAATTGTATCAAAAAATTATCTCAAAAAGAAATAATACATAATTTTTTTGCGACTATTCTCTGATACAATTAATTGTTTTCAATTTTTCAAATTACAACAAATTACTTCACTTTGGAAAAACGTTTTTTATTTTTTTATTATTTTTCAAGGGCTACTTTTTTTAGCATTATTATTATATTTTTTTTTATAATTTTTTAAATAATTTTGTAATTTTTTAATGATTTTTAATTCACAATCATGGAAAAAAATCATATTAAAAAAAATTTACAAACTTAAATTAGAGTTAGAGGAAATTAATACCAGGATTAAGCTAAACAAATTCCGAAATTCAAAACACATTTTCTTCCATTAAAAATTTGTCTATAAATAAACCCTTTGCGGATATTCCATAATCGCTCCCATTGCAATAATTCTCTTTAAGCCTGAGCCTTAAAATCCAACCATCCATCCGTCCGTCCGTCTGTCTGTAAAATGAACCGATTTCCACTCGCCCCATACACATGCCCTTTGGCCATTGGAACCGAACTCCATCCAGCTTCTGCCTCCGTCCGCTGCCACGAACTAGGTGTGAAAATTGACAATGGGAAATCGCTTTCAACAACCACCCAACGTCATCACACGTCCCTCGCCGGGCTCCGCCCCACGTCGGCGTCACCTCTTTTGCGGATCGTTTCGGCGAAAGCCAATCGATTGCATAATTGCTTTTGGTCGCCTTTCCATGCCTCCGAGGGAGCAAAGTTCCAAATGAAAATGCATTTTCG
>CM029563.1:5863575-5907159 GCA_017309665.1 Coelopa frigida | reverse complement strand
GGAAACTTCGGGAAAACCAACTCATGTTTCATTTTCTACCTGTGTTCACTATTTGCAGAGCTCATTTTCCATTTTCTATTTTAAAATCAAAATATATAAATATTTTCCTACATAAAAAATATATCCATCCTTTATAAATAAGATCAATAGCTACAACTATGATCCTTTTTAGTTTTATTATTTTTCTAACATTATACTATCATGAAGTTGAGGTAACTTTTGAGAAATTTTTTCCAAAAATTGGAAATTATTAAAAATAGAAAAAAATAGGTAAAAAATACTGCAAATAAAATTGAAATGTACAAATGAAGTTGTGGTAACTTTTAATCTTCGGTTAAATTATGATCTTAAATTAATATTCCCAAATTTTCCAAATTCAAAAAAAACAAATTTAAATCTACAACATATCCTGAAACTATTTATTTCCATCCCCCAAATTCCACAACCATTAAACATAAATAATTATCACACATCATATTTTCCGCCCACCCAAACTTTTGACGTCAACAATATTATTCGAGGATCATGTATAAAATATATTTAATTATATTTATCGTAAAATTCACCCACATTGAAAAACCTTTCATCAAATCCCCTTATCCTGCGATCAAGCCGTCAGTTCTTGGGGGCTTATGAAACGGCTCAACGTCAAAAGGACGTCGAATCTCACTCAACAATTAGAGGATAATCCACTTAGGATCCCACATCATCATCATCGTTATCATCGCCATCAAAGGAATCGAGAATGACATAAGGTATTAAAGATGATATGGTTTATGTGTATCATGCGGATATAACACATTATATAACTCTCATATGTCTGTCTCTCCACCGATCTGTCTGTCGCAGCGACCCGAACAAGAACCGCTGTCCATATTGTGGTCCATTGAAAGTTGACTCCTTGACCATCATCCAACGGCCGCAGAGTTTGTCAACAACTTCATTAAGTTGACCAATGTCTGTCTGTGTGTGTGGCTATGTCTCTCTGTGTCTGCGCGTGTGTCTGTGTGGGTGTAGAGGGGGGACGTCTGTGTGTGTGTGTGGGGTGGGGGGTCGCGTCTGGGTGCGTGTAGGGTGGGGGTGTGTGCGTGTGTCTGTGGGTGGTTGGTTCGAACGTCGTGTGTTGGCGTTTTGATTTAACCGCTTTCCAGATAACGACTTGTGTGCGTTGTTATCGCCAACATTCTCTCACTATCGCTGTCTCTATCCACAACCATCTCCCTCCCTCTATCCTACAATATCTCACACCCTCAATCCTACAATATTTACCTCCCTCCCTCCCTCTATCCTACAATATTTCCCTCCCTCTATCTCCCCTCCCACCACAATCCATCTGTTTCACTACATCGTTAATGCATTGAATGCTCTGCTTTCACTTAGCAAACATATTGTGCTCTAACTCTAAAAATAATACTCACCGTTATTAGTATTTGTTGTTGTTATTATTTTCTATGGTCGATGAAATATATAACCGTTAATTCAACACTCAACTCACTCACTCTTTCTCTCTATCTCGCTCTTGCACAGCTTTTCACTTGGTTCTTACATTCTATACGCGGGTGTAAAATTTCAAAAATACTTTCAATTCCATATACTAATTGTGTGGTTTCAATTTGATTTTGTCCTTTGGATTTTGGCAAATGATGACAAATATTTGAATTTCCACTCACGATCCACATAGGTTCCACTCGTAATAATGTACTTTGTAAAAATTTCGTAAATTTGTTCAGGTTTTTCGCTGAGTGTGTTAAAAGGATTTTTCTGTTTTATTACAAAGTTTTTGTGTTATTAGAAAGTTTGTTGTTTCGTTTGGTATTTTAATAATAAATCAGTGCCAGTCAATTATAATTTTATTTTTTTATTATAATGTTTTTTTATCAATTTTTTTTGTCAATTTAAAATATTTTTTATTAATTTTTTTTCTTCAAAACTATTTGTCTGTTTTATTTTTTAAAAAACTATTGTATTTTTTGTGTCTCTTAAAATTTTTTTTTATAAATATATTCTTTTTTTCAAAAATTTAAAATCTATTCAAAAACTTTCGTACAAAATATCTTCCAAAAATGTTTCTATAAAAGATTTTTCACCACTCCCTTATTTTGGTTTTTTGATCGTTTATAAAATTGTTTTAATAATTTGTTCTTATTTTTGTTGTTGTTGTAAATTGTATGGTATGTCACTAATTGACGGTTGGGTGCTGCTGACCGAATGCCTGAAGAGAGTTTCGCGTACTGCGACGTTCGACGTTCGACGACAGGATAACAATTGTCGGCGAAATGTTTTTCGCGTGAACATATGGCAGCAACTGCTGCGTCGTTATCAGAGGCGAGAGACAGCAGTGAGTGAGAACAACAATAATAATAACAGCAGCAACAAGAAAACCTACAACAAGGAAAACAACAACAAGGCAAACAACAACAATAAAAATAACAACAACGACGACGACATCACCAACCACACAAGCAACAACTGGAAAAACTTTCTTCTCTCGCAGGAGCTTTTCTGCAAACTTCATTCGTCCTCTCTCTCTATCTAACTTTCTCATTCACTCTCGTTGACTTTCTCATCCAATCTCTCTATCTCTCTCATTCTCATTCACACCCTCTCTCTATCTTCCACTGTCTCATTCACTCTATCTCTCTCTCTCTCTCTTCCTCTCACTCTCTCTGTTTCTCTGCATAACTCTTGGAATGTTTTGGTTTCTTATCAATCAGTGGGTGGCATTAAGGACCTCCCGCCACGCCCCTTTATCCCACTACCTGTTCATCTACTCCATATGTCTGTCTGTCTGTCCGTCTGCCTGTCAAACCACCCATCCATCCATCTGTCTCTCAGCGGGCATCTGCCTCTGTCCGTCCCGTTGGCCTGTGGATTTTGCTTTGCAGACAAATTTGTTTTGCATGCCGAGCTGCCGCATGTCGTGGAATGAAAAAGATTAACCTGTTGATTCGACTCCGTGTGGCAGCCTTTCTCTCTCTCTCTCCCTCTCTTTCTCTCACATTGTCTCTCTCTTTCACTCCTTTTCAACCTAAGCGGCGGACTCGAAGGACCCGAGCTGTCGTCGTTGGCAGTTAATTCAATAAATCAAGTTTAAAATTTCCACTGAATACAATTCGTTTTTCTTTCTTCCTCTACCACAATTGTTGTTTTATTTTTTTCTTCTTTGCTATGCTTGGGGTTTGTTATGAGTTTGTTGTTGTTTTCTTCTTGTTGTTATTGTTGTTGTAGTTGTTCTTACTATAATTGTTGTTGTTCTGAACATTCTGTCTGCCCATCAAAATGCGCGCTGTTCCATATTTCATTGACAGCTCTTCATCAAGGGCGCCATCGCCGAGGGGGCGGCGACAAATTCAATTTGATATTCAGAGCAGCAGCAGGAGCTGGAGCAACAGCAACAGCTGCTGTTGCCGCTGTCCTCCGAGTCGAAGGCAACCGTGGTCAACCAGCCATCGATGGCCACCGGATGTTTGTGTCTGTGTGTGTGTGTGTCTGAGTGTGTTTGTGTAGGTGTAGTTTCGTTGTATTTGTGCAGGAAGTCGCTAGTGTTTGTATAGAAATACAAGTGTGTGCGAGAGTTGCATACGGAGTTGACTTTTCACCTTTGGCGACAGCGAAGGGCGAAAATCATTGCAATGAACGACGATGTCTTGCTCTCTCTCTCTTCCTATCTCTCCCTCTCACTCTTCACTATCTCTCTCCCTCTCACTCTTCACTCAGTCTTCCCACCATCAGCCTAATAAGATTTCTCATTGGCGAATGAATTTCAAAGTCAGTCCCAATGTCGTTGGCGGAAGTTCACGAAGAAATCGAAGCACTTTAATATTTAATTCAACTTGGATATTCCCTTTATACTTTTTTTAAGAACCTTTGAAAATTATTTCTTCACTGAAAAATAAAACCCCTTCCATTGAACAATACTTTTAATTTAAATTTAAATTGAATGAGAAGTAAAAACTCTGTAAAAAATTATTGTTAATTTTTTTCAAAAACTTTTAATAACTCTATTACATATATACAAAAATCATACAAGTCTTCTCACTTATTGTAGAACTTTTATATTAACACTTGAATGTGTTTTATAATTGATATCCAATGACAAAAAAAATCCTCTCAGTCATTTCGTTTTCCTTTTGATATTTTAAAAGACTTTTCAAAATCTGTAATGTACTCATATAGAAGAATAACAGTTTAAGGCACTGAAATGTCCACAAAGATGGAGGGTTGAAGGGATAGGAAAAATTCAAATAAAAATAAAACATAAGAAAAATTCAAATAAAAAATAAGAAAACCAAATTTTATAATGTCATCAATTTTATAGCTTTTAATTAATACAAAAAAAAAGTTTAAAACGTTTTTCTTTCTTTCTTCAAATAAAAATAAAACATAAGAAAAATTCAAATAAAAAATAAGAAAACCAAATTTTATAATGTCATCAATTTTATAGCTTTTAATTAATACAAAAAAAAAGTTTAAAACGTTTTTCTTTTCAACACTTAAAAAAGAAATAAATTACAAAAGTGTATATGGCCACACAAAAGTAAATAAATAAGGGCTTACAACTAAAGTTCTATATAATTGTGAGGATTAAAAACACAAAATACTGGGTCTTTAAATACACGCATAAAATATATAAGTTAAACGCTATACTAAATACAAATTCGTTAACATGTGACAAAGGTTGTTCGGAGCTTTTGAAACTTAAAAGATTACATTACTAGGAATTCAACGGAACGGATACCGACAAGAATATACACCTACAGCTTGGGTAAGAAGGTCTAAGACAAGAGGTTTACACGACTATAGCTTCAATAAATTAAATGCCCTTGGTGGCGTCTTACAAAAGTTATGGTTACTTATAGAATAGGATTAACATAGGATTAAGGTTACTTATAGAATAGGATTAACATAGGATTAAGGTTACTTATCGAATAGGATTAACATAGGATTAAGGTTACTTATCGAATAGGATTAACATTAAAATCTAGAGGGATCCTAATTACAGGCAAACTACAAAATATAATATGGAATCAGAATTTCCGATTTACATGCGTACGAACGAAGGGTTGACAAAATTCAATCAATTTACAATGAACAATGGAACTTAAGGTAATAAATATGTACTTTATCAAATGTGAGATGGCTTTGATGACTATGAACAAAGTTGAGCATGGCTTGGGCTTGGGCGACTTCAATGCAATTGTCGCAGTTGTTGTCGTGTCCGGCTGACAGGTGGCGTGTCCTTCTGGGGGGCGGGGCATTCGTTGAGCAGGGCGGGCGCTTTCAACGGCGCCAATCGTTGATCCAATGGACCGTAGGGACTACACGTCGGTTGCATTGGGGAGAAAGGTTCACGTGGTGTGCTCGGTGTGGTCGGAGAGGTTGGGGTTGTGGCAGCACAGATTGTTGGCGGTTGGGAACGTCTGCGTTAAAGAAGAAGAAGAAGGTTTAATAAAATTCTACAAAATAAATTAAAAATTACAAAAAATACTCTAATTAAAAATTATATAAATGGCCAATTTTTGTGCTATGGTGAGAAGCATTTCGACTAATTTAATCTGACATAGATTATGATTTTCTAATTCAAGTGCAGCAGGTGGAAATGGATAATTGTTATTGAAAGAACCTTTTCTTGGCCGACGTTTCTCCCTCTAAGGGTTCGAACTCTTATTTAATTTACTTAATTTAACCTGCAGATTCACGGTTACCGAAGGTCGCTTTTTAACGGCACTAAAGAGCAAAAGGATATTTGAAATGATGAGTCTTTTGATTAAGGAAAAAAGTTGATTGGGGATATAAGTTGATTAAGGATAAAAGTTGATTAAGAACAAAAGTTGATTAAGAATAAAAGTTGATTAAGGATAAAAGTTGATTAAGGATAAAAGTTGATGGGAATTGAAATAATAAATAGCCTATAATTGATTTACAAAATAAGTCCTTAAGATATTTAAATTCTGCTCACTTCTGTTGTGTTATGGTGAAGACCGACTTGGAGACAATCCGCTTGCCCGTGTGCCAAATCCGTCCGATGTACTTCATGCGCTGGATAGCAATGATTGCCAAAGCCACAGTCCTAATGGGAGAATAAAAACCACAATTATTATATATCCTAATAACAATAATAATAATAATAAATGAACTCACTTAAACACTCGCTTCATGTTCCTTGGCGGATCCACGACTTGGCCGCCTTCGCGCATCGCGGCCATGGCTCGGGCCTCGCTCTCCTGATAGCTCTGCAGCGAGATCTTCAAATAGCGCTTCTGATAGACGAGCGCCTTGCGATGCGATTCAACGCGCAAGTAGCGTCCGAGCAGATGATTGCATCGCTCCTCCAACTCGCCCACGTTCATGTTGCAATTCACCTGCGATTCGAGCTCTTCGCATTTCTTCTGCAACTGACGTCGCTCCTCCACGAGGTACTGCACGGTCTCGGCCATTTGGCGATTCTCCTTCGTGTTCTCCGCCAGCAGAGCGTTGATCTCCTTCATCTTCTGCAGGAATTGCTGTGGAATGGACGACTCGCCGGCGGCGTTGCCGGACTTCGCCAGCGCCTCGGTGAGTTTCGCCTCACGCGACGCACTTCGCTCGATGTCGAAACGAAGCAAAGTCACCGTCTGCGTCAGATTGTCGCGTTCCGTCTCGAGTGTGGCGAGTTTCGTTCGCAACTCATGCAACTCGGCTGCGGTTTGTGTGCTCTCCAACCGTTGGCGCTCGCGTCGCGTCGTCTGTCGCGTCTCGGCCTCTTGCAGGGCGGCGATGCGCGCCTCGAGACTCTCGATTTCCTGCGACTGCAGCAGCAGGCGCTCCTGCAGATGCTCCAACTCTTGCTCGGCGAGTTCTTTATCGCGTGCGAGTTTCTCCATCTCGCGCTTCAATCGATCGCTGTAGTCGATGCGATCCTTCAGCTCGGTCTCGAAACGCGATCGTTCGCGTTCCAGGTTGCGCTGCAAATCGGCGCTTCTTTCGCGTTCTCGTTCGTTCTGCGATGTCAACAGTTTGATTTCGCTGCGCAGTCGATCGGCCACCTCCGACTCGAAGTCCGAGCTTCGCGGCGACTTCCGAGGCGATTCGGTGGGCGATTTCAGTAGCGCGCTATTTCGTCGCGAATCGCTTCGCTGCAACACGGTCAACTGTGACTGCAATCGCTCCGATTTCTCGCGCTCCTGATCGAGCATCTTGTGGAGGTCGTCTTCCTGCGCCAACGCCGTCTCCAGGCGCTTTCGCATCGCTTCGATCAGGATCACATCCTGCTCCTGGATGTCCTGCGAGTGCTGCTTCTCCGCCATCAGCTCCTCGCGCACCTCGGCCGCCTGCTCGCGCTCCACCTGGATCTGGGCGCGCAGTGCTTCCAGTTGATTCAGCAGCTCCCGCTCGCCCGTGAAGTTCTCGTCGTCCGTTCCATTGTGCTGCTCAGTCTCGGGTGTCGCCTTCGTCGACTCCTTGGGCGATCGATCGAGGTTGTTCTCCTCCTCACTCTCGATCGCCTTGAGGATATTCGAATCGAGTTGGGCCGAATAGTTCAGCTCCTTCTCGACCTGCTGTGCAATCTCATCGACAGACAATTGTTTCGAGCTGCTCTCGCTCTGTTGACTGCGCAACTTCTCGATCTCCTGCTCCATGCTGGCGATCTGCTGTTGCCACTGACGCGACGAGTCCTCGTTGATCGACAGCTGTGTGGCGAGTGCGACGAGGCGTTCGTCCTTCGACTTTATCTCCTGATTCAAAGCGTCGACCTGATCCTTGCACTTCGCATGTGTCTCCACAATCGTTGTGCATTGGGCATGCGAGTCGCGAAGAGTCTGGAGTTGATTTTTCAGGCTCTGCAGTTCCTTCTCCAAACTCTTCACCTTATTCGAGTCGGCTTCTAAAGCACTGAGATTCGCCTCAAGCTCCGCAATTCGTCTCAAGTGGTTCTCGATTTCCTTCGATTTCAACATGTTTTCCTCATACAAATCATCGACTTCTTTTTGTTTGCTCTCCACCATTTCGTTCTTCTCTTTCTCGGTCTTTTGCAGCGCTTCCTTGGCTTCTTCGAGTTCTTTCCGAAGTCTCTCGATCTTCTGCTGGGCCTCCTTGGCTTCTTCGAGCTGCTCGCGCAATCTCTCCAGCTCCATCTTCTCGGCGGTCTTGTTCAGACTTTGTGGAGCCAATCGTTGTTCCGGTGTATCGAAGAAGAAGTTCGACGTCGGCGTCGATTGCTTCGACTTCGAGTCCTCGGTGAAGGCGGAGAAGTTGATTTGTCGTGGCACAAGAGCCGGCGTGATGCTGTTGGCGACTGATTGGCCCGAGGTGAGCAACACATTGGGATCCTGGAAGTAGTGCGGGTTGTCAAAGGTGTTGGCCGGACGGAGATTCGAAAAGACGGTGAGTTCCTCGGTGCGCTTGTGCGTCAGGTTGGCCACAGCCTCCTTCGAAGTTTCCTACAAAGGATAATCAATATAATCAAATTGAAAGAAAAAGGATTTGAGTCCCACTCACCATTGTCTGCTGGAGATAGGTCGCTCCGGCTTCGGCCAGCACCAGGGGCGTGTCCGCGTTGTTGGCGGCCGCACGTCGAATGACATCGGGCTCATCGAACTCGGTGATCGAGAGAATATCGCTGAGGGTGCGAGCACTCAACTTGGTGCTAGCCTCGTCCTTCACTTCGTCCTTAACCGATGATGAGTGACGACTTGCGGAGTGTTCGAGCAGCTCCTTCTCCTTGGCCTCCAGCTGCTCCTTCAGATGATCGATCTCGTCGTTTTTGTCGGCCAACATTGTCTCCATCAGATCGGGCAACGCCAACTTATTGATCATTTCGGTTTTGATTTTCTCCTTCAGCTTCTGAACCTCGACGTTCTTCTGCTTCAACTCCGCCTCGAGTCGTTCGACCATGCTGCGATCCGGGTTCTGTTCGACTGCCAGCTCGGCCTCGAGTCGATCGATGGCCACTTTGCTCTTCTCCAGCTGCTGACGCAATGTCGTGATCTGTTTGTCGCGTGATGTCAGCGTCTCGCGCAGCGTCTGGACTTCGTTTTGCAAATCGTGGATTCGAATGTTCAGGTCTGAGGTTCCGGCACGCTGCAGCTCCTCGGCTCGTTGGCGCTGCTCCTCGAGACGCGTCTGCAGCGAGGCGATGCGCTGCATTTGCTCCGACATGCGATCCTGCAAGGAATCGCGCTCATGCTGCAGTTCCTAAATAGATGAGAGAACGATAGTAGAAGAAATATGGAAAGAGAGAAAGAAATATGTGATGAGAGAATGAAATATGTGATGAGTGAAAGAAATATGTGGCGAGAGAGTGGAGGAAAAATGTGATGAGAGAAAGAAATTAGTGAGAGGTTTTATTAAATAAATTGATTCAATTGGCAACAATAATAAAAAATTTGCATCACACCCAGAGACAAACAAGAGCGAGGGAGAGAGACAAGGAGGAGGGATCGAGGGAAAGACATCCAGAGGGACGGATCACGATCAGACAGATCGAGTTACGAACAAGCGGAAGCCCTCAAGTGTTTAATGGATTCGCTCTCGATTCTTCTATCGCTCTCGAGAGAAAGTTCAACAGACCGAAAGAACGTCGACGCTTTGAGAAATTGCCTTGAAAATCGATTAAAATTCAAATGAAATTCTAAACAAAATTTTAAACGTGATAAAATCAGAAAATCCTTCACTTTCGCCTTTTCGCCCAGAGTTCACCACAGAAAAAACAATGCTCGACTCTTGTTCGCGTTCGAGTCCAAGATGTGGAAGATATAAAAAATGAATGAATGAATCAATTAAAACGAAGGGCTGCCTCGATGTTAAGGCAAAAGTTCATGGAAGAGATCATCATGGATCAAATCGAACCGCAGACATCAACAAAACAGAGGCACACAGACATCTACTCCTATACAGAGATGGGATGAAGAGATTGAATATGAGAGAGATGAACAACAAAATGAACAAGTGTTGGAGGGACGAACGCGCAACCACTTGAGATGAAGAAGGAAGTAAAACAAAGAGCATGAACAGGGGAGGCGAGAGATCGAGGTAATTGACGAGGGCCGGAGAGTGAGAGAGAGAGAAATCAGAATGGGGAAAGACAGGAGGTGTCGAAGAGAGATGAAGATGCGTCAAGAAAAGAAAAGGGTAGGGGAACGGAAGGAAGGAAGACTTCTGGTTGAAAGTGTGGAGAGGGGGAATTGAAATTGAAGGAGGGAATGTTGGGTAGTGAAGGAGGCCAGGAGGAAAGTATTAAAGGAAAGGAAAATGAGCACAGTGGTTAACCGAAGAAAACAAACAATGGAGAGAAGGACGAGCGAAGAGATTAATTGCGTGGAGAGAAATAAGAGGCATGAAGAAATGAGGGAGCACCATGATAAAAAAAATAGAGTCTGGTATAAAGCCGTGTGAAGAGACAGGGTGGTGAAGAGAAAAATAAGATTTGTGAGTAATGAAGAAGGAAAGAGTTGCAAAAGTGCGATAAGAACTCGAACTACTCCGAATGCAAACAAAGGCGAGGCTTATCGAATGAGAGATAAACAAGGAGAGAGTGAAATGAAAAGGGGCCAACGATTAGAGAAAAGTGGAGAACAAGTGACACATGAGGCGCGAATTTCAAATTTAAATATACAATCAGTTGGGGCAATGAATTCAAATTGAAGAACTACTGATCATGGTGTGAATGCTACTGTAGTAGATGCTATTGTAGTGGATGCTACTGTAGGATGGATGCTATTGTGGCTTCTGGCTCTGGCTGCCCTCGGGTGGTTGATGCGGGCATCAAGTGTTTATTCATGGATCTCACGGTGCTGCATCTCACTCTCGAAGCATTCACTCAACGAGCTCATTATGTGAGATGATTTTGGAGAACTTGAGAGAGCGAGAGAGAGCGAGAGAGATCGAGCTAAATGAAATGAATAGAATAGAGATGGAGGGATAGAAGGCGTGAGGCTTGTTATTCGACGTGTAAACGATGCCGAGTTTCGATTACAAACGTAATCAACAACAATAATCACATACTAGTTGTTGTTGATAGGATACTTTAAATGGACATCAAATGATTCTCCAAATAAGGAATGTGTAAATGAAGAAAGTACGAGATGATGCTTGAAATGGGATGAAAAGGGCGAGAGAGAAAGAGGGAGAGAGAATGAGGAATTGAAAACTGGAAAACTGTAACAAATCCAAAAATAACAAATTTTCATGTAGAATAAACAAAACTCGTTTTATGGGGATTTTTCGCCGCACTTAGTTGTGGTTGCATAACATGTAAATGAACGAGACGGAAATTTAAAAAACAACAACAGAAAATGTTTTTTTTTGTTTACAGAAAAAACATGTATGAAATGTTATCATTTGTGTAAATGAAATGGAAATTTGAAATTCAATGAACACATTTTTAAAACGAGGCGGATAAAGATTAAATAAATACGAAATAATTAATCAGAAGAATTTTCTTCTCTTATCCGTTCAACAAGAAAATTCTTTCTGTTATGAATTCTGAGTTTATGTGATAAATGAAGCTTGAACGGAGTCCATAATTTAAAAAAATATGTATTTTTAATTCATACATATTTTATTATTAAATTAAATTATTTTTAAATTATTACTAATTATTAAATTTATTAAAAAATATATAAAAAGAACAGAGATTATTTATCCAAAGGGAATAATACGTTAAAAGCTTGCAAAATCTTTAACAGAAAATATTTTCCCTATCCAACATGTTTCAAAATTGAATCAATATTTTATCCCAAGGTAATTTCTATATTTATCTGTTATGATCAGAAATTATTTTCCCTATCCAACATGTTTCAAAATTGAATCAATATTTTATCCGAAAGGAATTTTTCATAATATCTATGATTGACTCGAATATTTTTTTTTTGTCCACTTTATCTTTTATGAGCAGAAATTATTTTCCCTATCCAAAATGTTTCCAAATTAAATCATTCCAACATGTTTCCAAATTAATTTCCTCTTTTCATGGGAAATAAGTTACTCATACATATTTTACTGTCGAATATTTGATTGTCTACTTCATACGAATATGAGAAAATTTACTCATTCGAAAAATATGCAGCATTCCCGAAATTTGAGGCACCCGGGCAGACGAATGCATCCCAAACTCAATGCTCCACTTGCTAAAAATACAAAAGTGTGCTGATTTTTTTGGACATCGAGAACTTAAAAGAAGCTGGGCAGCTGGGAAAAAGTGTGGCAGCTCCCTGACAGACACTTTGAAGCTCCCACAGGGAGCAGTCGAGAGATCATTTGCACAAATGTTGATAGCTAACACTGAAAAAACTATTTTCTTCAAAAAAACATGTACATAAATATTTCAAAGAGGAAACATAGATTTTTTGAAAATAAAAAAAAATATAGAGACAGGAACAAGAACAAATTTTGGAACCTTGACAAAAGCCTCGACGAGAAGATTTATTTATTATTTTGTGTTTTTGCAAAATATGTATCACCAGTCAATGGAATGAGAAAGAAAGAAGAAAGAGATAAGAAAAACTCACCCGGATGGGACTCAATTTGAACGAATTGAAACGCGGGCCTGAACATTTCGTTCAAAAGCAAACAAAATTCGATCAACAAGAACTACAATGACCACAATAACAACAATAGAAACGAAACAAAAATAAAAACAATCACAAAAATAAAAACAATCACAAAAATAAAAAAAATCACAAAAATAAAAACAATCACAATATTAACAAAAACAATAATATAAATATTATTTAGACATTGACAGCGATGAACGTTGGATCGCGATTTCACTTTCGATTGAATCACATCGTAAAATAATTTCTCAAAAACCTCAGAGCAAGAAAAGAATCAAAACAAAATTCAACAGATGGAAAAATATTCGAAAATTAACTCGCGCCCGAATTTGTTTGAATTTAACCAACAAATTAAATAAATAAATAAATGTGTAGATATCAAACGAGCGCTGTTCGGTGGTGCAACAACAAGTTCGAACAGCAGACGACTGATCGAGCGAACGTCGACGTGCCGATGAGGAGCAAAATTCATCCAACTTATGCTAAGGTTCTGAGAGTAGGGATGAGCGTTAATGCAATGGGAGAGGAACTAAGCAACAGTGGGGCAAAACTAAAAAAATTCGGAATGACTTTAGTAAATGGGATGCTAACTAAAAATCAATTTAGAGAAGTAATATTAAAGAAATATGATTTTCACTTTAAAAAAGTTTCCATGTTTGAAAATAAAAGACGCCCACTGTTGGCACATAGAGCCACCGGAAAAGGAAATGAAAAGTTTATCGAAAGAAAAACTTTTCTCGGAAAGCTCTCCTCTATCACGAGTGAAAGTTCAAATCAGAACAGAAAAAGCAAAATACCAAAACAAAGAAAAGGTTTCCCCTTGAAAAAGCTCAGCGTAAATTCACCACAGGAAACAATTAAAGAATAGAGAGAAGGAAACAATCAAAGCATAAAGAGAAGAGAAACTCACCACACAAGAGCTACGCATGTTCGTGATCTGCATTTCAAGATCTCGTATACGTTTGATGGCCGCCTCCTCGACACGCGTGTGCTTCGAGAGTTTGTCGACGATGCGCTGAACGCCCTCCATGGAGAGCGAATGTTGACGCGGCGACGGATGCACGGGGGAGCCCTGCGGAGGCGAGACAAGCGCTCCAGCGGCATCGAGCAACGGTGGAGCCGATGACTTCGAGACGTCTTCGGTGCCGCTCAGACTGCACGAGTTCGAGGCGAGAGAATTGTGCAACGATTCCAGGGTCTTGGTCTTCTGGTCCAAAGTGTTCTCCACATCACGAAGCTAAGAACGAGAAAGAGAGAATATGATTTTGAGAAAAACGATCCCTAGAAACCAGAAAAATAAATTCCCACCTGCTCGATCACCTGATCCAGAACCAAGCTCTGCTCCGCCGATGGACGGATGTTCTGCAGCTTCTCCTCCAGCTGTCGGATGCGCTCCTGATAGTTTTGGCTGATCTCCGTCTTGAGGCTGTGAACCTCCTGCTGGAGACTCTCATTCGAGTGGGTCTGCGAGTTGATGAACTCCTCCAAATGCTGTGAAGGAGAAACAGAAATTTCATTTTATTATTAAAATATCACCAAACTATTTAGTTCGAGGTACTCACTTTGCTCTTCTCGGTCAGAACATGTTCGTTCAACGACTTGGTCTCGACTTGTGTCTCCAATTCGGAAATAATTTCGCGCAACACGAAGATCTTGTCGATCGAAGCCTTCAGTTCGACTTCGAATTTGTCACGTTTGGCATTGCTTTCGTTCAGTTTCTGATTGAGATCACGAATCTGAGACTCCAGTTGTTCAACCTAGAAACACATCGAAGCATTTTATTACGATCTGAACTCAACACGGGATTGGATTGGAAAAACTTAACGAAAACCAAAAAAAAATAACGAAGTATACACAAAAATACACAGATGAAAGTGAGAGAGAGAAAAAAACGTGCTGAAAACTTACGTTAATCCTGGTACACGATTTCGAAATACGAAAATTCTGTTGTGACAGTTTTTCACAATAAGTCGTTGGAGAGTTATGTGTGGATGTTTATTCAGGGTCAAACATACACGATATATACAGACAGAATCAGCAAGATATACAAAACAGATAGACAGATGGAATGGTGAATGGAATGAATGAATGGTGAATGATTGAAGGAATGAATGAGGGAATCGAGGAACCGAGTGCGAAAGTGCGTTTGTGTGTTTTTTTTTTTGTTAAGAGATGTGACGCGAGAAGGGAGAGAGCAGCGTGGAAAATGTGGAAAAATAGAAAAATGTGAGTTGTTAAAAAGTTCATTTAGAATTTCATCAAGTCTTCTAAAAAAAATAACAACAACAAATACTATAACAAGAGCAACATAAAACTCACAAAAACAACATAAAATTCACACAAACAACATAAAATTCACACAAACAAATATCAAATGAAACGAAGGCGAAAGAGATTTAACAAAAACATAGACAAAACATAAAAGCTTGCGAGTCGTTTAATGGACTGGGGGCGTCGGGAGCTTCCGTCTGCCGTGTCCATGGATTTCCCAACTACTTTGGCATTGAGCGCGTGCCAGGCCAAAAGCATGGAACGACCTGTTGGTGCTTGGGCCCAAAGGGGGAGAGGCTCAGGGTTGTCGACAACTTGTGAAAAATTTCAACAGGTGCCGAGTACTCTGTTTTTTTTATGTCTCTTCTCTTCCTACAGGTCTCTTTTCTTCCCACAGGTTTCTTATCTTCCCACAGGTCTCTTTTCTCTTCCCACAGGTCTCTTTTCTCTTCCCATCGGGCTCCAGTGAATAAATGCTACAAGGTGTGAAGCATCATCAAGCTGTTCATGTAATTGTATTTTAATTGCCGACGATTTTTATTCAGTCCAACCTCCGTTCGAAAGTTTTGTTAGTCAATGTGTGAAGGGATAAACCAGCGGGGATAAATGAGGAGCAATTGGAATAGTCTGCAGTTTCTTTCAGTTTTCATCGAGAGTTTCGTCTAGCAGTGTGCATTAATAAAACTCTAGGAAATAAATTGTTTTTCTATTTTGTTTCCCCAATTATCCACAATGTATTGTATCGATCACGATGATCACAATAAAAGAAGGCCAAAATAATTTAAAAATATAAAATTATTTAAATAACATTAGGTTTTCTAAAGGATCGTTATACAAATATAGTTAGTAAAAATAATTAATATTCCATTATTATAAGTTTAATAAGAAAAAATAACTTTTTGATCTATTAAATATATAAAAATATATGATAATAAAAAAATATATATATCTAATATAATTCTAAACAAAATGAAGGAAAAATATAATATGTTAGTGGATAAAAAAAATAAAAAACGACAGAAGAATAAGAAATATACAATAAGAAATATAAAAAATACGAATTATAGAAACAAACGATTGGTTAAAAATCCAACGACACATTCAAAAAAACGAGTTGTGGTAAAAGGAAATGTTGTTAAAAACAAAGAAACCCAAAGAACGAAACTCATATTTGTTTTTTATTATTATTTCAACCAAATGTTAGAGAAAGAAAGAAGGAAAACAAACGAAAACCATCCAAAAAATTTAAAGATTCTATTGCAGTTTGCATTTTGGTTTCGACTCACCTCCTTCGAGGCGTTCTCGTAGCTGTTGCGCTCCTTCTCTTTGTCGCGGAGCATCAACTTGAGACGCTCGATTTCGCGAAGGAACTCGTCGCGCTCCTGTTCGCGCTCCGCCGCCTGCTCCTCCAGGAACTGCCGGGTGGCCCTCAGCTGTTTGTCCGCGGTATCGATCTGCATCGATCCGACAATGGTGGAGTGGAGTGGAATGGAGAGTTATGCGTTTGTTTTGGAGAGATTAATAATGCATTGATGAAGAGAAAATGTTTCGTTATGTTCAAAAAATATTTGTGATTCGACTAAGGTGCAGATTTTGCTAATGGGTGATTTTTTTTATCTTTTTTTCAAAGGTGATTTTTATTCAAAGGTGATTTTTATTCAAGGTGATTTTTATTCAAGGTGATTTTTATTCAAATTTGATTTATTTTTTCAAAGGTGATTTTTAATCAAATGTTTTTTTAAAAATCAATAAAACATTGAACTACAAATTGAGAATATTTGGGAAAAAGAAACCCTGGAACTCGCCACCATTGGATGGGATTGACTACATTTTTTGCATTAAATGGGATCTTTGAGCTGAAAATCAAAAACCCTGATAACCTCAACTGAAATTTCTAGCTACAGCAAAAGTCTAAGATTTCTATGAAACCTTCATCCTCATCCCAGAGGAATGAAGTTGAAGATCCGACAGAATGTTTGAGAAGAGGAAGCTAGAGTGAAATAAAGCATGCGTTAGGGACATATGTGTGTGTATATTTACAGTGGGCGACTTTAGCGCAGGAGACTAATTACAATAGCAACAACAACGAGGTGATATTGATAAATTACAACAACAACTACAAGCAAATACAATACCTCTACCATCTCGACCCAAAATTTTCCAACCATCATCAATTAATCCACGACAACTCACCTGAGATTGCAAATCCTCACGATCTTTTTTACTGGATTCAACGACTTTGTCACCCTCACGACAAAAGTCTTCGATCATCTGGAGCAAGACGACGGTTGTGTCGCCGACGCCACTATTTTGTTGTTGCTGCTCCTGTTGCTGTTGCTTTTGTTGTGTTGGCGTCGAGAGCAAATTGCGCGCTCGCTCCTGCAACTGAGCGAAATTCGTCGATGGATTGTCGCCGCCATGACGTTGTGGACTCTTGAGCGTGGCCAGGCCGTAGCCCTCGGCGTAGTCGGTGCGATTGAGCGAATCGAGTTGACCGAATTGATCGCGTAGCGTGGCCAACTCGCTGCCGAGTTCGGTGTTGCGGCGAATGTTGTGCTCGAGCTCTTGCTGCAACTTGAGGCGATCGCTTTCCGATTTGAGGAGTCGATTGCGCAGCTCGTGCAGTTGGCAATTCAACTCGGAAGCGTTGCCGGGCGTGGAGTAGGCATCGCCACCATCATCATCAGCATCGTGGCGATTGAGACTGGGCGGGAGAGAGTTGAGGAGAACGTGTTGGGTCTTGACATTCGGCCACGTGCTCAGCTGTTGCTCGTTGAGCGAGTGGGTGCGAAGGAATTTGTGTGCCGGATGTTGGAGTGTGTTTTTCAGTCCATCCTCGGCCTCGCAGCAACTGTCGTTCTTCTCGGCCCCGCCACTGGATTCGCTCGTCTGACGCTTGCGCTTCTGATCCTCCGAGAGGTGGAGCAAATACGAAGCCTCCGACTTGAGGCGCTCCAGGCAGTCCTGCAGATCGAAGTCATCGTTGTCGGCGACGCCGCTGTTCTTGTTGCTGATGAAGTCCTTCAGGTTGGGATCCTCGATGATCTCGAGTAGACTGTGGACGTCGGGCACCAGGAGGCGACTGCTGTTGACCGCCTGCGAGACGATCGTCGAGTTCAACGACGCATTGAGGAGCGTCGAGTTGTTGAGATTCGAGTCGAGTGGCTCCTCTTCGGCGGTGCGATTGGAGGAGACCAAACGATGGACCTCGTCGAGAAGTGTCGCATTCAGGTTGGTCTCAGAGTTGGCCACGCTTTTGGCCAATTCGGCGAGAACGTGGCGGAAGGTTTTTGAGAGTTCACGTAGGCCATCTCGCTCACTGATGATCTGGTCGAGGTCACGGGCGGAGTCGAAGGTCGAGTGGCGCTTGTTCTTGCGGTTGAGCTGCTTTTCGTATTCGATCTTTAGGCGCGACATCTGAGAAGGAAATTTGGCAAATGAGAGAAGATTAGAAATTATAACGAGTTTTGGTAAAATAAATCGGAAAGAGCGAAAAAGTGTGCGAAAAATATTTTTGGAACATAAAATTATTGTTATACAAAAAAAAAAAATATTTATATCAAATAAATTATTTCTATCAAATAAATTATTTCTATCAAAAAAATTATTTCTATCCAAAAACTTATTTCTATCCAAAAACATTATTTTTAAAAAAAAAATTATATCATTTTAAAAAATTATTGTTATGAAAAAAAATTATATTTTAAAAAATTTAAGAACAAGAAAAGACTAAATTTTAGCTTCCAAAATTTATGTTATATTTCGTTAATAATATATAATTATATTATTGTATTTAATTATTATAATTAAAAGATGATCATTTATTTATAATTTTAAATTTTTGCGTTTGTTTTTTATTTTTAATTTAAAATCATTTAATCCTAATGTTTTAACCAAAATCTCACCTCTTCTTCATGTTTGATCTGCAACTGTGCGATTTCTAATTGACTCTTCGCAGTGAATTTCTCGCGTAGTAAAATCAGCTCCGGCGGCCAATGATGATCGTCCGAAGTGGTCTCAGACAGCAAAGTCTGAAAAGAAACCAAATACCAAAATTAATATTTATGTACAAAATGATACAAATTTTCTGGAGAAAATCTAAAAAATGCTGAAAAATTCAAAAGAAAAAATGATGAAAAATCTAAAACCAAAAAATGCTCAAAAAATCTAAAACAAAAAATTCTTATAAATTCAAACAAAAAATTTTGGAAATCCAAAACCAAAAAATGTTGAAAAATCCATAACAAAAAAGCTGAAAAATACAAAACAAATGGGGGAAAATGGAAAAAATTTTAAAATTCAAAGAAACGCGAAAACTTTGAACTTTGAAAAAAGGCATCGGCCAGAAAAACGGGGTCCAGACGACCGTCCATAAATGAATGAATTTAAATTTAGCACCGACCACGACGACTGGCGACCGACCAGGCTGCGAGGGGCCCTGGCGGCTCCCTGGAAATGCACCCGATGCTCGAAGTTGTTTATTTTTACGAGGCGGCATCCGCAGCCGTCGAGCGAAGGCGTCGATCGGACAGACGAAATTTCTCGGCCGGCCGTCTGACGTCGAAGGAAACAGGAGAAAATAGTACTATAAAATTTCGACAGTTGACACGTGTCGTGGAGGGAGAGGAGGACTCGACGTCGACGGCGAAAGGAGGAGGTGGAGAGTCGATGATGGAAGGGTACAGAATTGTTTAAACTTGAAGTTTGATGCATGTTGGAATTGACATTTGTGGGTGAGACACACACGGACAGACAGACAGACGTAATACATATGGGCTTAAGAAGGGAACGAAGGAAAAGTGAAATGGAAAAAGTTTCGTAGCAATTGTTGTTTAGACTTCGAAAAGTTTGTTTATATTTTGGCATAAGAGAGGGGAACTTTCAAATCATGCATTTCAAATGCGCACATCAGAGGATCGAAAGGCTTTCTCCCATGAGAGAACTAGATTTATGAATTCTGAAACTCGATCATAACTAAATGGAGGCAAGAGGCAAAACTTGCCAACAGTTGGAAAAAATCCGGATTTATAAGAGAAAAACTTTTGTATAAATATTTTTAAAGCATAATTCAAGCATTACAAGTTTTCTCTCATGTCAGAAATTTAAATTTCTGCCACTTGAAATGATGAAAAATGATTTTCAACGATTTTCCATTAAAAAACATCCGCATCCTGTTCCCCTCATCCCTTTCGCGATATCAACAAGTATTTCTCATTAAAGCGAAGAGAAAATGTAAAAACAAAATAATATGCAAAGTTCAATGAAACGCGAGGAAAGAAGCGATAACAAAATTTAATGGATATGAAATGCGAAATTGAAACGTAGAGGAAAATGTGAAAAAAAAAAAAATAATGGAAAGGAAAAAAGAAAATCAACAAAAGAATTCATAATAAAAAAACTCGCTGCCACAAATTTCCATTTAAATTCATTTGTTTGTTGTAATTGATTCGCAAAGAACTCAATCAAACCGATGAAGGTCAAGTTTGGAGTATTTTGGCGAAGACCGAACAATGAGCTTAACACTTTCACGACGGAGATAAAAAATAATGAACAATGTTATCATCAGTATGAAAGTGTTAATGAGTAATAGAAAGAGGGGAAAAAAAAAACATTATCGCAAACTATTAAACAAAAGTTATGTATGTCTATCTCTTCGATAAGTTATCAACGAGCGAAATTCCGGCAACAACAAAAAAGGTTGACGTCCCGCGTGTAAATTTTGCAACATGACATAAGTTGGACAAAAAAAAGCAGTTTACTATAAATAATATTCGATTACAAAAGAAACACAAACACTAATAAAAATGTTCGTTAGACTTTAATGGAATTAATTGATTTTAATAAGATCTATAGGATGTTGACAAGAAAACATGCGCCAACAACAAGAAAGAGCAAAAAGAACAAAATTCATTGAGGGAAGAAATTTCCATGAATCAAAAATAAAAGATCAAAAAAAAAAGATCAAAAGAAGTAAAAAGAGAACCAAAGCTTTTTCCGTTAAAATTTCAAAATTTTGTGCTAAGCCCCAGAACGAATGGAGAGAACGAACATGGGTGGAGAGAACGGACATGGGTGGAGAGAACGAACATGGGTGGAGAGAAAGAAACTCCACCAATTTTTATATTTGGGGGAAGCAAATGTCATCGTAAATTATAATAAATTTATTCACTTCCTACAGCAACAAAAAAAACGAAGATCAAAAAGTTATGAAGGGAGACATCGAGAGAGGGAGAGAGGAAATGAAAGAGGAGGCGTTTCTGATGGATGATCCATGCGGATGGCGCGAAAGAGACGCCCACAAACACACAGACACTTCTTATTGAAACAAATGCTACTGCATCAACAACAACAAACCATAAACCGCATGTTGTCAACATGATTACAAGCGACGGCAATTGTTTTCAATGCATTGTTCGAGTTCATGTTCCACGTTTCGATTGATCGTGTTTGTTTATGTTTAGTGCAGACGCCGCAGGCAGAGAGCGTGAGAGTGACAAGAAAAACAATAACAAGTAGATCATCATAACAAGTAGGTAGCGATAGGTGAGGGTGAGGATTAGGTAAAGGTAAGTGTCAAAACTACCTGTCAAAGGAGATCCCAAGAAACTCTGGGTTGTTGAACCCTGTGTGCAGATCAAAACATGTTTAGGTGGCAAAAACATGTCAATAAAATCCCCTAATTAGGGTAAACGACAATATTAGGTAAGGTACTCATAGTAATAAATCGTAATAATACTCTCATAAGGTGAAAATTTTGGTTTACGAAAAAACAGCCTACGAAAGTAAATAGTTTCATGTGAGATAGTATTGAGATCCGAAAGGGTTTTATAACAACTTATTTATTACACAAACTCGTCTGTGGTATCATGAATATAATCTGTTATTTCGAAACTTTTGAACTATTACATCTCATTGAGCTTCATTAACGATCCCCATGGACTCTGTCGCTAATCAGTAGAAACTTTACTTTAATTTATAACTCAGTTAATGCTATCGGCGGAAGCTCAAAAACTCTAGAATAAATGGGGGGAAAATAATGCATTCCAACGAGAGAAGCAACAATTAAAATCGCATGCAATATCTATCAGAAAGTAAGGGTCACGATTACATTTGACCCCGAGAAGCAGCCGAATCAACAGATTAATCGCAGCATTATCATCGATCGATGGATGAGCGACGTTCAGAGGAGGGATGAAGAAGAACTTAACGAAAGAAACAAGTGACAAGAAATCGACGAGCACTGAGAGAAAATAATAAAAAAATAGTGAACTTTGGAAGCAAAGCCTTTGGATGTTGGATCGACTTCGGGCGGGACACTATTTTTGGCCAACGCACACACTCTATCTATAAAGGCTAAAGATGCAGTGCAACATAACGAATGGACGAATGAACGGACGTTAGCGATAGACAACAACAGAAATACACATTGCGGAAAATCACCACTGCTCTGTGGTTGTTGCTGTTGTTTTTGTCGTTGTCGTGTTGTTAGTGTGCGTATTTATGTTGTTATCGCTATTTTTGTAAATTTCAAATGCTAAGTGTTTATTTTTGGGTTTGGCGGAATTTTGGAAATGCAATTTTTTTGCACTTTTGAGCGCAACGAAGAGAAAGTACTGTACTTTTTGAGGTGTGAAGAAAACTTGACGAAAGTGGGTAGTGGACGGGTTAAGGAAATCGACAAATATGGGTAAGGAGAGCGATATTTTTGAAAACTTAACGAAAATTAGTTCTTCAAAAAGAACGAAGTAAAATCATTTAATTTCAAAGATAAAAATAAAATAATCGAAAAACTCAAATCTGTTCCAGAACTTAACGAAACTGAACAAGAACAAAATTATTGAAATAAATAAATATACATTTTTTTAAATAAACATTTGTCCGAAAATACCCAAAATATAATATAAAAAAACTTAAGGAAGACTTTTATATTACCGTATATTATTTTTTTTAGAGACAATTTCCTATTGTAGAAAAATTTCCTAAACACTTTTTTATCGTCTATTCCGATTTTTATTTTCTTTCATTCAAAATACCTCAAGGCGTTCAACACATATTTTTTCACATTCATAAATTGTCCACACGAATTATTGTTTTGTTTTTTCAATATTGATTTCTAAATTTAGAACTGTCACGAAATAATTGTTTTATTTTTATTTTCTTCTTTCTAGTTCACAGTTTGAAAATGCGGAACGACCGTTAAACACAAGGCGCGCGCGCATTTAAATTATAATTTGAATCAATCAAAAGTATGATGATGAGTACGAGAGACGACGAGCGCAGATAGAACATTATTATTATTATTTAGTTGACACTCTGATCCGGGGATCTATTGACGTTCGCACGCATACGATTCTCACCGCAAACTGATGTGGAAAACCGAAATTCTCGATTCAAGTGGACTGAGAAAGCTGCGAGAGAGAGGCGCCCGCACACAAGTGAACAGAATGAGCGAGGTAGAAGCGATCAACGATCGCTCACAGTGTTTGCTACGCCATGGAAGAAGAGTCGCACACATTATGAGGTAGATGAATCTCACACACACACCCACAGAAAGAGAGGGATTTTTCGTACCAAAATAGAGGGATTTTCCAACACAAAAAGAAATGCTTTTCCGTACCCATAAGAGAGGTAGAGGAAACTCACGCATAGGCGAGGGCGAGAGAAACTGATCGACCACGAGGGCCCAAAGAGGGACCCTTCTTTCTCTCTCTCTGTCTCTGTATCACTCTCACCAACCATCGGTCAAAATGACGTCAGTGGAGATCGTACAAAGATCATTAGCATCCGTTGAGTTTTGAATTCCCCAACGAATATCTATCGAAATGTTTGCAAATTCGAATTTCATTTCAATTTTGAAATATGTATGTTGGTTTTTATGAGAACACTTTGGCGGCGGCACGACTTTGGGAGGCTTCACGTGTGGTCGACACTTGTGGGTCGACATCATGTGGAGCATCAGCAAATGTTTTTTGGCGACGTATAGCACAGCATAACAAAAACAAAAATCATCCGAAATGGGGACATTTTTTCTGTCAATCGAACACAAAGAAATCATAAAAATTTCTGCTGTTACGAAGAGGTACCCACAACAACCTACTTTTCGATCACGAAATTTAGTCAGAAGCATCGAATAATTTGCTTCGAATAATTTGATTCGAATAATTTGCATCAAATAATTTTCTTCGAATAATTTATATCGAATAATTTCCATTGAAAAATCATCAAAATCAGATTTCAGAAAATCCTTTCATTTCATTCCCCCCTTTCTTTTCTCAGGAAAATTGATAAAAATAACCGTGACCAACGTTGACCTTCTAGACAAACACCTATCATCATAAAATATATCGATTGTATTCTTTTTGTTTGCTAAAAATATAATATTCTTGAAAAAATGAAAAAAAAACTGAATGAAAAATTCGGAGAAAATCGCATTTCAAGTTCATTTTCCGAGATTTGTCCACGTGAGCACGTGGTTCATTTCCACGAGTCGTCGACTTTTTTGTATTGAGTCCCATCGACTTCACGAACGAAGTTGACAGAGACAGAGAGCTATTTTTAACATCAGGGGGCAACCGATGGAACGACTTTATTTTTACATCAAATTATAAAACAATCAGAGAGGAAACTAGGAAAGATGATAAAGACTATCATCAAAAAGAAAATACTATCATCAAATTAGAAACTAAAAAGTTCATGTAATAAATTTACTAATATTTACAGGATAAAAAAATCGTTATGGGAAAATTATTTCAGAAGAAATTCGTCATATAATAAACAATTAAGATTATATGATCATGAATTAAGTATCATTTATGTATTTGGTTATTTAAAAAAAAAACGTTGATAAATGCGAAATTTTATCAAAACAAGAAAAATCCAATATTTCTATCATATAAAAGTGATTAAAATATTAAATCGAAGAAGAGTTGAAAATTACAAAACAGCAAAAAGGAAAATAACCCAAAATTCGATTTTATGCAGAACTAATGAAACCATCGTTGAAACTTTGTTTTGATCAACTGCCGCACTTCCGGTTACGGCGCTTCGATAAGTTCGCTCCCAAATACGCCACGTCACGTCTGAGGTCTGGGGTCTGGGACCAAAATGTCAGTCACACACACGCGCGACCGATGTCAATCGACGGCGAAAACTCCGAGGCAAATTGTTGCCACACTTGGGAGGCGGCCGGTTGAATTTTGGCAAAAAGTCAAAAACTGAAATTTTCCACGCATCGCAAAAGTACGAAAGTTTTATTTAAAAACATTTGCAAAGTGAATCATTAGTTTCAGGCAGATTAGTGGCAGAGATTAGAGTGAGGAACAAAGTGAATAAAAATCAGAACCAAAACAAAATAAAAAGGTTAGAACAAAAAACTCAAACAAACAACCAACAGGCAGTGAATGAAAATAAAAACAACAATACAAACTTTGTATTTAAATATGATGATGTCAGAGGGGGAAGAAAAAAAAACAATTTAAAGGATAACAGAAAGTAAAAGGAATAAAAGTGCAAGGTAGAAAAATAAATAAAATCGATAGATAGATTAATTTAAAAAACAAAAAAATTGGTTTAAAAACAAAAAATTGGTTAAAACAAAAAAATGGTTTAAAAAATAGCAAAGTTTTTAGTTTTAAAATGATCATGAACTGATTTTTAGTAATTTCCACTCACCTGTATCTGATTCTCCAACTCATGCACGATATCCTCGCGTGCCAGAGCCAACTGCTCCTGCAGCCTTTTCTCATACTCCTCGATGATCTTTTGAATCACCTGACTCTCGTTATTCATATTCAATTCATCCTTATCGATTATGATCAACGAGGTATTGTTATTGGCGGTCTGTTGTTGTTGTTGTAGGTGGTGTTGGTGTTTTTGTTAGAAAGTGAATAAATAATACATGCAGTTAGCACAACGTGTGTTAGATAACGAATAGTTGGGGAACTTCAAAGAGTCGGCAGGATAAAGGTATTCAGAAAGAGAATTTTGATCTTTTCGAAAGAAATAATTATTTAAATCATCGTTTAGTTTTAGACTATTCAATAAAATAGTTTAAAATAGTGGGAAGTATTAATTTATTGATGAGGTTAATTTACTTTATTTACTTTATTTCTATTTTTACGAAAGTACCATCGACATATGAAAATGTGATATTATGATCTTGAATACCTTCACCCCAATGACTCTTTAAAATACCAACAATAATGAAAACAACAGCTTTCTTTTCATATGCAATCAGACATGCATACAAAGTACATCGATCAGTGGGGATGAAGTGAAAATCTAAACTCACCATAAAATCATCTTCGGGATAGCGATTTTCATAATAATGCAACTTCTCGCTGACCTTTCGCAGATTCTCATCGTGCACACGTTGTTGTTCATGCATTTTCTGCTGATAGAAAGCTCTGAGTTCGACAATTTCATGGGATTCTTGATTCTCCCCAAAGGTTCCATCGCCACTCGGTGTCATCTGACGATGGCTGGGACTGAGGAGGAGTTCGGCACGAGTTCGCTTTCGCGGTGACGACTCCTTGGAGCGTGGGGCCGACGACGACACGACCTCTTCGGGCATTTGCTCCTGATCGGAACCCTCAGAGGAGGTGTCGGCACTGCGGTGTTGAGATTTCTGCGAGAATACTTCATCGGAAAATCTAAAAAGAATTGATAATTTGTATTAATTTTCCTAATGATATATATTTCAAGTTATCATCACTCACTGTTTCTCGAGGTCGGCACACTTGGTCTCGAAATATTTGCGCAGATCCTCCATTTCCTTGGAGTGCAGAGCGTCCTTCTCGAAACGCTGCTGCAACAGCCGCTTGATCTCGTTGTCCTTCTCCTGCTTCTCGCTCTCCAACTGCTCCACGAGCATCTTCAACTCATGATCATGCTTCATTTTGCACTTTTCCAACTCTTGCGAAAGGAAATCATCGAATTTCTGCTGGACCATGAAGAACAAACGCACCTCGTTGGGTGTCAAATACTTTTGGAATTGTTCCATTTGTCGACTGAAAGCGGCCTGCGAATAATCGGTCGACTCCTGGTGATAATAATCGTCGAGTTGGCGCGGCATCGACAGCTGTCGCTCGCGTGAGTTTCGCGACACTTTGTCCTCGTTGTCGGTGAGAAATTGCCGATCCAATTCGTCGTCGTCGCTCTCACTAATCAGGTCCATCGAGATCTCCGAGATGCGCTGGCCCCCATTGCTCTCCTGATCTCGCGGCCACATCGGTCGTCGCAGAGTATCCATCGCCTCGGTGAGTTGTTTCCGCAACTGCTGGACCTCGTTGGTGAGTTTCTCACTCTCCGTTTGCAGGTTCTCGCGAACATTCACCGACTGCTGCAACGAATCGGTGAGCTTGGCAATCAATTCATCCCTCTTCGTCAGCTCCATGTAGAAATCCATTGTCTGCTAATCGAAAATTAATATTAGAACACAATTTATGGAAGATTATATTTGAAATACTCACGGGACCCGCGCCAAAGTCTTCTTGGAAGGTTCGATACTCAGTGGAGTTTGTTATCAAGCTGCTGGATTCTCGACTGGACGACATCGGTTGCTCACCGTTGCCGCCATTCGATCCACGGCGCTGCGACGTCTCCAGCTGGAGATTGAGAGACGCCAAACAAGCGTCCTTGGTGGCCAACATGTCTTGCAGGTCGTTGACCTTCTGCTCCAACATCTGTATCATGTTGAGACTCACGATGCTGGAGCTCTCGTTGGCCTCCGGTGGCTGCAGCGTTTGCGTGTGTGACGATGCTTCACTTTTGACAGCGTCGGCCGTCTCCGATTTCTCCTCCAATGACAACGTTTGTTGTTCATCCACCGTGGATAGAGAATTTCGTTCTGATTCCTCGGTGATGTCCTCGAGAACATCCTTTGAAAATTCAGTCAATGGCACACGCTCCATTTGTTTCACAACTTGTGCTGCTGCTGCTGCTACTGTTGATGATTCGCCAATCTCTGTTGATTCGGGAGAGTCTTTGGTAGCTTGTTGCTGTTGTTGTTTCATTGCCATTATACGCATTTTCATCATTTCCATTGCGTTGTCCTCATCATCATCGTCCTCATCATCCACCGCATCGGTTGGTTCTGGTGAACTCCTCACGTTCTTCATCGCTTCGTAGTGTCGACCAAGGGCTTCGAAGAGATCACATGCGGCGAAGCTGGCTTGATCGAAATCCGACAACATCGGAGGTTCCAATTGATCCTCTTCCTCGTCTGAATTCGTGTCCAAATTGATTTCAACAGCCTCAGTTGGAGTCTGCCTCAAGGTTTCTTGTGTTAGGGGGAATTTTTCAAATGTTTCCACGACTTCTGGTCGCAATTCCAGCGTTTCTCTTGCTTCAGCCTTTTTGTGCTCAGTCATTTGTGGCCTCTGTGGAGTGATATCGAAACTCTCCACCACGAGTGTAGAGTATTTTGCCTCTTTGGGTTCTCTTTGTTCATGTATTTGTACGATGGTTTTCTTCTCAATAGTCTCTTCCGAAGAGATCTCACTAGACTTCTGTTGAATCCTCGGTAGAGAACTCAGTGGAAGCTTCCCCTCGGACCTCTCCAACGACTTCTCTTCTGTGGACTGTTCCAAAATCTCGTCTTCTTTTCCTGGCATCTCAGTCGGCGTGTCTGCCAGGAGTCGATTCACCAGCGTCTCGTTGTGCAAATCGAAGCTGGGGTTCAACGAACTCAAATCTTTGTCATCGAATGTGATTTCGATCGATTGATTTGTGGCCACGATCTCCTCCATCGAATGATCCTTTTCACTGTGCTCTGGCGATGCTCCAGTTAATTCCATCAACACGGGACTTTGGCCACCTTTTGATCGCTGTGAGGTGGAGACTTCTTGCAGCTCTGATCTGGAAACTTCTTGCAACAATGGTTTCTCCAAACTCTCACTAGTCTTTTTCTCCGACCCAGAGACTCTCGTCAAAGGTGTCTCTTCTTCCAGGCTCTCCTTGACTTTCTTTCCACTGGCATCTAAGCTCGGTTCTCCATCATCGGGAAGTGGCAAATCGATGGCATCGCTCATGGAAGCCCCAGTCTCCTCCTGCTCCTCCTCCCCATCGACCACATCATGTCGCACATCGTCCATGAAGTCCGAGACATCATCTGCCGTATTTTGATGCGAGAGACTTTCCTTTTGAACCTCACTAAGACGATCCTCGTCCTCATGACGCGAATGTTCCAATTGTTTCTCCATCGGCAGACTGATGTCGAAGTCCACATCGTCTTCATCCTCATCATCATCATCGTCGAGGACAAAATGTTGTGCCAATTTACCTCCGGACAACTGATCGTCATCGATCTCGAATTCAGCATCATCCGAGGTTCGCACTTTTTCGGCGCTCAAACTCCCCTGTTCGCTCTCCAAGGCGCCGATGGAAAATGGATCCGCTCGACTCGGTTTCGAGCTGCCCCCTCCACCTTGATCTTCCTCCTCTGTCCCACCGTCTGGCGCGTCGTCAGTCAATTCGATCGCCTCTTCGATTTCCTCCTCGATGCTCTGATCGCTGCTCTGATCTGATGTGTTCGTCGTCATGATGTTTCGACTACTGTTTGTTGTTGCCGGCGTTCTCGATGACGATGGTGTTGCCGGTGTTGTTGTGACGCTCGATCGTGTAGTTGTATTGTCAAATGTATCCATCTCGATGGAAATGGAGCTCGTTGGCTCATCGACGAATGATGTCTCGGTGTTGGTGATACTTAAATTGACCTCCTGCTGTTGCTGTTGTTGTTGCAGTTCAGCGTCGCTGCTGGCGTCGTCGTCGGCACTTGTTGTTGGTGGTGACGATGCTGTTGTTGTGATTATAAATGTTCGCCTGGAATCGTTATCATCATCATTGGACTCATTCTTGCTGACACATGTTGCAGCAACATGTTGCTCATCGCGAGGTTCTTCGATAATAAATTTTAATGTTGGAATCAATTCAACATTGTTGATGGTAGGTGGAACGTATTCGATTGTATTGTGTGGAGAATCAGTGCTTTGTGTGGTTGTGGTCGTGAGGGATGTTGTCTCAAGTTGTAGTTGTTGTTGATGTTCTTGTTGTTTCTGATTCTCAATGCATTTGTAGCGACCGCGAGGACGCAAGATCGAAGTTATCTGAAAGAGATGAGACAATGGAGTATTATAAAGTGGAGACTTATGAAAAATATGAAATTTTTAAAATTAATATTTGGCTTAATATAAGGTTTTTTATATATATAAGCTAATATAAAAGTATGAGACGAAGTTTATAAAAGTGGAGACTTTTTCTAAATACAAAATTTATTTATTTGGGCTTCAAAGAAGTTATTTTTATATATACATATAAGCTAAAATAAAAGAGATCAGACAAAGTTTATAAATTTCTTAATTTTGGCTTCATATACGGTTTTTTTATACATGTAACCTATAATGAAAAAGAGGTTTATAATTGGATGAAAATACAAAAAAAAACTATTAAAAATTTGTGGAACCTCAAAAGTAGTGCGTTTTAATCTCAAGTGGTCTCATATGGAATCAGGTCTTATATGGAATCGACCTGAATTCCCACAAATTATTCATGTGGAAAAATAATAGATAGAAAAACACTCAAAGGGAACTCAAAGCCATGTAAAATTTCTATTGCATCGCAAATCCAAACAATTGATGGATTACATATGTGCATCATTAGAATAAAAAAAACATTTGAAATAACTTAATTATCGAATGGAAGTCATGGAAGACGTGAAAGGGTGGGGAATGGAGAAAACGTCTGCTGTGCACCCAAAATATTATTTATAGCATTCTTTTCTTCCTAGTTGTTTCTTGATTTCATATTTATCTAAATGTGGAAAATATCGCAATGAAGTATAGCGAATGAATCAAGTATAGTATCGAAGTAAGAGAACGAGGAAACGATGAAAACGTTTGATGTTGAATGCTGGAACGAATGAGGAAATGTTGCGGAAATTAAGTTTGACAACTCACTGAAACTCGCTGGATGAAGAAAGACTTTTAATAGAATTATAATGAGGAGTAGAATAGGAAGAGAGCGAGTGAATTTAATAATGATAACGATGCTCATACACATTGACAAGTGAAGAATACCAATTAAAAATTATCCAAACGGAGTTATTTTTACGTAATAACTTCATTTAGAATGTCTACCAAAGTGGAGAATTGACTATAGTATAGAATTGGCTATATATACATAATTATGAATACATTTTCCTAATTTTAAATTTACGTTTTTCACTTTCAATGCCCTCATTTTAACTTAATTCATATCATGCTCTACACATCATAATACATGACCCGCAAATCCTGTCCCAAAAATCCGAATGTCTGCCCCAAAAATCTGAATACCTATCCCAAAAATTCCCCCAATTCGTCCCATAATCCTATGTAATTTTTTTTTTTGCTCCCCTGAAACGCTCCCAACAAATGGATCACTTGACCGAGTTTCAACCTACAGACGTCGCCCAAGTTTTCAACAAATATTGCAATCGCTTAAGAACATCGAGGAACATAATTTTTCGCAATGAATTTTGCATGATAAAAAGTGTGTCACAACATTAAGTTTTTTCTTGCAAAACCGATTCTCAGACAGAAAGAAAAATTGCATTTCTTTGTAATGAAAATAAAAAATCATCCTCAGTAAAAAAAAATATAATAAAAATAAATACATAAGGAAAAATTCAGGGCTTCTTTACGTTTGAGTTCGCAAACAATGTGTAAAGGAATTTATTATGATAAACAATGTTCGAATAGAACACGAACGACCCCGTTGAACCAAGGGGAGCAATCAACATGCATTGAAACTTCATGTTATATTCAACTTGAAGTCTAGCCACGAGACAGGAGGCTCCCTTCAACATGAGAAACTGAAGTCTAAACGTGAAACTCGACGTCGGTATACGAGACCCCACATCAACCCTTGGCCAAAGGCTTTCACTTGGCGAAAGTGAAATTTAATTGAACAAAACTTTGAGCATAGAAATAAACAAGAACTTGTCACAGGAAACGTCCTTGAACTTGTCACCCACTGATTTGCATGAAGTCATGGTTACAAAATTCAACAAAAATTCCTGATATCAGTTCAACGATAAAACAAATCTTTTTAACATTGTACATACAAAGAAAGAAAGAAAGAGGCTAACATCGAATGGGGTTATAACTTAGGGCAGGTTGTCATTAAGGATATGTTGAGGACGAAGGACGAAAATAGAAGACACACCCAGACGACTAGGACGAGCCTAGGTTCATTTTCTGATAACGTCAATTGGTTCGCTACCGGGGAAACTTTTAGGGATTGACGTGCGTGTGGAGTATTAAAAGAATGGAGAATATAAAATCAGTAATTTATTATACTCTCTTTCGATTAGGATGATGTGGCGAAAAAAGGCGAAAAGGTCTTCTCATGCGATAGATAGACATATATGATAGATGTATTCTGAGAGACTATATGAGACATTTTTTAACTTCGCACCACTGTACTTTTCATAGAAATAAAAAACCCCTACGACTTTGGATATGACCTCAAAAGTATTAAATAACAGTGTCTTCGCAGTATTCGCAGTATTATCTGGATCTCAAAATTAATGTGAAAACCATATTTTTGCAAAATCTCCGCAGATGCTTCGAAAAACATTTTACTTCACACGCGATAAAATAAACATTTACATTCCAACGAAAGTATAATAAATATTTCCGTCGCTGTTGAAATGCTACGATATGAAGGGAAAAAAAACTCTACACAAACAATATGGTCATTGGAGAAATATTTATTATATATCATCGATGGATTGGGAAAATAAGGAAATGCATTTAAAAATACAGCTATAAGAGACTTACGTGAAATTTTTGCATTTTATATCATTTGTTTCGTAGGGGGGATTGTGGAAATTTTTTACACAGATTTTATAAGAATATCTCAAAAAAAATTATGAAAAAATCTGCAAACTCTACACTCTTTAAGGAACTCGACGACCTTTTAAATTTTCTTAACTCCTTCGAAGGACTTTCAAGAACACAACCGACGAAAGAATTTCAGTCTCCGACTTTGGGATTATTATTTTGGAAAATTTTATTTAAAACCATGAGATAGAAAAACTCTCAACACCGAAGCACTAAAAATCCATCGTCGGTTCCTCGTTCAAATCCATTCAAATGCAACTCTCCACTCGGTAGACACTGTGCAAAGAAAGACGCGCGCAAACGATCGACCGACGACTGCGAGCGTTTTATTATAAATAAATATCAAAACTAAATCGAAAAACGCCAAACGTAAAATTGCAGAATCAGAAAGAGAGAGAGAGCGAAAGTGAGAGAGAGACAGAGAAAGGGAGATATCGTAGAGTAGTTTAGGTTGGTATGGTTGTTGTTTTTGTTTTGGTTTTGCAAAAAAATAAAAACACACACACAGAATTTCAGTTCATTTGGTTCCAATCGGTTCCGTGCACCGTGTTGTTTTTATTTTTATCAGAACCTCCGACGGCACCAGGCGAAGGAGGCGCAGAAGACGGTCGCAGAAACGAAAACAACAACATGGCAAATGAAAACAAAAACCAAAAGGAAGCAGACACGATAGACAGACGATAGTTTTGTGGAAGTTCACATTAAGATCCACAAAGAGAAAAAGACACCGAGTGGGAGAACTCTTTCCTAAAGTAAATCCCCAAACAGAGGAGAGAAAAGAAGAGTAAGTTGAAAGAGAGAAAGAGAGAGCTCCACTACCCCAAACAAGAAGTGTAGACTTGTTTTTCCAATCGCTTTTCCGACTTCTCGATGTTTTGGAGACGTTTCAATGGACCCTAAGTTCACAGACATGAGTGAAGATTTAATGCTATACAGATGATTGTTGTTTGGAAATTAAATGCATGAGTGAAGAGATCTTATGAGATTTCTATAGAAGGGTTTAGAAAAGGGAGATATAATTATAATTTCATGTTCCACTGAAACTACTAATATTTCTTATAATTATTTCTTATATTAAGTCTGTACTATATTCCCTTTCTACTCCATTATTAACCCCTGTGGAGACTTCATTTTCGATATTGCACGCACATAGTGTAGAGATAAATCTACTGATCATGCAAGGGGTCATTGAAAGAGAATTCACTTTGGTCTCCACTCACTTATGCCAATTAATAATAATAATTCTTTCAGAATAAATAAATGATAATTGTTGTTGCGACGACTTATGTCTGTATTTACGTACCCAATCATACAAAGTATAGAGATCCATTTGTGCATTTGTGTACTCTCCAAAAAAAACTCTACAATATCATCATTTGAATGACACTGCACGAGAATCAATGATGACGATGATGATGATGATAATATGATGATTGTGATGAGGTAAACAACTACCAATAAGAATTAATTTAAACTGAGTTCAACTCTCCAATTCTCTCCATTCTATATAGAACAACAAACGCCAGACAATAGACACATAAACAACGTTTTTTACGGAGGAAACGAAAGCGAAAGTGATTCGGTGGAGAGGTGGAAAGTGGGGTAGAGTGGGCGACAGATGCGTCGAGATGGTGGCTGGGTGGATCGGTTCTTGGCAGAAGTCCGATGACACTCTTTTCCTCTCGCTTGAGATTTATTTTTTAGCCGTTCGTCAAACAAATCTTGGCTGCACTTCCGTTGGTTGACACATTTTTTTATTTTATGTATTTATTTATGTATATTTTTTCTATGCTCCAATAGATGTATTTTCATCTGTGGTTTTTGTATTTTTTTAGCTTTTTTATGGCACGCGAAAGATGCGACACGTCTTGTGCGTGGTTTTAATTAATGACAGATTTATTTTGGCTCTGGGAAAGATTTTGACTTTGTGAAGAAGGGCAGATGGACATTTTTAGGGCATCGAAACATGGGGCATCAGACACGACATGCGTTAAGCTCTGGGTCTCGTGGGCTGTGACATGGATAAGAATTTTCGTGCACATCTTTTGATCGGGATTTAAAGTGATTTTGATTTAGTTCTTTTAAATGGAGCACTCAATTGTTTGACACATGAAAATACCGATGGGGGGCAATTAAGAATTTCGTGATGAGAAATTTTGGGTACACACAGAATTTTGGGTACACAAAGAATTTTGGTTACACACAGAATTTTCGGTTAGAACACATTAACATTTTAAAATAGACATTTAGAACCTTCAATATATCGATCAGGCGTAGGAAGAATTATAGGTTAAGTTCAGGCGTTTACGTAAAAATCTTCACGAAAGACGAACGATTGGATTTTCCTCTAATCTATTGGCACAATTTTTTTCAATCGCGAGAAAACGAACGAACGCACGGCGAAGGAATCGAAATCGACATGAAGAACGACAAATGTTCATCAATTTTAATTACGCACGGAAAAAGTTTTTGGAAAATAACGAACGATATTTTCGATATTAGAAGAAGGTAATTTTTACATTTCAACGCGGGCAAAAAAAAATGGAAAAAAAACTAAAACAACACAGAAACGAAATATTAATTAGATCATGTCTGGTGTAGTCCAAAGTCGATTTGTTGCCAGCGAACGCGAACGGGCGACAGTTGCATCCATGCGACGACGTTGTCTGCAACTGAGCAACAGACGGCAGACGATCCGCGAGAAAAACAAAGAAAATCGATCGAGAAAAACCAATCAGTGATGTGAAATTTAAGAAAAAACAAAAAATATTCAACAACAAGAGATGCTCTCAAGAGCGATCATTTCGAAAAAGACTCCCGTGAGTTTGCTCTCTCATTCTCATTCATGGATACGCTTCTCTCCCGATCTCCCGGAGAAGGAACCAATGAAATAAATGTGTATCCAAAACTAAGATAGCGCGAGAAGTAGTGGGGAAATAATTTTGGAGCATTTCCAGAGACGGGTAAAAATAGTTTTTTGTCTTGAGAATCCTCTTTCGAAACTCTCTGCGAAGATTTTGAAGTGGGATTCTCCAAATAGACCTTAGCTAGAAAAGAAAAACTTACTTCATGGACTCGCGAGTATTTCAATAGCACTTCAAAGGTAATCAAAGTATAAAGAAATTACATTCCATCAAATTCTTTTAGTCTTAAATTATATACAACGGTCGAAACCCCATGTAGCTGACCTTCTGAACTCGGCTGCTGATAAACCTATGTAAACATTACTCTTGCGATATGAATTTGCATAGAAATTATGATTCATGGCATAGAAAAACCCATTGCGCTGTGATTTAGAAAAATACACGTCTTTATTCTGTTGTTGTAAAATCTTTCGAAATTTCATAAATATTCAAAGTGTTATCAGTAGAAGAAAAACAAAAAAAATCCAAAATTACATGCTTTATGACAAGGCAATCGATCGATTTGGGGTCGATCGGTGAGTGGATTATAAAATTTTCAAATATTAAACTCATTTTCTAAAAACTATCTATTATTCTAATAAATGTTTAATAGATTCCTTCTAAGGAGAAAATTTGTCAACAGTTTTCTTTTTGAGCATTCAATTATTTTTAGTTAAATTTAAATTCATTTGTATAAAAAATTGCTATTAACTAATTCGTAATTAAGGCTTTCTCTCAAGCAAACTTCGTTACATTTTAACAGTCATTGAGTTGGTTTTGTGCGTCTTTTGTTTTCAAGATTAAGGCAAATTTTTTTAGAGCACATCAAATGCATGTGACAGGTCACAGGTCATATTGTTTCATTGTATAAAAAAAATCTAGGAATAGATTCGGTCACCATGTGACGTGACTTAAAACTAACTTCTCTCTAACACTAGAATTCTTTACATAAACTCTCTACACCAGTGTAGAATTCTCGCTAATGCTTCATGTAGACTTTTAGTATCAAAATTATTGCATAACTTAAGATTATGTTAGTTCCAGTGATGCTTAAGGTGATGTGAGCCCAACCCCTCTCTCTCGCTCCCTCTTCACTACGGCTTCTCCTGATGATCCTGCTCCGAGTTCGGCGCCGTCTCCTTTTGCCGAAACTTCGTCGAGTACTTGTAGAAATCGGCCATTTCGAATGGCTTCGTTATCTCCTTGTATGGCTGGAAGGTGGCTTGCTGCACCACGGTCATGTTCTTCGGCGATTCGATGCGGATATCGGGCGACAACGCGGACGGCTTGTCCGCTCCACCACCAGGTGGCGTCATCTGCAAAGCGGCCGGTGGACGCGTGGTCGATATTTTAGGTGGCAAATATTTGAAACCATCTTCACGTGGCGGCAGCGGAGAAGGCGCCGCTCCCATTGCTCCAGCCACATTCGTCGTCTCGGGAAAATACGTCGTCACCGAAATGGCATCCATGCTGTTCAGATAGGACGTCGATTGGCTGAGCTTCGTGTATTTGCCGTCATCGTCCTGCAGCAGCCGCGAAGCTTTGCCACGCTGTGCAGCGCTGTTGTAACGATTCCCACTGGACATGGACTGTGACGAGAGTCGCGGACGATCGCGTTGCAAGTTGTGTGCGTGCGCCTTGGAGGAAGGAGGACGAGCTGGCTGGGTGGGCGGTAGACCAGGACTATGATTGTTGTTGACGTTGTTGTTGATGTTGTTACAACTACTGCTGCTACTGTGCGATGGACTATCGTTGATGCTGGGCCGTATGACGGGTCCATCCAGTGATGACTCCAACCATTGTTTGGCCTTTTGTTTCTTCTGTGTTTCACTGCCGAACGAAGCAATCGAGATCTCGTCTAGAGGCTTCCCGCCCTTCATGGCCGATGAAGCCGCACCAGCCGTTGTCAAAGTCCCGTGTGACGAGTAAAAAGCAGCAGCAGCCGATGAAGAGGGCGAGGCGGAAGCGTGCAAAGTGGCCAACATATCGGTTGAGAGTGTCGCCTTCATGTCGCCAACGCCCGAAATGGACGTCGTTGAGGAAGCGCTGTATTGAATGTTCGATTGTGAACGCCAGCGCAAGTTGTTGTTGCTGTGGTTATTGTTGCTGCTGCTGCTGGTGGACACATCGACATTGCTGTTGGGATCCATGGCCGAGGCAAAGGACGGCGATAATGAGATGGCATCATAATTTCGACTATTGACAACAATATGTTGCTGTTGTTGCAATTGCTGGAGTGGTTTATGTGGCGGTAGAGGTTGTTGTTGTTGCAGCGTCTGTTGCTCATAGCTGTGGTGAAGATGTGTTGCCGACGCCGCCGCTGGGGATGAGGGCGAGGCAAGTGGTGAAATATACTGCTTGATATTCTGACTGGACTTGATGAAGCCGCCATCGTTATAGCTCTGATGTGTTGGCGATAAATAGTATTTATCGCATTGCACCGCAATTGGTGTCTGCAGATGTTGGTGCTGTGACGGTTGTTGTTGTCGCATCGTGGCGACATTCGCCGAGTTCGCCGAATACAACGAGATGCCGTCGGGCTGCTGAGGTAGCGGTGGTGAATGGTAGGCGGTGATCAGTTGCTGTTGCTGTTGTTGATGTTGTTGACGAGGATGGAAGTGTTGGTGTTGTAGCAGTTGTTGGCGATGTTGCTGTTGCTGGTGCTGTTGTTGTAACATCTGTTGTTGCTGTAACGTTTTCTGTTGTAACTGTTGTTGCTGCTGTTGTAACTGCTGTTGCTGCAGTTGATGTTGTAACAATTGCTGTTGTGTATATTGAAAATGTTGTTGTTCCGTCATTTGTGAGATGTAATGTTGTCGCAATTGTTGTTGTTGCTGCAGTTGTTGTTGTTGCTGCAGTTGTTGTTGTTGTTGCTGCAGTTGTTGTTGCTGCTGCTGTTGCTGAGCCTGTGGGAAGGTGTTCGTCGTACTCCAATTGTTGCTGGCTCCCGGCAACGGCGTTTGACGCTTCTTCGGAGCCACTTTCAAAATGCCCGCTGGCAATTGCTGCGATGCCACCTGTTGTTCCACTGGATAATTGTCATACTCCGAGGATCGATTGGAGATTTCCGACTGACGATTGCTGTTGTTGCTCGTATTGTTATTGCTATTCATATTATTGGCGATATTGTGATTCTCCTTCGACGAGGTCTTTCGTCGGAGTATCGCACTTCCACCAGCTCCTCCTCCACCTCCACCACCACCATTGCCATTGCTTCCACCTCCATCCTTGTTGTTATACTGCTGCAGTGTCCCAAAGATATCGTTAAGGTTGAGATATTCATAGTTGCCATTCAGGATCTGCGTCTCCTGCTTCTGAATCTGTTGCAGCAGCCAACTCTTCTCACTCAACAGCTTCTCGAGCTCTTGCTTTCGCTGCTCCAGCGTTTGTTTCTTCAATTGGATTTGTGAATCATCGGGATTTGTATTGTTCGATGTACTATCATTGTTATTGTTGTTATTGTTGTTGGTGTTATTATTGCTGTTCGAGACATAACTTCGTGGCGAGTGACCCAGCGAGGCGGAAACACCCGATCGACTCCCCTCGCCATCGTCGCCATCGATGCTGCTGCTGCCTCCGCCTAGGCTCGCCATGCTCTGAGTAGCCTTAACTTTGGCCGGTTTACAATGCATCGAAGGAGTGGCTGAGAAACGATTCGGAAGCGCATAGAGATGCCGTTGCTCAAATTATCGATCCTTTTTCTTTTGAAATTAATGTATATGTATATGTGTGTTTGTGTGTATAGTTTCTGTTGGTGTTGGATGGTTCTAGTTCTTGTTGTGGTTGCTCCTCCCTCGACTTTCCTCCACTGTCCACTTTTCAGGGCCCCAGGGTATCGTAGAGTTCTTTTTTTGCAAAGACTTTCCAAACGGTTTGGCGCCTAAAAAGAACACAAGTAGTTGTTGTTGGGTCATACAGGATTTGATTCATTTTGTTGTATTTTATTTCATATTTTTTTGATTGTTGTTTTGTTGTTAGAAAATAGTCGATTGATTATGTTTGTTGTACTGATGGATGGTGGCGGTTGTGGTTGTGGTGGTGGTGGATGGGAGAGTAGAAGGAGGAGCAATAATTCTATGTATTTACAATAACCAAAACCATTTCCGTGTGCCAACGCCAACGGGTTTCCTTTTGAAAGTTTCAATTTCTTTAGTGTCTGTTGGGAAGGATCCGTTCCTCAAAGGATGAGTTCCTCAAAGGATCCGTTCCTCAAAGGATTCGTTCCTCAAAAGATTCGTTACTCAAAGGATGCGTTTCTCAAAGGTTTCCTAGACTCAAGTAAGTTCCCTTCGGTTCCCTTGAGGTACTTAAATCTAATATTTACATCGAAATCAAAGACTTTTATGGCTCCTGAAGGACCACCAACGAAAGCCGCCGTTTCATTCATTCAACGGGCCAAGAGTGAACCGATTGCGTGTCTCGTCGTCGGGCCAAAATAAACAGTTGTTCGCCAAGTGCCGACCACTTATGAGAACGGTGTGAAAAGCGACTATCGATTGAAAATTACAAAGCAAAAAAAAACAAAACTCAAAGGAGCAACAAACAACAGAGAGGGAGAGAGAGAGAGTGTGAGAAGAGGAAGAAGAAGTATGGAAATTGAGGCCGAAGGAGGGAAACTTTCTCAAGATTTATGAGGACGGAACGCGGTCAATTGAAGACGAAATAAATGAGCTTTAATGGAAAGGTTGACACGGTAAGGTTTCAACGGAAAGGTTTAATCGGATTATTTTTAAAGAATAATCCACTAATTTTAAACCTCATTCAAGCTCTTACTTTAGTTTAACTTAGAACTAAACTAGATTCAATTAAAAGCTATACAAATATTTATAAATTCCTCCAACCATTGCATTGTGTGAACTACCGATGACCGAGCACCCTGTTTATTGAGTGTTGAAATGTTATTCCCAAACCGAATTTAATGATCACTTAAAGTATAACTAAAATAACACATAATCGTATGCCAAATGGCCAAGTGACCGAGAAGTTGACGAAAATGAAAACCGAATCTCTTGATGTTAAGACAAACAACACCCTGTATTTTGAGTGAGTGTCAATTAGATCAAGGTGAAGTTCTCAATGGGTTCATGTGAAACTCACCTCGTTTTTGGAATTGTTGTTTTTGTTTTCCAACTCCTCCGCCTCTTCCTCCTCCTGCTGATGGCGATTGTGACGCGCGACAACAAAAGACGATAACAAAACGAAAATTATCACGTTTTTGTTTTCTTCAAAGAAAACTATCGTGTATTACTTTATTGTTGTTGTTGTTGGCGTTTTGATAGATTGTTGTTGTTGTTGGGGTTTTAATGAAGATTGTTGTTGTTGTGATGACAAAACTCCAGCCTCTCCTTGTTGTAGTTAGGTTTCAAATTCAATTGAGAAATTCAAGCGATTCTCGCGTGGCTGGCGTTCGATGATTCTCAAAGCTGAGTTCCTCCTCCAATAAACGAAGCCAGCACCGACTGACATCACCTGAAAGAGAGCAGAGACGTCGTCGTTGATTAGAAACATTTTGGAGACGTCTTGAAAAAGCCGCCACTCAAACTTGGTCAACAAGGCCAATGAGAACAGCATAATAACAACACAACATAGATGACTAAATAAATTAGTTAGTTACCAAAAGCCAAAATAACCGAACCGAACTTGGCCAACAAAAATGCGTCGCTCGCTCGCCCAGTCGTCGCTCACTCACTGACAGCTGCCGCAGCCTGCGTTGAGAACTCGCTGCTGCTCACATTTGAGAACTCATTGAGACGGCGACGTCGACGCAGCAGCACTGACTGCTTCTTCTTATTCTCCGTTTGTTCACTGTACTTTATTATTTTTCTTGTTTCTTCCTGTGGTTTTTCACTTAAAAACTTCAACAAAAACAATTATTTCTCATGATTTCTTGCGCACAAATTACTTGAAAAACGTTTGTTTTGATTACTTTGCGAAAGAAATTTGTGTAAAATTAATTAACAATTCATTATTGAGCACTCAAAATAGGAAAAATTTGAAACAAATTGAGAAAAGGAATGAAGAACGCGTGTGAAGCGATAAACGACGATTAAACAAAAGCGAAGCAGCTGCTGCGACAGGGTTGTCGAAAACACTCCATTTTGGAATCACACACTACGTCACTCCACTTTTTCAAAATAAAAAAAATTAACTTTCGGAGAGAAAATTTTATGCAATTAATATCCAAACTTTGTTGCATTTAATCAATTGAACAATGAAATCATCCCTCACGTTTTTTCTAATTGCTCATAAAAAAAAAATTCACCAAACACTTCAAAACACTTAATTTTGCCTCTTTTGGCATCACAAAACAATATTCGCCATGGCATCCCTGGCGGGCAGCACAAACGGCGTTCGGAAGCGTTCGAAAAGTGACAACATATTGATGTAAAACGACGCTTGAAGGTGTAAAGGCGGTGTGGTTTGTGTACATGCTAAGTTATCAAGTTATAATCAAAACAAAGGCGAAAATAACTTTGAATTCGCCGAACTTTACCGGAATTCCTGACGATATTTTCTTGAGAGCCGCCATTTTTTCTGAGTTTTTAAGCCGTCCCTGAAATGTCGATATTGTGAGGTGGCTCCATCTATTTGCGAAATTCTTCCATGCCAAATCCAAATCCCTTGCAAATTTTTCCAATTAGCCATTTTGAATCCAAATTTCAATTCAAAATAAATCCATTTTCAAATTTGTTTGAAATAAAATATTAATAAATATAAATAAAAATAAAATATTATATAACAAAAAATGACCTCCAATCAAACACTCGAAGCCGAAAACCGGGAGCTCCGCGAGAAGAACGAAGTTCTTTTAACAAAAGTCGCGGAGCTCCAACGGAAATTGGACATTTTCTCCTCCTCGGCCAGGGTCATGCCCCAGTATCCTTCGATTTCGAAGTGGATTTCAGGAAATCCGGCGGTCAAATAAAGTTTTCGTTCAACTTTTATATTATTTTTAATTATATTATTTTATTTTTTTTTTTCTTCTTAAAATAAATTTAAAATTTAACGAATTTTTTTATCATTTTTTTAAATCTTTTCCTAATAGAACTCAATTAATTAATTAAATTCTTAAGAAAACTGGAATAGTTAAAGCAAAAACCATCAAAGCCAAAGCAGCACCCGCTTCAAAGGTAAAGGCGACTAAAGCGAAAACTCCATCAGCGAAGAAATCGGTTGCCACTCCAAAAAAATCAATTAAAAAACCCAGTGCTAAGAAATAAGCATGGAATATTATTTCTATACCAAACACTTTAAATAAATTTTGAAGTGGAATACAAAGCCCTTTTCAGGGCTACAAATTCTGTATATACAAAGAGATTTCTTTATTATTATTCAAAAAAGTAATTTTATGAAGTGAAAACAACATAAAAGGCGAATTTAATCTGTGTTACTTCGCCAACGACCATACCACGCTGAATACATCGGTTCTCGTCCGATCACCGAAATTAAGCAGCGTCGGGCGCGGTTAGTACTTAGATGGGGGACCGCTTGGGAACACCGCGTGTTGTTGGCACTGTCCAACGATTTTTTTTTTAATTTTTTATTTCATAAAAAATATTTGTTTTTTTATTTTCTTGTATATTTGTACATTTAGAAATTTCTCAGTTAAATATTTTTTTTTATTGAATTTTCGCTTAAATTTCCTTTAAATAACTTGTTTTTCATAGTAATGGAGAATTTCAGAGCAAAATTTCTTTCAGAATCTCATTCAATATAATTTTCATGTGAAATGTTGAACGAATTCCTCTTCAGAAGTGACATAAAAGGCAAATTTAGTCGGTGTTACTTCGCCAACGACCATACCACGCTGAATACATCGGTTCTCGTCCGATCACCGAAATTAAGCAGCGTCGGGCGCGGTTAGTACTTAGATGGGGGACCGCTTGGGAACACCGCGTGTTGTTGGCACTGTCCAACAATTTTTTTTTTAATTTTTATTTCATATACATTTTTTTTAATATTCTATGTATATATAGACTTTAAAAATTAAATTTT
>CM029563.1:5765201-5863475 GCA_017309665.1 Coelopa frigida | reverse complement strand
GGAACATTCGCGTCATGAGGACGAGGATCGTCTTAGTGAGGTTCAAAAGGAAAGTCTCTCGCATCAAAATACGGCAGATGATGTCTCGGACTTCATGGACGATGTGCGACATGATGTGGTCGATGGGGAGGAGGAGCAGGAGGAGACTGGGGCTTCCATGAGCGATGCCATCGATTTGCCACTTCCCGATGATGGAGAACCGATCTTAGATGCCAGTGGAAAGAAAGTCAAGGAGAGCCTGGAAGAAGAGACACCTTTGACGAGAGTCTCTGGGTCGGAGAAAAAGACTAGTGAGAGTTTGGAGAAACCATTGTTGCAAGAAGTCTCCACCTCACAGCGATCAAAAGGTGGCCAAAGTCCCATGTTGATGGAATTAACTGGAGCATCGCCAGAGCACAGTGAAAAGGATCATTCGATGGAGGAGATCGTGGCCACAAATCAATCGATCGAAATCACATTCGATGACAAAGATTTGAGTTCGTTGAACCCCAGCTTCGATTTGCACAACGAGACGCTGGTGAATCGACTCCTGGCAGACACGCCGACTGAGATGCCAGGAAAAGAAGACGAGATTTTGGAACAGTCCACAGAAGAGAAGCCGTTGGAGAGGTCCGAGGGGAAGCTTCCACTGAGTTCTCTACCGAGGATTCAACAGAAGTCTAGTGAGATCTCTTCGGAAGAGACTATTGAGAAAAACCATCGTACAAATACATGAACAAAGAGAACCCAAAGAGGCAAAATACTCTACACTCGTGGTGGAGAGTTTCGATATTACCCACAGAGGCCACAAATGACTGAGCACAAAAAGGCTGAAGCAAGAGAAACGCTGGAATTGCGACCAGAAGTCGTGGAAACATTTGAAAAATTCCCCCTAACACAAGAAACCTTGAGGCAGACTCCAACTGAGGCTGTTGAAATCAATTTGGACACGAATTCAGACGAGGAAGAGGATCAATTGGAACCTCCGATGTTGTCGGATTTTCGATCAAGCCAGCTTCGCCGCATGTGATCTCTTCGAAGCCCTCGGTCGACACTACGAAGCGATGAAGAACGTGAGGAGTTCACCAGAACCAACCGATGCGGTGGATGATGAGGACGATGATGATGAGGACAACGCAATGGAAATGATGAAAATGCGTATAATGGCAATGAAACAACAACAGCAACAAGCTACCAAGACTCTCCCGAATCAACAGAGATTGGCGAATCATCAACAGTAGCAGCAGCAGCACAAGTGTGAAACAAATGGAGCGTGTGCCATTGACTGAATTTTCAAAGGACTGTTCTCGAGGACATCACCGAGGAATCAGAACGAAATTCTCTATCCACGGTGGATGAACAACAACGTTGGCATTGGAGGAGAAATCGGAGACGGCCGACGCTGTCAAAAGTGAAGCATCGTCACACACGCAAACGCTGCAGCCACCGGAGGCCAACGAGAGCTCCAGCATCGTGAGTCTCAACATGATACAGATGTTGGAGCAGAAGGTCAACGACCTGCAAGACATGTTGGCCACCAAGGACGCTTGTTTGGCGTCCTCTCAATCTCCAGCTGGAGACGTCGCAGCGCCGTGGATCGAATGGCGGCAACGGTGAGCAACCGATGTCGTCCAGTCGAGAATCCAGCAGCTTGATAACAAACTCCACTGAGTATCGAACCTTCCAAGAAGACTTTGGCGCGGGTCCCGTGAGTATTTCAAATATAATCTTTCATAAATTGTGTTCTAATATTAATTTTCGATTAGCAGACAATGGATTTCTACATGGAGCTGACGAAGAGGGACGAATTGATTGCCAAGCTCACCGATTCGTTGCAGCAGTCGGTGAATGTTCGCGAGAACCTGCAAACGGAGAGTGAGAAACTCACCAACGAGGTCCAGCAGTTGCGGAAACAACTCACCGAGGCGATGGATACTCTGCGACGACCGATGTGGCCGCGAGATCAGGAGAGCAATGGGGGCCAGCGCATCTCGGAGATCTCGATGGACCTGATTAGTGAGAGCGACGACGATGAGTTGGATCGGCAATTTCTCACCGACAACGAGGACAAAGTGTCGCGAAACTCACGCGAGCGACAGCTGTCGATGCCGCGCCAACTCGACGATTATTATCACCAGGAGTCGACCGATTATTCGCAGGCCGCTTTCAGTCGACAAATGGAACAATTCCAAAAGTATTTGACACCCAACGAGGTGCGTTTGTTCTTCATGGTCCAGCAGAAATTCGATGATTTCCTTTCGCAAGAGTTGGAAAAGTGCAAAATGAAGCATGATCATGAGTTGAAGATGCTCGTGGAGCAGTTGGAGAGCGAGAAGCAGGAGAAGGACAACGAGATCAAGCGGCTGTTGCAGCAGCGTTTCGAGAAGGACGCTCTGCACTCCAAGGAAATGGAGGATCTGCGCAAATATTTCGAGACCAAGTGCGCCGACCTCGAGAAACAGTGAGTGATGATAACTTGAAAAATATATCATTAGGAAAATTAATACAAATTATCAATTCTTTTTAGATTTTCCGATGAAGTATTCTCGCAGAAATCGCAACACCGCAGTGCCGACACCTCCTCTGAGGGTTCCGATCAGGAGCAAATGCCCGAAGAGGTCGTGTCGTCGTCGGCCCCACGCTCCAAGGAGTCGTCACCGCGAAAGCGAACTCGTGCCGAACTCCTCCTCAGTCCCAGTCATCGTCAGATGACACCGAGTGGCGATGGAACCTTTGGGGAGAATCAAGAATCCCATGAAATTGTCGAACTCAGAGCTTTCTATCAGCAGAAAATGCATGAACAACAACGTGTGCACGATGAGAATCTGCGAAAGGTCAGCGAGAAGTTGCATTATTATGAAAATCGCTATCCCGAAGATGATTTTATGGTGAGTTTAGATTTTCACTTCATCCCCACTGATCGATGTACTTTGTATGCATGTTTGATTGCATATGAAAGGAAAGCTGTTGTTTTCATTATTATTGGTATTTTAAAGAGTCATTGGGGTGAAGGTATTCAAGATCATAATATCACATTTTCATATGTCGATGGTACTTTCGTAAAAATAGAAATAAAGTAAATAAAGTAAATTAACCTCATCAATAAATTAATACTTCCCACTATTTTAAACTATTTTATTGAATAGTCTAAAACTAAACGATGATTTAAATAATTATTTCTTTCGAAAAGATCAAAATTCTCTTTCTGAATACCTTTATCCTACCGACTCTTTGAAGTTCCCCAACTATTCGTTATCTAACACACGTTGTGCTAACTGCATGTATTATTTATTCACTTTCTAACAAAAACACCAACACCACCTACAACAACAACAACAGACCGCCAATAACAATACCTCGTTGATCATAATCGATAAGGATGAATTGAATATGAATAACGAGAGTCAGGTGATTCAAAAGATCATCGAGGAGTATGAGAAAAGGCTGCAGGAGCAGTTGGCTCTGGCACGCGAGGATATCGTGCATGAGTTGGAGAATCAGATACAGGTGAGTGGAAATTACTAAAAATCAGTTCATGATCATTTTAAAACTAAAAACTTTGCTATTTTTTAAACCAATTTTTTTGTTTTTAAACCAATTTTTTTGTTTTTTAAATTAATCTATCTATCGATTTTATTTATTTTTCTACCTTGCACTTTTATTCCTTTTACTTTCTGTTGTCCTTTAAATTGTTTTTTTTTCTTCCCCCTCTGACATCATCATATTTAAATACAAAGTTTGTATTGTTGTTTTTATTTTCATTCACTGCCTGTTGGTTGTTTGTTTGAGTTTTTTGTTCTAACCTTTTTATTTTGTTTTGGTTCTGATTTTTATTCACTTTGTTCCTCACTCTAATCTCTGCCACTAATCTGCCTGAAACTAATGATTCACTTTGCAAATGTTTTTAAATAAAACTTTCGTACTTTTGCGATGCGTGGAAAATTTCAGTTTTTGACTTTTTGCCAAAATTCAACCGGCCGCCTCCCAAGTGTGGCAACAATTTGCCTCGGAGTTTTCGCCGTCGATTGACATCGGTCGCGCGTGTGTGTGACTGACATTTTGGTCCCAGACCCCAGACCTCAGACGTGACGTGGCGTATTTGGGAGCGAACTTATCGAAGCGCCGTAACCGGAAGTGCGGCAGTTGATCAAAACAAAGTTTCAACGATGGTTTCATTAGTTCTGCATAAAATCGAATTTTGGGTTATTTTCCTTTTTGCTGTTTTGTAATTTTCAACTCTTCTTCGATTTAATATTTTAATCACTTTTATATGATAGAAATATTGGATTTTTCTTGTTTTGATAAAATTTCGCATTTATCAACGTTTTTTTTTTAAATAACCAAATACATAAATGATACTTAATTCATGATCATATAATCTTAATTGTTTATTATATGACGAATTTCTTCTGAAATAATTTTCCCATAACGATTTTTTTATGCTGTAAATATTAGTAAATTTATTACATGAACTTTTTAGTTTCTAATTTGATGATAGTATTTTCTTTTTGATGATAGTCTTTATCATCTTTCCTAGTTTCCTCTCTGATTGTTTTATAATTTGATGTAAAAATAAAGTCGTTCCATCGGTTGCCCCCTGATGTTAAAAATAGCTCTCTGTCTCTGTCAACTTCGTTCGTATGAAGTCGATGGGACTCAATACAAAAAAGTCGACGACTCGTGGAAATGAACCACGTGCTCACGTGGACAAATCTCGGAAAATGAACTTGAAATGCGATTTTCTCCGAATTTTTCATTCAGTTTTTTTTTCATTTTTTCAAGTATATTATATTTTTAGCAAACAAAAAGAATACAATCGATATATTTTATGATGATAGGTGTTTGTCTAGAAGGTCAACGTTGGTCACGGTTATTTTTATCAATTTTCCTGAGAAAAGAAAGGGGGGAATGAAATGAAAGGATTTTCTGAAATCTGATGTTGATGATTTTTCAATGGAAATTATTCGATATAAATTATTCGAAGAAAATTATTTGATGCAAATTATTCGAATCAAATTATTCGAAGCAAATTATTCGATGCTTCTGACTAAATTTCGTGATCGAAAAGTAGGTTGTTGTGGGCACCTCTTCGTAACAGCAGAAATTTTTATGATTTCTTTGTGTTCGATTGACAGAAAAAATGTCCCCATTTCGGATGATTTTTGTTTTTGTTATGCTGTGCTATACGTCGCCAAAAAACATTTGCTGATGCTCCACATGATGTCGACCCACAAGTGTCGACCAGACGTGAAGCCTCCCAAAGTCGTGCCGCCGCCAAAGTGTTCTCATAAAAACCAACATACATATTTCAAAATTGAAATGAAATTCGAATTTGCAAACATTTCGATAGATATTCGTTGGGGAATTCAAATCTCAACGGATGCTAATGATCTTTGTACGATCTCCACTGACGTCATTTTGACCGATGGTTGGTGAGAGTGATACAGAGACAGAGAGAGAGAAAGAAGGATCCCTCTATGGGGATCGAGAACCGTGGTCGATCAGTTTCTCTCGCCCTCGCCTATGCGTGAGTTTCCTCTACCTCTCTTTTGGGTACGGAAAAAGCATTTCTTTTTGTGTTGGAAAATCCCTCTATTTTGGTACGAAAAATCCCTCTCTTTCTGTGGGTGTGTGTGTGAGATTCATCTACCTCATAATGTGTGCGACTCTTCTTCCATGGCGTAGCAAACACTGTGAGCGATCGTTGATCGCTTCTACCTCGCTCATTCTGTTCACTTGTGTGCGGGCGCCTCTCTCTCGCTGCTTTCTCAGTCCACTTGAATCGAGAATTTCGGTTTTCCACATCAGTTTGCGGTGAGAATCGTATGCGTGCGAACGTCAATAGATCCCCGGATCAGAGTGTCAACTAAATAATAATAATAAAGTTCTATCTGCGCTCGTCGTCTCTCGCACTCATCATCATACTTTTGATTGATTCAAATGTCAAATTATAATTTAAATGCGCGCGCGCCTTGTGTAACGGTCGTTCCGCATTTTCAAACTGTGAACTAGAAAGAAGAAAATAAAAATAAAACAATTATTTCGTGACAGTTCTAAATTTAGAAATCAATATTGAAAAAACAAAACAATAATTCGTGTGGACAATTTATGAATGTGAAAAAATATGTGTTGAACGCCTTGAGGTATTTTGAATGAAAGAAAATAAAAATCGGAATAGACGATAAAAAAGTGTTTAGGAAATTTTTCTACAATAGGAAATTGTCTCTAAAAATAATAATATACGGTAATATAAAAGTCCTTGATAAGTTTTTTCCATATTATATTTTGGGTATTTTTGGACAGAAGTTTATTTAAAAAAATTAGTTGTATTTTATTTTTTTATTTATTTCCTAATTTCCTACTCATTTTTCGTTAAGTTTCGTTAAGTTCTGGAACTGATTTGAATTTATCGATTTTTTGTTTTTATCTTTGAAATTAAATGATTTTACTTCGTTCTTTTTGAAGAACTAATTTTCGTTAAGTTTTCAAAAATATCGCTCTCCTTACCCATATTTGTCGATTTCCTTAACCCGTCCACTACCCACTTTCGTCAAGTTTTCTTCACACCTCAAAAAGTACAGTACTTTCTCTTCGTTGCGCTCAAAAGTGCAAAAAAATTGCATTTCCAAAATTCCGCCAAACCCAAAAATAAACACTTAGCATTTGAAATTTACAAAAATAGCGATAACAACATAAATACGCACACTAACAACACGACAACGACAAAAACAACAGCAACAACCGCAGAGCAGTGGTGATTTTCCGCAATGTGTATTTCTGTTGTTGTCTATCGCTAATGTTCGTTCATTCGTCCATTCGTTATGTTGCACTGCATCTCTAGCCTTTATAGATAGAGTGTGTGCGTTGGCCAAAAATAGTGTCCCGCCCGAAGTCGATCCAACATCCATAGGCTTTGCTTCCAAAGTTCACTATTTTTTTATTATTTTCTCTCAGTGCTCGTCGATTTCTTGTCACTTGTTTCTTTCGTTAAGTTCTTCTTCATCCCTCCTCTGAACGTCGCTCATCCATCGATCGATGATAATGCTGCGATTAATCTGTTGATTCGGCTGCTTCTCGGGGTCAAATGTAATCGTGACCCTTACTTTCTGATAGATATTGCATGCGATTTTAATTGTTGCTTCTCTCGTTGGAATGCATTATTTTCCCCCCATTTATTCTAGAGTTTTTGAGCTCCCGCCGATAGCATTAACTGAGTTATAAATTGAAGTAAAGTTTCTACTGATTAGCGACAGAGTCCATGGGGATCGTTAATGAAGCTCAATGAGATGTAATAGTTCAAAAGTTTCGAAATAACAGATTATATTCATGATACCACAGACGAGTTTGTGTAATAAATAAGTTGTTATAAAACCCTTTGGGATCTCAATACTATCTCACATGAAACTATTTACTTTCGTAGGCAGTTTTTTCGTAAACCAAAATTTTCACCTTATGAGAGTATTATTACGATTTATTACTATGAGTACCTCACCTAATTTTGTCGTTTACCCTAATTAGGGGATTTTATTGACATGTTTTTGCCACCTAAACATGTTTTGATCTGCACACAGGGTTCAACAACCCAGAGTTTCTTGGGATCTCCTTTGACAGGTAGTTTTGACACTTACCTTTACCTAATCCTCACCCTCACCTATCGCTACCTACTTGTTATGATGATCTACTTGTTATTGTTTTTCTTGTCACTCTCTCTGTCTCTGCCTGCAGCTCCTTCACTAAACATAAACAAACACGATCAATCGAAACGTGGAACATGAACACGAACAATGCATTGAAAACACTTGCCGTCGCTTGTAATCATGTTGACAACATGCGGTTTATGGTTTGTTGTTGTTGTTGCGGTAGCATTTGTTTCAATAAGAAGTGTCTGTGTGTTTGTGGGCGTCTCTTTCGCGCCATCCGCATGGATCATCCATCAGAAACGCCTCCTCTTTCGCTTCCTCTCTCCCTCTCTCGATGTCTCCCTTCATAACTTTTTGATCTTCGTTTTTTTTTGTTGCTGTAGGAAGTGAATAAATTTATTATAATTTACGATGACATTTGCTTCCCCCAACTATAAAAATTGGAGGAGTTTCTTTCTCTCCACCTATGTTCGTTCTCTCCACCCATGTTCGTTCTCTCCATTCGTTCTGGGGCTTAGCACAAAATTTTGAAATTTTAACGGAAAAAGTTCTTTTTACTTCTTTTGATCTTTTATTTTTGATTCATGGAAATTTCTTCCCTCAATGAATTTTGTTCTTTTTTGCTCTTTCTTGTTGTTGGCGCATGTTTTCTTGTCAACATCCTATAGATCATATTAAAATCAATTAATTCCATTAAAGTCTAACGAACATTTTTATTAGTGTTTGTGTTTCTTTTGTCATCGAATATTATTTATAGTAAACTGTTTTTTTTTGTCCAACTTATGTCATGTTGCAGAATTTACCGGCGAGACTTTTTTGTTGTTGCCGGAATTTCGCTCGTTGATAACTTATCGAAGAGATAGACATACATAACTTTTGTTTAATAGTTTGCGATAATGTTTTTTTTCCCCTCTTTCCATTACTCATTAACACTTTCATACTGAAGATAACATTCTTCATTATATTGTATATCCGTCGTGAAAGTGTTAAGCTCATTGTTCGGTCTTCGCCAAAATACTCCAAACTTGACCTTCATCGGTTTGATTGAGTTCTTTGCGAATCAATTACAACAAACAAATGAATTTAAATGGAAATTTGTGGCAGCGAGTTTTTTTGTTATGAATTCTTTTGTTGATTTTCTTTTTTCCTTTCCATTATTTTTTTTTTTTTTTTCACATTTTCCTCTACGTTTCAATTTCGCATTTCATATCCATTAAATTTTGTTATCGCTTCTTTCCTCGCGTTTCATTGAACTTTGCATATTATTTTGTTTTTACATTTTCTCTTCGCTTTAATGAGAAATACTTGTTGATATCGCGAAAGGGATGAGGGGAACAGGATGCGGATGTTTTTTAATGGAAAATCGTTGAAAATCATTTTTCATCATTTCAAGTGGCAGAAATTTAAATTTCTGACATGAGAGAAAACTTGTAATGCTTGAATTATGCTTTAAAAATATTTATCCAAAAGTTTTTCTCTTATAAATCCGGATGGCAAGTTTTGCCTCTTGCCTCCATTTAGTTATGATCGAGTTTCAGAATTCATAAATCTAGTTCTCTCATGGGAGAAAGCCTTTCGATCCTCTGATGTGCGCATTTGAAATGCATGATTTCAAAGTTCCCCTCTCTTATGCCAAAATATAAACAAACTTTCCGAAGTCTAAACAACAATTGCTACGAAACTTTTTCCATTTCACTTTTCCTTCGTTCCCTTCTTAGGTCCATATGTATTACGTCTGTCTGTCCGTGTGTGTCTCACCCACAAATGTCAATTCCAACATGCATCAAACTTCAAGTTTAAACAATTCTGTACCCTTCCATCATCGACTCTCCACCTCCTCCTTCCGCCCTTGGTGCCATGACGTCGAGTCCTCCTCTCCCTCCACGACACGTGTCAACTGTCGAAATTTTATAGTACTATTTTCTCCTGTTTCCTTCGACGTCAGACGGCCGGCCGAGAAATTTCGTCTGTCCGATCGACGCCTTCGCTCGACGGCTGCGGATGCCGCCTCGTAAAAATAAACAACTTCGAGCATCGGGTGCATTTCCAGGGAGCCGCCAGGGCCCCTCGCAGCCTGGTCGGTCGCCAGTCGTCGTGGTCGGTGCTAAATTTAAATTCATTCATTTATGGACGGTCGTCTGGACCCCGTTTTTCTGGCCGATGCCTTTTTTCAAAGTTCAAAGTTTTCGCGTTTCTTTGAATTTTAAAATTTTTTCCATTTTCCCCCATTTGTTTTGTATTTTTCAGCTTTTTTTGTTATGGATTTTTCAACATTTTTTGGTTTTGGATTTCCAAAATTTTTTGTTTTGAATTTATAAGAATTTTTTGTTTTAGATTTTTTGAGCATTTTTTGGTTTTAGATTTTTCATCATTTTAGCTTTTGAATTTTTCAGCATTTTTTAGATTTTCTCCAGAAAATTTTTATCATTTTGTACATAAATATTAATTTTGGTATTTGGTTTCTTTTCAGACTTTGCTGTCTGAGACCACTTCGGACGATCATCATTGGCCGCCGGAGCTGATTTTACTACGCGAGAAATTCACTGCGAAGAGTCAATTAGAAATCGCACAGTTGCAGATCAAACATGAAGAAGAGGTGAGATTTTGGTTAAAACATTAGGATTAAATGATTTTAAATTAAAAATAAAAAACAAACGCAAACATTTAAAATTATAAATAAATGATCATCTTTTAATTATAATAATTAAATACAATAATATAATTATATAATATTAACGAAATATAACATAAATTTTGGAAGCTAAAATTTAGTCTTTTCTTGTTCTTAAATTTTTTAAAATATAATTTTTTTTCATAACAATAATTTTTTAAAATGATATAATTTTTTTTAAAATAATGTTTTGGATAGAAATAAGTTTTTGGATAGAAATAATTTTTTTGATAGAAATAATTTTTTTGATAGAAATAATTTATTTGATATAAATATATATAATAATTTTTTTGATAGAAATAATTTATTTGATAGAAATAATTTATTTGATAGAAAAAATTTATTTGATATAAATATCTTTTTTTTTTGTATAACAATAATTTTATGTTCCAAAAATATTTTTCGCACACTTTTTCGCTCTTTCCGATTTATTTTACCAAAACTCGTTATAATTTCTAATCTTCTCTCATTTGCCAAATTTCCTTCTCAGATGTCGCGCCTAAAGATCGAATACGAAAAGCAGCTCAACCGCAAGAACAAGCGCCACTCGACCTTCGACTCCGCCCGTGACCTCGACCAGATCATCAGTGAGCGAGATGGCCTACGTGAACTCTCAAAAACCTTCCGCCACGTTCTCGCCGAATTGGCCAAAAGCGTGGCCAACTCTGAGACCAACCTGAATGCGACACTTCTCGACGAGGTCCATCGTTTGGTCTCCTCCAATCGCACCGCCGAAGAGGAGCCACTCGACTCGAATCTCAACAACTCGACGCTCCTCAATGCGTCGTTGAACTCGACGATCGTCTCGCAGGCGGTCAACAGCAGTCGCCTCCTGGTGCCCGACGTCCACAGTCTACTCGAGATCATCGAAGACCCCAACCTGAAGGACTTCATCAGCAACAAGAACAGCGGCGTCGCCGACAACGATGACTTCGATCTGCAGGACTGCCTGGAGCGCCTCAAGTCGGAGGCTTCGTATTTGCTCCACCTCTCGGAGGATCAGAAGCGCAAGCGTCAGACGAGCGAATCCAGTGGCGGGGCCGAGAAGAACGACAGTTGCTGCGAGGCCGAGGATGGACAGAAAATCACACTCCAACATCCGGCACACAAATTCCTTCGCACCCACTCGCTCAACGAGCAACAGCTGAGCACGTGGCCGAATGTCAAGACCCAACACGTTCTCCTCAACTCTCTCCCGCCCAGTCTCAATCGCCACGATGCTGATGATGATGGTGGCGATGCCTACTCCACGCCCGGCAACGCTTCCGAGTTGAATTGCCAACTGCACGAGCTGCGCAATCGACTCCTCAAATCGGAAAGCGATCGCCTCAAGTTGCAGCAAGAGCTCGAGCACAATATTCGTCGCAACACCGAACTCGGCAGCGAGTTGGCCACGCTACGCGATCAATTCGGTCAACTCGATTCGCTCAATCGCACCGACTACGCCGAGGGCTACGGCCTGGCCACGCTCAAGAGTCCACAACGTCATGGCGGCGACAATCCATCGACGAATTTCGCTCAGTTGCAGGAGCGAGCGCGCAATTTGCTCTCGACGCCAACACAACAAAAGCAACAGCAACAGGAGCAGCAACAACAAAATAGTGGCGTCGGCGACACAACCGTCGTCTTGCTCCAGATGATCGAGGACTTTTGTCGTGAGGGTGACAAAGTCGTCGAATCGAGCAAAAAAGATCGTGAGGATTTGCAATCTCAGGTGAGTTGTCGTGGATTAATTGATGATGGTTGGAAAATTTTGGGTCGAGATGGTAGAGGTATTGTATTTGCTTGTAGTAGTTGTTGTAATTTATCAATATCACCTCGTTGTTGTTGCTATTGTAATTAGTCACCCGCGCTAAAGTCGCCCACTGTAAATATACACACACATATGTCCCTAACGCATGCTTTATTTCACTCTAGCTTCCTCTTCTAAAAAAGTCGATCGGATCTTCAACCTGATCCCTTGTGGATGAGGATGAAGGTTTCATAGAAAACTTAGTCTTTTGCAGTAGCTAGAAATTCAGTTGAGGTTATCAGGGTTTTTGATTTTCAGCCTAAAGATCCCATTTAATGCAAAAAATGTAGTCAATCTTCCTCCAATGGTGGCGAGATCCAGGGTTTCTTTTTCCCAAATATTCCCAATTTGTAGTTCAATGTTTTATTGATTTTTAAAAAAACATTTGAGAAAAAATCGCCTTTGAAAAAATAAATCAAATTTGAATAAAAATCACCTTAGAATAAAAATCACCTTTGAATAAAAATCACCTTTGAATAAAAATCACCTTTGAAAAAAAGATTAAAAAAATCACCCATTAGCAAAATCTGCACCTTAGTCGAATCACAAATATTTTTTGAACATAACGAAACATTTTCTCTTCATCGATGCATTATTAATCTCTCCAAAACAAACGCATAACTCTCCATTCCACTCCACTCCACCATTGTCGGATCGATGCAGATCGATACCGCGGACAAACAGCTGAGGGCCACCCGGCAGTTCCTGGAGGAGCAGGCGGCGGAGCGCGAACAGGAGCGCGACGAGTTCCTTCGCGAAATCGAGCGTCTCAAGTTGATGCTCCGCGACAAAGAGAAGGAGCGCAACAGCTACGAGAACGCCTCGAAGGAGGTGAGTCGAAACCAAAATGCAAACTGCAATAGAATCTTTAAATTTTTTGGATGGTTTTCGTTTGTTTTCCTTCTTTCTTTCTCTAACATTTGGTTGAAATAATAATAAAAAACAAATATGAGTTTCGTTCTTTGGGTTTCTTTGTTTTTAACAACATTTCCTTTTACCACAACTCGTTTTTTTGAATGTGTCGTTGGATTTTTAACCAATCGTTTGTTTCTATAATTCGTATATTGTATATTTCTTATTCTTCTGTAGTTTTTGATTGTTTTTAATATTAAATTTTAAGTAGATCTTATAGTATTTTATATCCTTCTTTTGTATAATACACCTGACTCCACTAACATATTATATTTTTCCTTCATTTTGTTTAGAATTATATTAGATATATATATTTTTTTATTATCATATATTTTTATATATTTAATAGATCAAAAAGTTATTTTTTCTTATTAAACTTATAATAATGGAATATTAATTATTTTTACTAACTATATTTGTATAACGATCCTTTAGAAAACCTAATGTTATTTAAATAATTTTATATTTTTAAATTATTTTGGCCTTCTTTTATTGTGATCATCGTGATCGATACAATACATTGTGGATAATTGGGGAAACAAAATAGAAAAACAATTTATTTCCTAGAGTTTTATTAATGCACACTGCTAGACGAAACTCTCGATGAAAACTGAAAGAAACTGCAGACTATTCCAATTGCTCCTCATTTATCCCCGCTGGTTTATCCCTTCACACATTGACTAACAAAACTTTCGAACGGAGGTTGGACTGAATAAAAATCATCGGCAATTAAAATACAATTACATGAACAGCTTGATGATGCTTCACACCTTGTAGCATTTATTCACTGGAGCCCGATGGGAAGAGAAAAGAGACCTGTGGGAAGATAAGAAACCTGTGGGAAGAAAAGAGACCTGTAGGAAGAGAAGAGACATAAAAAAAAACAGAGTACTCGGCACCTGTTGAAATTTTTCACAAGTTGTCGACAATCCTCAACCTCCCCCTTTGGGCCCAAGCACCAACAGGTCGTTCCATGCTTTTGGCCTGGCACGCGCTCAATGCCAAAGTAGTTGGGAAATCCATGGACACGGCAGACGGAAGCTCGTGGGGACCCCAGTCCATTAAACTACTCGCAAGCTTTTATGTTTTGTCTATGTTTTTGTTAAATCTCTTTCGCCTTCGTTTCATTTAATATTTGTTTGTGTGAATTTTATGTTGTTTTTGTGAGTTTTATGTTGCTGTTGTTATAGTATTTGTTGTTGTTATTTTTTTTAGAAGACTTGATGAAATTCTAAATGAACTTTTTAACAACTCACATTTTTCTATTTTTCCACTTTTTCCACGCTGCTCTCTCCCTTCTCGCGTCACATCTCTTAACAAAAAAAAAACACACAAACGCACTTTCGCACTCGGTTCCTCGATTCCCTCATTCATTCCTTCAATCATTCACGATTCATTCATTCCATTCACCATTCATTTGTCTGTCTGTTTTGTATATCTTGCTGATTCTGTCTGTATATATCGTGGATGTTTGACCCTGAATAAACATCCACACATAACTCACCAACGACTTATTGTGAAAAACTGTCACAACAGAATTTTCGTATTTCGAAATCGTGTACCAGGATTAACGTAAGTTTTCAGCACGTTTTTTTCTCTCTCTCTCTTTCATCTGTGTATTTTTGTGTATACTTCGTTATTTTTTTTTGGTTTTCGTTAAGTTTTTGCAATCCAATCCCGTGTTGAGTTCAGATCGTAATAAAATGCTTCGATGTGTTTCTAGGTTGAACAACTAGAGTCTCAGATTCGTGATCTCAATCAGAAACTGAACGAAAGCAATGCCAAACGTGACAAATTCGAAGTCGAACTGAAGGCTTCGATCGACAAGATCTTCGTGTTGCGTGAAATTATTTCCGAATTGGAGACACAAGTCGAGACCAAGTCGTTGAACGAACATGTTCTGACCGAGAAGAGCAAAGTGAGTACCTCGAACTAAATAGTTTGGTGATATTTTAATAATAAAATGAAATTTCTGTTTCTCCTTCACAGCATTTGGAGGAGTTCATCAACTCGCAGACCCACTCGAATGAGAGTCTCCAGCAGGAGGTTCACAGCCTCAAGACGGAGATCAGCCAAAACTATCAGGAGCGCATCCGACAGCTGGAGGAGAAGCTGCAGAACATCCGTCCATCGGCGGAGCAGAGCTTGGTTCTGGATCAGGTGATCGAGCAGGTGGGAATTTATTTTTCTGGTTTCTAGGGATCGTTTTTCTCAAAATCATATTCTCTCTTTCTCGTTCTTAGCTTCGTGATGTGGAGAACACTTTGGACCAGAAGACCAAGACCCTGGAATCGTTGCACAATTCTCTCGCCTCGAACTCGTGCAGTCTGAGCGGCACCGAAGACGTCTCGAAGTCATCGGCTCCACCGTTGCTCGATGCCGCTGGAGCGCTTGTCTCGCCTCCGCAGGGCTCCCCCGTGCATCCGTCGCCGCGTCAACATTCGCTCTCCATGGAGGGCGTTCAGCGCATCGTCGACAAACTCTCGAAGCACACGCGTGTCGAGGAGGCGGCCATCAAACGTATACGAGATCTTGAAATGCAGATCACGAACATGCGTAGCTCTTGTGTGGTGAGTTTCTCTTCTGCTTTAATTGTTTCCTGTGGTGAATTTACGCTGAGCTTTTTCAAGGGGAAACTTTTTCTTTGTTTTGGTATTTTTTGTTTTGCTATTATGATTTGAACTTTTACTCTTTGGTTGGGAGCTTTTCGGGAAAAAGTTTTTCTTTCGATAAACTTTTCATTTCCTTTTCCGGTGGCTCTATGTGCCAACAGTGGGCGTCTTTTATTTTCAAACATGGAAACTTTTTTAAAGTGAAAATCATATTTCTTTAATATTACTTCTCTAAATTGATTTTTAGTTAGCATCCCATTTACTAAAGTCATCCCGAATTTTTTTAGTTTTGCCCCACTGTTGCTTAGTTCCTCTCCCATCGCATTAACGCTCATCCCTACTCTCAGAACCTTATGCTTAAGTTGGATGAATTTTGCTCCTCATCGGCACGTCGACGTTCGCTCGATCAGTCGTCTGCTGTTCGAACTTGTTGTTGCACCACCGAACAGCGCTCGTTTGATATCTACACATTTATTTATTTATTTAATTTGTTGGTTAAATTCAAACAAATTCGGGCGCGAGTTAATTTTCGAATATTTTTCCATCTGTTGAATTTTGTTTTGATTCTTTTCTTGCTCTGAGGTTTTTGAGAAATTATTTTACGATGTGATTCAATCGAAAGTGAAATCGCGATCCAACGTTCATCGCTGTCAATGTCTAAATAATATTTATATTATTGTTTTTGTTAATATTGTGATTGTTTTTATTTTTGTGATTTTTTTATTTTTGTGATTGTTTTTATTTTTGTGATTGTTTTTATTTTTGTTTCGTTTCTATTGTTGTTATTGTGGTCATTGTAGTTCTTGTTGATCGAATTTTGTTTGCTTTTGAACGAAATGTTCGGCCCGCGTTTCAATTCGTTCAAATTGAGTCCCATCCGGGTGAGTTTTTCTTATCTCTTTCTTCTTTCTTTCTCATTCCATTGACTGGTGATACATATTTTGCAAAAACACAAAATAATAAATAAATCTTCTCGTCGAGGCTTTTGTCAAGGTTCCAAAATTTGTTCTTGTTCCTGTCTCTATATTTTTTTTTATTTTCAAAAAATCTATGTTTCCTCTTTGAAATATTTATGTACATGTTTTTTTGAAGAAAATAGTTTTTTCAGTGTTAGCTATCAACATTTGTGCAAATGATCTCTCGACTGCTCCCTGTGGGAGCTTCAAAGTGTCTGTCAGGGAGCTGCCACACTTTTTCCCAGCTGCCCAGCTTCTTTTAAGTTCTCGATGTCCAAAAAAATCAGCACACTTTTGTATTTTTAGCAAGTGGAGCATTGAGTTTGGGATGCATTCGTCTGCCCGGATGCCTCAAATTTCGGGAATGCTGCATATTTTTCGAATGAGTAAATTTTCTCATATTCGTATGAAGTGGACAATAAAATTATTCGACAGTAAAATATGTATGAGTAACTTATTTCCCATGAAAAGAGGAAATTAATTTGGAAACATGTTGGAAAAAATTAAGAATAAATTAAAAAAAAAATAAACTAAACTTTTTGGATAGGGAAAATAATTTCTTCTCATAAAAGATAAAGTGGACAAAAAAAAAAATATTCGAGTCAATCATAGATATTATGAAAAATTCCTTTCGGATAAAATATTGATTCAATTTTGAAACATGTTGGATAGGGAAAATATTTTCTGTTAAGATTTTGCAAGCTTTTAACATATTATTCCCTTTGGATAAATAATTTCTGTTCTTTTTATATATTTTTTAATAAATTTAATAATTTTTTAATTCATACATATTTTTTTAAATTATGGACTCCGTTCAAGCTTCATTTACCACATAAACTGAGAATTCATAACAAAAATAATTTCTTGTTGGACGGATAAGAGAAGAAAATTCTTCTGATTAATTATTTCGTATTTATTTAATCTTATCCGTCTCGTTTTAAAAATGTGTTCATTGAATTTAAAATTTCCATTTCATTTACACAAATGATAACATTTCGTACATGTTTTTTCTGTAAACAAAAAAAAACATTTTCTGTTGTTGTTTTTTAAATTTCCGTCTCGTTCATTTACATGTTATGCAACCACAACGAAGTGCGGCGAAAAACCCCATAAAACGAGTTTTGTTTATTCTACATGAAAATTTGTTATTTTTGGATTTGTTACAGTTTTCCAGTTTTCAATTCATTACTCCGGCTCTCTCTCTCTTTCTCTCTCGCCCTTTTCATCCCATTTCAAGCATCATCTCGTACTTTCTTCATTTACACATTCCTTATTTGGAGAATCATTTGATGTCCATTTAAAGTATCCTATCAACAACAACTAGTATGTGATTATTGTTGTTGATACGTTTGTAATCGAAACTCGGCATCGTTTACACGTCGAATAACAAGCCTCACGCCTTCTATCCCTCCATCTCTATTCTATTCATTTCATTTAGCTCGATCTCTCTCGCTCTCTCTCGCTCTCTCAACTTCTCCAAAATCATCTCACATAATGAGCTCGTTGAGTGAATGCTTCGAGAGTGAGATGCAGCACCGTGAGATCCATGAATAAACACTTGATGCCCGCATCAACCACCCGAGGGCAGCCAGAGCCAGAAGCCACAATAGCATCCATCCTACAGTAGCATCCACTACAGTAGCATCCACTACAATAGCATCTACTACAGTAGCATTCACACCATGATCCGTAGTTCTTCAATTTGAATTCATTGCCCCAACCGATTGTGTGTTTAAATTTGAAATTCGCGCCTCATGTGTCACTCGTTATCCACTTTTCTCTAATCGTTGGCCCCTTTTCATTTCACTCTCTCCTTGTTTATCTCTCATTCGATAAGCCTCGCCTTTGTTTGCATTCGGAGTAGTTCGAGTTCTTATCGCACTTTTGCAACTCTTTCCTTCTTCATTACTCACAAATCTTATTTTTCTCTTCACCACCCTGTCTCTTCACACGGCTTTATACCAGACTCTATTTTTTTTATCATGGTGCTCCCTCATTTCTTCATGCCTCTTATTTCTCTCCACGCAATTAATCTCTTCGCTCGTCCTTCTCTCCATTGTTTGTTTTCTTCGGTTAACCACTGTGCTCATTTTCCTTTCCTTTAATACTTTCCTCCTGGCCTCCTTCACTACCCAACATTCCCTCCTTCAATTTCAATTCCCCCTCTCCACACTTTCAACCAGAAGTCTTCCTTCCTTCCGTTCTCCCTACCCTTTTCTTTTCTTGACGCATCTTCATCTCTCTTCGACACCTCCTGTCTTTCCCCATTCTGATTTCTCTCTCTCTCACTCTCCGGCCCTCGTCAATTACCTCGATCTCTCGCCTCCCCTGTTCATGCTCTTTGTTTTACTTCCTTCTTCATCTCAAGTGGTTGCGCGTTCGTCCCTCCAACACTTGTTCATTTTGTTGTTCATCTCTCTCATATTCAATCTCTTCATCCCATCTCTGTATAGGAGTAGATGTCTGTGTGCCTCTGTTTTGTTGATGTCTGCGGTTCGATTTGATCCATGATGATCTCTTCCAGTGAACTTTTGCCTTAACATCGAGGCAGCCCTTCGTTTTAATTGATTCATTCATTCATTTTTTATATCTTCCACATCTTGGACTCGAACGCGAACAAGAGTCGAGCATTGTTTTTTCTGTGGTGAACTCTGGGCGAAAAGGCGAAAGTGAAGGATTTTCTGATTTTATCACGTTTAATTATTTTGTTTAGAATTTCATTTGAATTTTAATCGATTTTCAAGGCAATTTCTCAAAGCGTCGACGTTCTTTCGGTCTGTTGAACTTTCTCTCGAGAGCGATAGAAGAATCGAGAGCGAATCCATTAAACACTTGAGGGCTTCCGCTTGTTCGTAAGTCGATCTGTCTGATCGTGATCCGTCCCTCTGGATGTCTTTCCCTCGATCCCTCCTCCTTGTCTCTCTCCCTCGCTCTTGTTTGTCTCTGGGTGTGATGCAAATTTTTTATTATTGTTGCCAATTGAATCAATTTATTTAATAAAACCTCTCACTAATTTCTTTCTCTCATCACATTTTTCCTCCACTCTCTCGCCACATATTTCTTTCACTCATCACATATTTCATTCTCTCATCACATATTTCTTTCTCTCTTTCCATATTTCTTCTACTATCGTTCTCTCATCTATTTAGGAACTGCAGCATGAGCGCGATTCCTTGCAGGATCGCATGTCGGAGCAAATGCAGCGCATCGCCTCGCTGCAGACGCGTCTCGAGGAGCAGCGCCAACGAGCCGAGGAGCTGCAGCGTGCCGGAACCTCAGACCTGAACATTCGAATCCACGATTTGCAAAACGAAGTCCAGACGCTGCGCGAGACGCTGACATCACGCGACAAACAGATCACGACATTGCGTCAGCAGCTGGAGAAGAGCAAAGTGGCCATCGATCGACTCGAGGCCGAGCTGGCAGTCGAACAGAACCCGGATCGCAGCATGGTCGAACGACTCGAGGCGGAGTTGAAGCAGAAGAACGTCGAGGTTCAGAAGCTGAAGGAGAAAATCAAAACCGAAATGATCAATAAGTTGGCGTTGCCCGATCTGATGGAGACAATGTTGGCCGACAAAAACGACGAGATCGATCATCTGAAGGAGCAGCTGGAGGCCAAGGAGAAGGAGCTGCTCGAACACTCCGCAAGTCGTCACTCATCATCGGTTAAGGACGAAGTGAAGGATGAGGCTAGCACCAAGTTGAGTGCTCGCACCCTCAGCGATATTCTCTCGATCACCGAGTTCGATGAGCCCGATGTCATTCGACGTGCGGCCGCCAACAACGCGGACACGCCCCTGGTGCTGGCCGAAGCCGGAGCCACATACCTCCAGCAGACAATGGTGAGTGGGACTCAAACCTTTTTTCTTTCAATTCGATTATATTGATTATCCTTTGTAGGAAACTTCGAAGGAGGCCGTCGCTAACCTGACACACAAGCGGACCGAGGAACTCGCCGTCTTCTCGAATCTCCGTCCGGCCAACACTTTCGACAACCCCCACTACTTCCAGGATCCCAATGTGTTGCTGACCTCAGGTCAATCGGTCGCCAACAGCATCACGCCGGCTCTTGTGCCACGACAAATCAACTTCTCCGCCTTCACCGAGGACTCGAAGTCGAAGCAATCGACGCCGACGTCGAACTTCTTCTTCGATACACCGGAACAACGATTGGCGCCACAGAGTCTGAACAAGACCGCCGAGAAGATGGAGCTGGAGAGACTGCGGGAGCAGCTCGAAGAAGCCAAGGAGGCCCAGCAGAAGATCGAGAGACTTCGGAAAGAACTCGAAGAAGCCAAGGAAGCGCTGCAAAAGACCGAGAAAGAGAAGAACGAAATGGTGGAGCTCAAACAGAAAGAAGTAGAGGAATTGCATGAGGAAAACATGTTGAAAACGAAGGAAATCGAGAACCACTTGAGACGAATTGCGGAGCTAGAGGCGAATCTCAGTGCTTTAGAAGCCGACTCGAATAAGGTGAAGAGTTTGGAGAAGGAACTGCAGAGCCTGAAAAATCAACTCCAGACTCTTCGCGAGTCGCATGCCCAATGCACAACGATTGTGGAGACACATGCGAAGTGCAAGGATCAGGTCGACGCTTTGAATCAGGAGATAAAGTCGAAGGACGAACGCCTCGTCGCACTCGCCACACAGCTGTCGATCAACGAGGACTCGTCGCGTCAGTGGCAACAACAGATCGCCAGCATGGAGCAGGAGATCGAGAAGTTGCGCAGTCAACAGAGCGAGAGCAGCTCGAAACAATTGTCTGTCGATGAGATTGCACAGCAGGTCGAGAAGGAGCTGAACTATTCGGCCCAACTCGATTCGAATATCCTCAAGGCGATCGAGAGTGAGGAGGAGAACAACCTCGATCGATCGCCCAAGGAGTCGACGAAGGCGACACCCGAGACTGAAGCAACACAATGGAACGGACGACGAGAACTTCACGGGCGAGCGGGAGCTGCTGAATCAACTGGAAGCACTGCGCGCCCAGATCCAGGTGGAGCGCGAGCAGGCGGCCGAGGTGCGCGAGGAGCTGATGGCGGAGAAGCAGCACTCGCAGGACATTCCAGGAGCAGGATGTGATCCTGATCGAAGCGATGCGAAAGCGCCTGGAGACGGCGTTGGCGCAGGAAGACGACCTCCACAAGATGCTCGATCAGGAGCGCGAGAAATCGGAGCGATCTGCAGTCACAGTTGACCGTGTTGCAGCGAAGCGATTCGCGACGAAATAGCGCGCTACTGAAATCGCCCACCGAATCGCCTCGGAAGTCGCCGCGAAGCTCGGACTTCGAGTCGGAGGTGGCCGATCGACTGCGCAGCGAAATCAAATTGTTGACATCGCAGAACGAACGAGAACGCGAAAGAAGCGCCGATTTGCAGCGCAACCTGGAACGCGAACGATCGCGTTTCGAGACCGAGCTGAAGGATCGCATCGACTACAGCGATCGACTGAAGCGCGAGATGGAGAAACTCGCACGCGATAAAGAACTAGCCGAGCAAGAGTTGGAGCATCTGCAGGAGCGCCTGCTGCTGCAGTCGCAGGAAATCGAGAGTCTCGAGGCGCGCATCGCCGCCCTGCAAGAGGCCGAGACGCGACAGACGACGCGACGCGAGCGCCAACGGTTGGAGAGCACACAAACCGCAGCCGAGTTGCATGAGTTGCGAACGAAACTCGCCACGCTCGAGACGGAACGCGACAATCTGACGCAGACGGTGACTTTGCTTCGTTTCGACATCGAGCGAAGTGCGTCGCGTGAGGCGAAACTCACCGAGGCGCTGGCGAAGTCCGGCAACGCCGCCGGCGAGTCGTCCATTCCACAGCAATTCCTGCAGAAGATGAAGGAGATCAACGCTCTGCTGGCGGAGAACACGAAGGAGAATCGCCAAATGGCCGAGACCGTGCAGTACCTCGTGGAGGAGCGACGTCAGTTGCAGAAGAAATGCGAGGAGCTCGAATCGCAGGTGAATTGCAATGTGAACGTGGGGGAGTTGGAGGAGCGATGCAATCATCTGCTCGGACGCTACTTGCGCGTTGAATCGCATCGCAAGGCGCTCGTCTATCAGAAGCGCTATTTGAAGATCTCGCTGCAGAGCTATCAGGAGAGCGAGGCCCGAGCCATGGCCGCGATGCGCGAAGGCGGCCAAGTCGTGGATCCGCCAAGGAACATGAAGCGAGTGTTTAAGTGAGTTCATTTATTATTATTATTATTGTTATTAGGATATGTATTAATTGTTTTTATCATTATTATTAATTGTTTTTATCATCTAATTAGGACTGTGGCTTTGGCAATCATTGCTATCCAGCGCATGAAGTACATCGGACGGATTTGGCACACGGGCAAGCGGATTGTCTCCAAGTCGGTCTTCACCATAACACAACAGAAGTGAGCAGAATTTAAATATCTTAAGGACTTGTTTTGTAAATCAATTATAGGCTATTTATTATTTCAATTCCCATCAACTTTTATCCTTAATCAACTTATATCCTTAATCAACTTTATCCTTAATCAACTTATATCCCAATCAACTTTTATCCTTAATCAACTTATATCCTAATCAACTTTTATTCTTATCAAAAGACTCATTATTTCAAATATCCTTTTGCTCTTTAGTGCCGTTAAAAAGCGACCTTCGGTAACCGTGAATCTGCAGGTTAAATTAAGTAAATTAAATAAGAGTTCGAACCCTTAGAGGGAGAAACGTCGGCCAAGAAAAGGTTCTTTCAATAACAATTATCCATTTCCACCTGCTGCACTTGAATTAGAAAATCATAATCTATGTCAGATTAAATTAGTCGAAATGCTTCTCACCATAGCACAAAAATTGGCCATTTATACAATTTTTAATTAGAGTATTTTTTGTAATTTTTAATTTATTTTGTAGAATTTTATTAAACCTTCTTCTTCTTCTTTAACGCAGACGTTCCCAACCGCCAACAATCTGTGCTGCCACAACACCAACCTCGCCGACCACACCGAGCACACCACGTGAACCTTTCTCCCCAATGCAACCGACGTGTAGTCCCTACGGTCCATTGGATCAACGACTGGCGCCGTTGAAAGCGCCCGCCCTGCTCAACGAATGCCCCGCCCCCCAGAAGGACACGACATCGGTCAGCCGAACACGACAACAACTGCGGCAATTGCATTAATGATCGCCACCCAAGCCATGCTCAACTTTGTTCATAGTCATCAAAGCCATCTCACATTTGATAAAGTACATATTTATTACCTTAAGTTCCATTGTTCATTGTAAATTGATTGAATTTTGTCAACCCTTCGTTCGTACGCATGTAAATCGGAAATTCTGATTCCATATTATATTTTGTAGTTTGCCTGTAATTAGGATCCCTCTAGATTTTAATGTTAATCCTATTCGATAAGTAACCTTAATCCTATGTTAATCCTATTCGATAAGTAACCTTAATCCTATGTTAATCCTATTCTATAAGTAACCTTAATCCTATGTTAATCCTATTCTATAAGTAACCATAACTTTTGTAAGACGCCACCAAGGGCATTTAATTTATTGAAGCTATAGTCGTGTAAACCTCTTGTCTTAGACCTTCTTACCCAAGCTGTAGGTGTATATTCTTGTCGGTATCCGTTCCGTTGAATTCCTAGTAATGTAATCTTTTAAGTTTCAAAAGCTCCGAACAACCTTTGTCACATGTTAACGAATTTGTATTTAGTATAGCGTTTAACTTATATATTTTATGCGTGTATTTAAAGACCCAGTATTTTGTGTTTTTAATCCTCACAATTATATAGAACTTTAGTTGTAAGCCCTTATTTATTTACTTTTGTGTGGCCATATACACTTTTGTAATTTATTTCTTTTTTAAGTGTTGAAAAGAAAAACGTTTTAAACTTTTTTTTTGTATTAATTAAAAGCTATAAAATTGATGACATTATAAAATTTGGTTTTCTTATTTTTTATTTGAATTTTTCTTATGTTTTATTTTTATTTGAATTTTTCCTATCCCTTCAACCCTCCATCTTTGTGGAAATTTCAGTGCCTTAAACTGTTATTCTTCTATATGAGTACATTACAGATTTTGAAAAGTCTTTTAAAATATCAAAAGGAAAACGAAATGACTGAGAGGATTTTTTTGTCATTGGATATCAATTATAAAACATATTCAAGTGTTAATATAAAAGTTCTACAATAAGTGAGAAGACTTGTATGATTTTTGTATATATGTAATAGAGTTATTAAAAGTTTTTGAAAAAAATTAACAATAATTTTTTACAGAGTTTTTACTTCTCATTCAATTTAAATTTAAATTAAAAGTATTGTTCAATGGAAGGGGTTTTATTTTTCAGTGAAGAAATAATTTTCAAAGGTTCTTAAAAAAAGTATAAAGGGAATATCCAAGTTGAATTAAATATTAAAGTGCTTCGATTTCTTCGTGAACTTCCGCCAACGACATTGGGACTGACTTTGAAATTCATTCGCCAATGAGAAATCTTATTAGGCTGATGGTGGGAAGACTGAGTGAAGAGTGAGAGGGAGAGAGATAGTGAAGAGTGAGAGGGAGAGATAGGAAGAGAGAGAGAGCAAGACATCGTCGTTCATTGCAATGATTTTCGCCCTTCGCTGTCGCCAAAGGTGAAAAGTCAACTCCGTATGCAACTCTCGCACACACTTGTATTTCTATACAAACACTAGCGACTTCCTGCACAAATACAACGAAACTACACCTACACAAACACACTCAGACACACACACACACAGACACAAACATCCGGTGGCCATCGATGGCTGGTTGACCACGGTTGCCTTCGACTCGGAGGACAGCGGCAACAGCAGCTGTTGCTGTTGCTCCAGCTCCTGCTGCTGCTCTGAATATCAAATTGAATTTGTCGCCGCCCCCTCGGCGATGGCGCCCTTGATGAAGAGCTGTCAATGAAATATGGAACAGCGCGCATTTTGATGGGCAGACAGAATGTTCAGAACAACAACAATTATAGTAAGAACAAGTACAACAACAATAACAACAAGAAGAAAACAACAACAAACTCATAACAAACCCCAAGCATAGCGAAGAAGAAAAAAATAAAACAACAATTGTGGTAGAGGAAGAAAGAAAAACGAATTGTATTCAGTGGAAATTTTAAACTTGATTTATTGAATTAACTGCCAACGACGACAGCTCGGGTCCTTCGAGTCCGCCGCTTAGGTTGAAAAGGAGTGAAAGAGAGAGACAATGTGAGAGAAAGAGAGGGAGAGAGAGAGAGAAAGGCTGCCACACGGAGTCGAATCAACAGGTTCATCTTTTTCATTCCACGACATGCGGCAGCTCGGCATGCAAAACAAATTTGTCTGCAAAGCAAAATCCACAGGCCAACGGGACGGACAGAGGCAGATGCCCGCTGAGAGACAGATGGATGGATGGGTGGTTGGACAGGCAGACGGACAGACAGACAGACATATGGAGTAGATGAACAGGCAGTGGGATAAAGGGGCGTGGCGGGAGGTCCTTTGTATGCCACCCACTGATTGATAAGAAACCAAAACATTCCAAGAGTTATGCAGAGAAACAGAGAGAGTGAGAGGAAGAGAGAGAGATAGAGTGAATGAGAAAGAGGAAGATAGAGAGAGGGTGTGAATGGGAAAGAGAGAGATAGAGAGATTGGATGAGAAAGTCAACGAGAGTGAATGAGAAAGTTAGATAGAGAGAGAGGACGAATGAAGTTTGCAGAAAAGCTCCTGCGAGAGAAGAAAGCTTTTCCAGTTGTTGCTTGTGTGGTTGGTGATGTCGTCGTCGTTGTTGTTGTTTTTATTGTTGTTGTTTGCCTTGTTGTTGTTTTCCTTGTTGTAGGTTTTCTTGTTGCTGCTGTTATTATTATTGTTGTTCTCACTCACTGCTGTCTCTCGCCTCTGATAACGACGCAGCAGTTGCTGCCATATGTTCACGCGAAAAACATTTCGCCGACAATTGTTATCCTGTCGTCGAACGTCGAACGTCGCAGTACGCGAACCTCTCTTCAGGCATTCGGTCAGCAGCACCCAACCGTCAATTAGTGACATACCATACAATTTACAACAACAACAACAAAAATAAGAACAAATTATTAAAACAATTTTATAAACGATAAAAAAACCAAAATAAAGGGGTGGAGAAAAATCTTTTATAGAAACATTTTTGGAAGATATTTTGTACGAAAGTTTTTGAAGAGATTTTAAATTTTTGAAAAAAATATATTTATAAAAAAAAATTTTAAGAGACATTTTAAATTGACAAAAAAATTGATAAAAAAAACATTATAATAAAAAAATAAAATTATAATTGACTGGCACTGATTTATTATTAAAATACCAAACGAAACAACAACTTTCTAATAACACAAAAACTTTGTAATAAAACAGAAAAATCCTTTTAACACACTCAGCGAAAAACCTGAACAAATTTACGAAATTTTTACAAAGTACATTATTACGAGTGGAACCTATGTGGATCGTGAGTGGAAATTCAAATTTTTGTCATCATTTGCCAAAATCCAAAGGACAAAATCAAATTGAAACCACACAATTAGTATATGGAATTGAAAGTATTTTTGAAATTTTACACCCGCGTATAGAATGTAAGAACCTAGTGAAAAGCTGTGCAAGAGCGAGATAGAGAGAAAGAGTGAGTGAGTTGAGTGTTGAATTAACAGTTATATATTTCATCGACCATAGAAAATAATAACAACAACAAATACTAATAACGGTGAGTATTATTTTTAGAGTTAGAGCACAATATGTTTGCTAAGTGAAAGCAGAGCATTCAATGCATTAACGATGTAGTGAAACAGATGGATTGTGGTGGGAGGGGGAGATAGAGGGAGAGAGAGGAAGGGAAATATTGTAGGATAGAGGGAGGGAGATGGTTGTGGATAGAGACAGCGATAGTGAGAGAATGTTGGCGATAACAACGCACACAAGTCGTTATCTGGAAAGCGGTTAAATCAAAACGCCAACAGACGACGTTCGAACCAACCACCCACAGACACACGCACGCACACACCCCCACCCTACACGCACACAGACGCGACCCCCCACCCCACACACACACAGACGTCCCCCCTCTACACCCACACAGACACACGCGCAGACACAGAGAGACATAGCCACACACACAGACAGACATTGGTCAACTTAATGAAGTTGTTGACAAACTCTGCGGCCGTTGGATGATGGTCAAGGAGTCAACTTTCAATGGACCGACAATATGGACAATGGTTCTTGTTCGGGTCGCTGCGACAGTCAGATCGGTGGAGAGACAGACATATGAGAGTTATATAATGTGTTATATCCGCATGATACACATAAACCATATCATCTTTAATACCTTATGTCATTCTCGATTCCTTTGATGGCGATGATAACGATGATGATGATGTGGGATCCTAAGTGGATTATCCTCTAATTGTTGAGTGAGATTCGACGTCCTTTTGACGTTGAGCCGTTTCATAAGCCCCCAAGAACTGACGGCTTGATCGCAGGATAAGGGGATTTGATGAAAGGTTTTCAATGTGGGTGAATTTTACGATAAATATAATTAAATATATTTTATACATGATCCTCGAATAATATTGTTGACGTCAAAAGTTTGGGTGGGCGGAAAATATGATGTGTGATAATTATTTATGTTTAATGGTTGTGGAATTTGGGGGATGGAAATAAATAGTTTCAGGATATGTTGTAGATTTAAATTTGTTTTTTTATGAATTTGGAAAATTTGGGAATATTAATTTAAGATCATAATTTAACCGAAGATTAAAAGTTACCACAACTTCATTTGTACATTTCAATTTTATTTGCAGTATTTTTTACCTATTTTTTTCTATTTTTAATAATTTTCCAATTTTTGGAAAAAATTTCTCAAAAGTTACCTCAACTTCATGATAGTATAATGTTAGAAAAATAATAAAACTAAAAAGGACCATAGTTTGTAGCTATTGATCTTATTTATAAAGGATGGATATAGATATATTTTTGTATGTAGGAAAATATTTATATATATTTTTGATTTTAAAATAGAAAATATGGAAAATAGTGAGCTCTGCAAATAGTGAACACAGGTAGAAAATGAAACATGAGTTGGTTTTCCCGAAGTTTCCACAACTTCATGCTAGTGAAATATTAAATCTTCGTCCGTTTGAGCTAAAGCCAGCGAAATGCGAACTTTTTTCTCCCTCTTCCCCCGACCAACGGAGACGCCCACAAATTATCATCCACAAGCACCAAGCACGTTAGCCTGTTGAGTCGACTGGGTTGAGGCGACGTGTGGTCGCTCTTTGTGGTGAGAGGGAGGGAGGGAAAGAGGATCGAATCGAATTCCCAACTCTCCAACTTAGTTACCGCTAAACTATACAGAACCAACAACCCGAGGGGAAAATCGACATTTTATTGGCGTGCCAAAGGTTGAAATTATTGATTTGAAAAAACAAAAACAACAATACCAACAGAAACAACAATACTAATAACAACAACAATACCAATAACAACAACACATTCAATCAAACCCAGACAAATTAACATATACTAACATATCTAACCTCAGTCACATATTAACTACTATATAGTATATAATACAACCATGACGGCGATAATAAATCTAAAAAAAACATACATATTATATTTCAACGGATTCTCGTCAGTAATGTGAGTGTGAAAGATGGCTTTGCTGGTGTATGTGAGTGTGTGTTGTGTTGAACTCTAATAAATGGGGTAAACATCCTTCAAACTTTCAATGTACAAAAGGAATATTCGTAATCAGCACTTATCAAATAACAGAATAGATATATAGGCGTACGATATGATACGATTTCACATACATATGTAGATTGTATGTGTGTGTGTGTTTGTGTGACAGAGATAAGATAGTGTTAGTAATATCATTTTACTTTCCCTTTGAGAAGTTTCATGTCTGGAATAAGTTTTTCTCTCATAATTTTCCTCCCACCGCAATTCTCTCATAATTTTCTCCCACCGCAATTCTCTCATAATTTTTCTCCCATCGATTTCCTCTTATCTCTTTATTTCCTCATACTTTTCCTCTCTTTACTATCGATAAGTTTTCCCCCAGTTTTCCTTGAGGTGAACTTTCAAGTTCACTTTGTAGACTTAAATACTTAAACTATGTTGTTGTAAACCATAACATTGGCAAAAGCTACATTTCCTCAAGAGGATCTCCTTGACCTCGTGTAGGGTTTTCTTTCAGAGAAAAACTATGTCATATCCACCGTTGATGATGTCTTTTCTTGTTTTTCTCGTTTCTCAATTAGAGTCTATCAATTAAAAGTTTGATAATCACTTTTAGTGAGTTATTATTATAGTATATTCACTATAGTCTATCTGTGATTTTGTCCACTCGATACACGAGCTCAAGTTTCTCTCTCTACTTTTCTCATACCCCACTCAAGTTCGCCAAGTGCACTCATCTCTACCTTGAGTCCTTCCATTGTCTGTTCTCCTTCTTTGATTGTTTTCTATTCTACCTGTCGTGTCTTCCCCCCAATTCTGACCATAGTCTTTATCACACCTTCTTCTCGTCCCCTCGACTCCACATAGGTGACAACATTTTCTGCTTTTGTCTCCGAAATGTGCGTCGCCGGTTGAGAATTCTGTTGATTCCATCAACTCCAGACGTTTTCAGTTCGACCTTGACTTTTATTATTTCTTTGTTAAAGACATTTGGTCGACTATCGATGGTAGACATCTAGGAATGTGGATAGAAAAATCATAAAACACAAGGTGGTATTAGGTTTTGCAATCTCTGTGAGACATCAGCTAATTAGCATTAGTTAGGGTTGAATACACTATGCAACAGGTGAGAGTTTCATTTAAATGTCATACTAACACCTAGTTAATTAGTTAATTTCATTATAAAGTCCTCTTATGTTAAATACTTGCTCTTGCTGTCAGAAATTAAGGCTAAAACCCACTCAATTTTCGGTGTGTGGAACATGAATACAAAATCCGTAAATGCTCATTAAAAGTTTCTTTCGAAGTTGAAGAAGAGTGTAAATAAATCAAATTCAAGAAAATAAAATAAAACAAAAGAAATTAACATGATATATAATAAAAAGAAAAATAGAATGGAATAATATAAAATAAAGTAAAGTAAGGTAAAATAAATTGAAACATAATTATCATATTATTAAACAAAACAAATAAAAATGAAATAAAATAAAATAAATATAAAAGGAAATAAAAATATAATGAAACAAAAACAAGAAAATAAAATGAACCAACTCAAAACAACATAAAAAAAAGAAATAAAACAAAACATATCAAAAATTCAATGAAATGTCCTGGAATATTATGTTTAATACACTTCCATTCATATCGGTGAATAATGTCCGTTTGTTGTAATTGGTCCGATATTTTTTGTTGTAAATCATCAGATATTACTTATTATAATTCAACCGACATTTCACAGCTTCAATTCATCCCAGTTTTTCTATGGAAATTTTCACTATTTAAATTTTATTGAATGAATTTATGCTACAGAAATTTTTTTGTTGCATTAAAATAGCAAAAGTAACAAAAGCTACTCTGGTGCGATTTTCTCTCCCCTTTAACGCGACAATTTGCATGGTGTAGAGTTGCCAACTACGATGGAAAATAAAGCGACAGAGACAGCAATAATAAAGCACGATAGTCAGGATAACGACCGATGGCCGGATGGAGATCGACAAACAATTATATCGTTTGTTGTTATAGAGTTGAATGTTGTTGTTGTGGAATATTTTGTTGTTGTAGCATTTTTTGTTGTTGTAGAATTTTTGTTGTAGAATTTTTTGTTGTTATAGAATTTTGTGTTGTTGCAGAATTATTTGCTGTTGTTGGAGTGCACATTTAATTGCAGTTATTAAAACCGACAGCAGCTGCTCCTCCATCAGTTCCAACGTCCAACGAAGCCAAAGGAGGACGATGGTGGGGTGAAAGAGGGAAAGGACGAAGGACCAAGGAGGAAGGACGAAGAGAAGGATAGATAGACAGACTAAGAGACTGATGGAGGAAACGGAAACACTGACTATATCGGAATTATCGGCCTTATCCTGAGCGCATGGAATGAAATATTTATTAAATAAAAGCAATTTGTTGGGTGGGTCTGTTGGGGGTACAAAAAAATTAAGTGGGGGATGGATTTTTCTTCTTCTTCTAGTCGATTTCCATGGCACGTGCAGTGGGAAATCCCATTCATTACTCGCATCATTCTTCATACTACATAGTATATGTGGGTATATTACTAAGGAATTTCTTCTTCTTCTAGTCGTTGATTGTTGGTGAATGCATTCTTGTGGCATGTTATTGTGATAGGTTGGCAACGCCATGTCTTGTGGTTAAACATCGCATCATGATGTTGGAGAGTGAGGAGAAAACAGTGTGAGGTGAAGAGGTTGAGAGATGAAGACTTTGAGATAGAGATGAAGAGTTTAATAGAACGAGATGAAGAGTTTAATAGTAAGAGATGAGGAATTTAATAGAGGAATCGAGAGAGAGACATCGACATCGAGACCGCAGTGAAAACAAAGCAAAGCTCTTAACTATAATCATTTTCGTATTTTTCGCTTTTGCTTCGATTAACATTCAACGAAGCCGCCGCCTTCGGTCCTTTCATGAACCCATCTTGCCATATATTTGAATTGTGAAAATTTGTGAAAATTTCCAATCAAAATGTTAATTCACCAAATAGCACTGAATTTTTATTTATTTTTTATTTTTATACATTTTTTGTTGTAGTTACTTTGTGTGTGGTTGTTGTTTTCTCTTACTTCACTTTCATGGAAATTAAATTTATGCAAATTTCTCACGAAAAAACCTTTTTTTTTCCACAAATAATCTACGAAATGGGGTTTCTTTTTCGATGGTGTGGACTAGGAGGAGAGAAAGAGAAGGCTCATAGAGCAGAGAGAGAGAGAGAAGGGTCATAGAATGAGAGAGAGAAGGGTCATAGAACATAGAGATGAAGGGGGAGGTGATGATAAAAATGCGCAGAAAGCGAGATTTGCAATGAACGACGAATAAATTTCATGCGGGAATGAACTACGTGGACAGCGAGGATGGACAGAAGAAGAAGGTGGACAAGGGGAGTGAGAGAGAGGGGATGAAAGGGAGAAAAAAGTGAAGAGATGAGGCTTAAAAAAGGAGAATAGTGAGGAGAATAAAAGATTGAGTCGAAAAATAGTCAGTAGGAGAAAAGTTGTGGAGGAGAAAAGTGAGGAATAAAGAGTTCTGGGAAAGAGTTAACGAGGAAAAAGACGTCAGGAAAAGACGATGAAGGCGTTGTTGAAATTGTGGAAGCGGGAGGCGAGAAGAGAGAGAGGCAAACTAGGATTTTAACTTGTTGATTCGAAGAAAGTGTAGGAGGAGTTGAGGGATTCGTGGAGTAGAGAAGTCGAAGAGAAGGAGAAAAAGTCGTGGAGAAGAAGGAGAAAAAAGTCAGAGAGTCGAGGCAATCAACTAGTAACATGAGGAAATAAGACTAAGTTAAGAGCTTGAGTAATAAAGTGGATGTGGTAAATCACAAGTGGAGAGATTGTGAAAGGGAAAGAGAGAGAGAGAGAGAAAGAGTGTAGAAAATAAAGAGAGAGAAAGAGAACTATAGAGAGACAGGGACAGAGTGAAAGAGGGAGTTAAACTAAACAGAGAAAGGCTGAGAGAAAAACTCATGTCCTTGAACATAGATTGTGGCTATTTTTGAAATTAAATTCGCAGAACGGAATCCCACAGGATGATCGGAAATAAGTCTAGAAAAAATCTTTGGTCTAGAGCACAAAATGTGGACAGTGAGAGGAAAATCGAAAAATTTCTCAAAGTCGAAGAGCAAGTAGTAAGAGCAAGAAGATGAAAAAATCAAATAAAAAAATATCAAATAAAAATCAAGATTATAGAAATAAAGATGAAAAAAAACGAGAAAAAGAAAATCAATAAATTTGGTCAAGAGAAATAAAAATAAATATGAGAAGAAAGCAGGAATTTAAAAAGCAATAATAATAGGAAAAGTTGGTGGGCGAATAGATGGTGAAAAGGAAAGGAAGATAGATTGAGAGAGGGAGAGGAAGAATAACAGATAGAAAGAGATATACAGAGAAACAATGAGTGAGTAGCACAGCAATAAAAACCATTGTTTGTTTATTTGCATCGAAAGCGGAGAATTAAAACATCAGCACGGAATTTTAAATTTGAGTGGAATTCCCTTAGCGGACTTTGGGGAAGAAACAGAATAAGACGAAGAAAACAAAGACAACAAGAAAACAAAACGAAAAAAAAAACATCTGGAACAATACAATACTATTGTTGTTGTATTCAACAACAATACAAAAACTGAATGGGAAAAATAACATAAATACGAAATGAAAAAAACAAAAACTCATGACAGAATGAAACATGGAATAAAAAGATGCGTAGACAAGAAGCGACACGAGAACGACGTAGATGTTTATGCAAATGTTGTCCACTCTCTTTGCATCTCACTCGCTTCCGCCTACATTTCTTACTCCTCATCTCCCTGTCTCCCTCTCACTCGGACCCATCAACAGTCAACAGTTTGACGTCTATATGGAAAAGTTGAAAATGAAAATGGAAAAGTGAAAAAACCTGGAGAAGAAATGTGCTGTACACAAAAGATATCCAAACGACAACAAAAACAAAATAAAAAAATAAAATAAAATTAAAAGAAATAACATTAAAAAATATAAAATAAATTAAAATAAATAATAAATTAAATAAATAAAAAAATAACAAAAATTAAAAAAGAAAATAAAATGTATAAGGCGCCCTAAAGTATGTAACATGTTTTTCTCCTCCTCGCGAACGGACAACAGATAAATTGTTGGGAACAAATTTTTATTAGGAGCAAATTTTTGTTAGGAGAAAAATTTTGTTAGGAGGAAGCCAAACGATTTTTTTTGTTGCTCTTGTGAAAATCTTGCTACACCGCGAATTCATCTTCATTTGTAGAGGACCGACACCCTCCTGACCTTTCAGAACTTTCTCCTTCTACCTCTCTCCAACTCTCCTTCTCCCAATCTGTCTCCTTCTGCCATTTTTTCCTTTAGTTCTCCATTCACTTGAGGCTCCCTTTAAGAAATTTCTAGTAGACCACACAACGAAGAAGAAGAAATCGTGGAAGAAGACAAGAAAAGGAAGAATAAGAAAAGGAAGACGAAGAAGAAGACGAGGAAGCTCACGTAGGGTCAGAGGAGAAAGTTTCAACAGGGTTGCCACCTGTATGTAATCTATTTTTAGCATTCGCTGAACGTTTGCAGGTTTGCTTTGTTATTGTTTTTCGTTTTGTTTTAGTTGCGCTTCTTATTTTCGTTGTTGATTTTCTTTTTGCTTATGTATAATTTGTGGTTGTTTTAGTTGTTTTTCTAATTTTTGTTGTAGCAATAAACTGTTTGCTACTTGGAGTAAATAAATTCACACCTTGTACTGCATACTTTAGGGCGTCCGCCCCAAGACTCGAGCAGATGAAAGACAAAGGAAGCAAAGAATTAGGTGAAAAACAAGAAAATAGAAAAATATATAAAAGAAATAAAAATAGAATAAATAAAAAATTAGATAGAATATAGAAATAGAAAAAATAGAATAAATAAAAAGATAGATAGAATTAAAAAAAATAAAATAAATGGGAAGAAATAAAAAATTGAATTATGTAAAAAAAAGAAATAAAAGGGCGGAGAAAATAACAAGAAAAAAAAACGTGAAAAGGTAGGAAAAGGTGTAGAGGGAAAAAAAGGGGAGCTTAGGTTAAAAATAGCAAATTATGCGGTCGCTGGCATGGGAGTTAATTGAATTTTATGAGACCACTTTGTAGGGAAAAAATGAATCCAGTTAACTCAGGGCAATTGTTCGAGTGGGGGTCGAGGAGTGGTAAAAGAATTTACGATAGCTTCATGTGGTTCCAAAGGTGAACGAAATTGCTTCCAATAAAATATATTACATAAATTTGTATATAAATATAAAATAAATAAAGTTAACATTTTTTAAAAAAAATGAATTTTCCAACACATGTGAATAAATGTTGGAAGGCTGAGAAAAAAATCGAAATCGTGGTTTTTTTAAATTTCTTAATTAACAAAAAAATAATGAATAATTATTTCTAATTCCATAAATATAATATTTGAAAGTAATATAATAAAATATAATAAGAAAGTAAAAATAAAATTTAAACTCAATTAAAATGAAATTAATACAGCACCTCTGATCTATAAATATTTTTTTGTCCCCTTGAAACTTTTGACAGATTTTGGATTGAATTTAGAAAACTTCGTAAATTTGAAAAGAAACAAATATTTTTTAACTTTATTGCTGAAGCATTATAAATTCAAAATAAAATCAGTCCAATTGTACTTTAGTCAAATTATACTCCAAATAAAGAAAAAGCCTTTTCCAAACCGTCCGTCCCTTTTAAGGTTTAAAACGTCCTTTTCTGTAAATAAATTTAATTAAATGGTAATTAAACGATAATGACATCCCGGCACAAGACCCGAAGTCGACCCAAAGAAACGACATCTGCTGATGAAGTTTTATCGGAAACCCTTCGCTTCGGCAATTATACGAGGAATCCTTTCCGATGTCGCAGGATCCGCTGCCAAGAACAATGGATTATTTTTGACCCAAAAACAAGAGAAACAATCGCGATGACTTTCGACATTTCGATGAAGATCCAGGAGTCGTTGGGATCCTGTATCGATGACGTCCATGGAAAGAAATCGAAATTTCATGGAACATAACAATTAATTTCAGTTTCTCAAAGTGGAAATTCACAAAAATCCTCATAATCATGGAAAAGCCTTCAGAACTTCGAGAGAGAGAGAGGAGGGAAAGTAATATAAGGATAGTGAAAGAGAGAGGGAAAATGAGAAATAAAGGAATACAGAGAGAGAAAGAAAGATAGACCAAGTGAGACCAAGAGTGAAAAAAAGAGAAGGATAGATTTATTTTGAAAATTGAAAGTGTACCGAGGGATTTGTCGAAAATTACGAATCATCGACACAAGGCCGAAGGAACTCAAGGAACTTGAAGACTTTAAGCCAAGCATTAGGGACTTGGACAAAAGTTGGTCGGCACCTCTTATTCTTCTTCTTCTAGTTCTTTAGAAGAGCATGAGGATGCGATGTTCTTTTTCATCTTCGGCCTCTTCTTCTCCTTCTTCATGCTCGTCATCTTCTTTTCATCTTCAACCACGTCTTCTTCATGAACATCATTTTATTCTTAATGCTCATCCACATGTTCTTTATCCTCTTCTTCTTCATGCTCATCCTTTTCTTCTTCATGCTCATCCTTTTCTGTTTCATCCTAGGCTCCTCTTCTCTATCCCATCCTCTTCGTTTTTAACCTCATCTTCCTCATCATCTTCTCCTTCTTCAAGCTCATTTTGTCCTTTTTCATCCTCTTCCCCCACATTCTCCCTCCTTTCGTGACCCTTCCAAACAAGTCCGTAGTTCATCATAAATTCTCGTCACACATCGAGACATTCGTTCGGTCGGTCGTTCTGTTCGACTCGTTCGTCTCGTTCTGTTCATCTCGTTCTGTTCAATCGTTCATTCTGGTCTGGTCGACAGACAGCTTTCCGAATAAAGGTCAACACGGTTCAGTTGTTTGAGGGCCTTCAGGCAGGCGGGTGGAACGAGGGACGTTGACCGAGGGACAAGGGACGTGAGACGAAGGTTCACGCGGAAATTGGCCGAAATAAGCTGACCAACATCATCGACCATCGAGAGGCGAACTCGACGACAGCTTGGGTCAAAAGGAAGCAGAGAAGTCAAAGCTGAAAATGCCTCGGGTCATCGATTTGTTTGGCCAGAACCGTGTGGTTTTCGAATGCTAATAGAGGGCGACACAGGGAAGAGAGGACGGGAGAGAAAGAGAGAGGGAGGGAGGAAGAGGGAGGTAGAAAGAGATAGACCGAAAAGTAGTGTCTTTGGGACACATTTGTCTATCAAATAGGATAAAGTTGTCTTCTGATCATCGTCTTCTCTTTCTCTTTTTGGCGAATCAACTTCGATCGGAATTTGTGTCCTGTGAGCAAACTATTTGTTGTTGGTATTCTTTTTGTTGTTTTTCTTATAGTTTTTCCTGTTATTCTTGTAAATTACTTAATGTGTAGGTGTATAAAAGAGGGTGTCATTATCCTTTGTGTCAACGCCTTTCATGTTGACTTTATTTTCTCTTCATTATTTTTGTCCTCCTTTCATTTCCTTCCTGTTGTTGAGGTATTCAAGTTGAATTCTAATACCATGATTAGTGACGTTCCAATACCGGTATGTAGTCGATGCGAGTAGTCAAAAGAAAATTTCAACTAAAAATCGGTGCGAAAAGAAGTAATCGGATTTAAAAGTCGGTATACTCGTACTCACTTCACATATACGTGCACGTATACACGAAACCTACACTTTTAGAAACTAAAAGCTGACGTAATGTGTTTTTAACTAACAGTTAACAGTAAAATATTATATTCAATCAAATATTATGTATATAATTTAATTTATTTATTTGCTTGATCCATTCAAAAGTCGAGGAATCATCGTAGAATTTTTGTAATGCATTTTGTATCAAAATTATAAATAAATAAAATATTTCAAGATATTGCCAATTTAGTCGGTACCGTCAAAATATTTGTAACAATTAGTCGATTCAAAAAAATAATCGTTTAATGTGCCATTTACTCGAGTATACGAGTATTTTACTCGTACTCGGACGAACACTAACCATGAATACACGTAGAACTAGAACAATGACAACAAAAACAATGACAACAAAAACAATGAAAACGAAAGCCGTCAACAGAAACTATAACAACAAGTCAACTAAAACAATAACAACAATGCAAGTAAACTAATACAATAAAAATATTAACTAACATAAAAATAACAATAACAAGATCAACTAAAAAAAACACTAACTAAAATAATGACAACAAAATATGGTCAACTAAAACCACAAGAAAAAAGTCAACTAAAATAACAACAACAAAATGAAATAATAGACTAAAACAATATGAACTAACATCAACTAAAACAACATCAACTAAAACAACAACATAGATTAAAACAATAACAATATCAATTACAACAACACCATGGGCTCGATTAGAAAAATTGCCGTCTTGTTTTGCGGTCAATTATTTTTTATTAACACTTTGGCAACGCGAGAACAGAGACGACACGCAAGAAAGATAATAAAAAGGGTAAGGCAGATAGATAGAGAGAGAGAGAGAGAGAGAAAGAAAAGGAGAGGTGAAGATATGGAGATGGAGAAAGAGTGAGGCAGAGATGGAGAAATAGTTAGACAGAGAGGGAGAGCGATAGTAGTGAGCGGGATGGAAGGATGCGGCGGTTTGTCGCCTATTAATCAAGCCTTCATTCAATTTCCGCGTTGATGGCCCCGAGCGCCAGAACACGAGGCCGGATCCCCTGGGGGGCGGTGGAGAAAATGGAGTGAAGGCGATGGAGAAAAGGGAACGGAAGCAGACTAAGGATGGAATCGGAAGGGGTTGAGTAAGAGGAATCGGAAGGTGCCACCGGGGGATCCGAAGTGGGTCGAAGAACGAGGTTCGGTTGGTAAAATTGTGTGACGCAAGTCGCGTCGGAGGATGATAGATGATGATGATGATCGTTGCTGGTTGTTGTTGTGGACAGGGGTCGGTGAAGTGAGAGGAGGAAACAAGGTGGAGAAAAGAGAAGGATGGAGATAGGGTGTAGAAAGAAAGAAAGAGACTGAGGGAGTTGGCGGAAAAAAGGGTTAAAGTCAAATTCTCTCAAGACACTTTAAAGAGAGAGATGGCCTTATGAAAGAGGTCTCTGAAGTGATGAGAACTAAGCGAGAAATACCAGTTTCTTGGTTTTGAGTAAATTTCTGGTGTCGATCTTGATGTTGCTGTCGTGTTTGCCGTTGGTGATAGCGATGACGATGAAAAGAACGACGACGACAAGAATTTCACCAAAGACAGAAAAAACAAAGACCAAACCAACCAAAATAACAAAGACAATAACAACAAAGCCAACAATAACAAAGACAACGTCTGGCGTTTGACAATGAGAAGACGGAAGTGGATGTGATTAACGATGATGTCGCTTTTGCTTCTGATGCTGCTACTGATGAAGAAGAACGCCACATTGATGAAGATGAAGATGTGTTGATGACATGATGATGATGATTACAACAATGATGATTATTATAACAATGAGGATGATGAACTAAATGATAATAAGGACGATGTGATGATGACCATTGATGGTAAAGAAGACGACGATGACAATGAGGACATGATGACGACATTGTGAGGATAATGAAGATGAGATAATGATGACGATTTATGATGATGACGATATGATGAAGATGATGATGATAATGATGACGAGGAAGATGTGATGAGAATGGCAACAATGATTATGACCATTTAATAATGAAGTCGACGACACTGATGATATGATCATGATATTGGCAAGGACAATGGCATAATGATGATAATGACAAAAATTACAATGATGACATAAATGATGATGATAAGATTATACTGAGATGTTGACGACAACGACAATTATAAGGATCTCATGATGACGACAACAATGATGATGACATTCTGTTAGTGACGAAAATCCTGATGATTTTGGGGATGATGGGATGATGCTGTTTACACAATGATGTTATTACTGAAGATTTCGGGGAAGTGTCAAACGGCGCGAGCGCGTTCAACGAAACTCGTTAATGAAGAGAGACAACAAAATAACAAAAACATAAAAAAACATCAACCACAACCACTACACCAAAATAAAGAACAACAAAATTAACCAAAACGAAATCAACACCAACAACTTCAATAACAAGCCATGTTAATAATAATATAAAACGAAAAAAACAACAATAAAAGCGAAACCACAAGAATCACAAAACAATAAGGAAAAACCCAAATGACAACAAAATTAGCAAAAACAATAGAGGTTAAATGAGGTCAAGTTGTTGTTGATGCTTTTGTAATGATGGGTTATTGTGGTTGTTGTTATTGTTTTTGCAGTCGTTTTTGTTTTTGATTGTTGTTTTTGTGATTATTGTCATCCTGTTTGCTCGCGTTTATCCTGACGCCTGTTGATGTTGACGGCTTTTAGCTAACCACAGTGTTGTTGGCTGTTGTTTTTGATGTTATTGTTTTTGTAAGCCGCTTTTTTATTTGTTTTTGTTGTTAACTTGGTAAAATTGTACATGCGACTTTTAGTCAAAACATGGTATAAAAATATACGACATAATAACAAAAGTCAACATCCTCAATAGGCAATAGAGAGACAGCGATAGTGGTGGAGAAGTCAAAAGGATAACAACAATAACAAGAACAACTACAATGACAACAACAATTAAAAGCCATTGACAACAACAATAAAAACATCTGTCCCTTGCTGTTGATTTTGTTTTTATCCTTCATGTTTGTCTGGTTATAAACAAAGCGGAAAAAATTGTGAAAGAGAACGAGAAGGAAAGGAGTTGAACGACGAGACGGTTTAACAAGGGTAGAGTGAGTGTGAATAGACAGAGTGTGAAAGAGAGAGCGAGATAGAGATAGACAGTGATGGGAATGAGGAGAATGCGGTTCGTGCTAAAATTAGGGACTAAAATTAGGTCTATTTGTTTGCGCCTCGAGTCCAAATGTGTCCACACTTCACCAAATGGATCCTCTTTCCAGAAATCAAGAGGATAAGAGAAGTTGTCATCAGTTGTCAGGCGAGGAGAAGCGTGGAAGAAATAAAATAAGATGGATAAGAAGAGAGATGGGATAAGAAAAGGGATAGGATAAGAAAAATAGAAGCGAGAGTCCTCTGTGGATTTATCCAACAGAAGATGGAGAAGAACTTTGCGAAAATAATTCATTATTAATTACCGTTAATACTTAATTTAAGGACGAAGCTCTTCATATTCTCAGAAGGACAGAGTGAACAGAAAAGAAGCCTCAAAACAATATGAAAAAGCCATAATTATGAAAGCCTTTCAGTAATTTCCCCTTCAAAGAATTCCGTAAATAAAGTTGAGAGACTTGTTTAAAATTAATTTTAAGTTAATGAATGAATTCAGGAAATAATGAGTTTTGGCTACAAGAGTTTTCTCTCTTTTTTCGATATAAAAGCCTTCACCTAAACTTCCAAAAATTCCTCAAACTTCCAATGAATTTCACATCGAGTTGAAGAAACTCTTCGTCATGTGTCTGAGGACCTTGAAATCGGATACAACATCAACATGCGAATGAATCGAAAATCGATTTGTCTTTGTCAAAGGGAGGAAAATCGATATTGTTAACAAACAGCTTCGACTTTGACTTCGAGATGCTTTTGTTGCCTACGTTGAGACATCCATTGATCTCTATTCCGTAGAAAATTTTAATTTCTTTTTGTTTGTTTTTATCTGTTATTTAATTGGTTTATTTTGTATTTTTTGATATTTTTTTTGTATTTTTTGTATTATCGTTTGTTATATTTTTTTTATGCTTTTTTCCTATATTTTTCCTATATTGGAGTTCCTCAAGTCGATATCCTTTTTTTGACTGCAACGAACTCACAGAGACTGAAAATATATATCGATGAATTCCATCTGTAGGAAAAATAGCGAAAAGGATATATACACTACATATAGGAAGTAGAAAAATAAGAGGAAGTGGAAGAAACAAGTAGAAGCTCGAGAGGGAGAGAGAAAATTCGATAGGCAGACGTGGTGAGGAAGAAGAGGAAGTTGACGAGAGAGAAGAGGAAGTTGGCTTCAAAAAATTTAAGTTCAAAGGAAGTCAGACGAGATCGAAAATTTTTTTCTATTTTTTGAATTTCGATCTCGAGGATGATGCAGAGGAAGTCCGAAAGGAGGAATCTAGAAGATGGATGGTAGAGAGAAGCGAGAGTGGAGAAATTGCAGGAAATGAGAAAAATTGATTTTGTTTCATTCAAGGTCCAATTCAAAAAGAAAATGGAGAAATTATTAAAAGAGATAAAAAGGAGAGAGCGAGAAGGAGAGATAGAGGAAGAGACAGAGGGAGAGACGAGAGACAGCATGAAGTGAACAGTCAAAACACAAGACCACAAAACAACACAAATAAAATGCCAATTCCAAAGTTGTTTCAATGAAGAAGTTTTTGGTTTTGGTTTCTAAAGAAATTCTGACAATTCCTAGTAATTTTAATTTCTTGATTTAAAATTCTCAGATTTAAATTGAAATATTCAAAAATTTCAAAGAGAAAATTCAAGATTTACCAAATTTCAAAGAGAAAATTAAATTATTTCCATATTTGAAATTTAATAAATTTTGTTTTTCGAAAACAAACATACCTCTAGAACAATTGTACTAATTGTCAAATTCCAATGAAGTGAAGTGTTTTCCAAAGAAATTTCCTTAGATTTCGGCAGGACATTCGGAGAATCAAAGAATCCAAGCAAACAGCATGAAATGAAGAATAGAAATCAATGTAGAGAAGCCTGAACAATTGATTCGGGGAAATGAAAAACGAAGCAAAGGCGAACGAGGACGAAATACAAAAGAACAGAATCAAACATGGCAGAGAACTTTTAATGGGAATGTCAGAGTTCGGTCCGGAGTCGAATGGCAACCACATTTCAACATGAGGCCGCTCGACACAATGCCTGAGGAGATGGCGAACTGAAAGATAATACGAAATTAAATTGTCCTGACATTTAGGGCATTCAATTACTATCTAATCCAATGAGGCTGTTTAATTTTTGGTGGATATTGAAGAGATTGTGAGAAAGAGAGAGAGAGAGAGACAGAGTGGGTAGGGCAGGGTTTAAAAATATATTTCTGTGGAACTTGATACTACGTAGACAAGTAATGGTTAATGGTTTCCTTATTAATTTCAGGCAAATTAAGGAGAGGAAAAAAAATATTTTAAACAGGAAAATAAGTTTGGGATTTTATTACTTATTTTCATGATAACAATAATATTTTTTTTAAACTCAATAAACTAGAGATTCAGAATTTATGCTTTTGATGAATAACTAATTTCATGAATTAGAAAGTAATAACATAAATAAAACTATTATAAATTTTAACAATTTTGAAAACTTCGATATAATCACATGCAAAAATAAAAAAATCAACTATAAAAACAATTGCATACACTTACATATGGCGCCAAAATACTCACATACACACAGACACTAACACAATGTAGTGAACTCATATGGGAAAAACAATGAGAACGATGCACACGAAGCCATAGAGAGTAAAATATGAGGACAGAAGTGAGAGGAAGAGAGTGAAAAAGAGACAAAGAATGACAGAAAGTATGCAAGAAAGAAAGAAGGGAGAATGCACAATGGGGCTTTAATTCAAATGAGCGGAAAGTTTGTTTCGGTCGCTCATCTCGTTGTTGATGATGGCATTATCCTAGCAAATAAAAAAGACAACAAATGAAAATAACAACAAAATTATGTGCTACTGCAACATGCTGAATAGAATAAGTACCATCAACAAAATACGTTGAAGTAAAAAGAAATATAGAGATGCATCTGGAAGAGCATTTGCAACAGCAAAAACACTACAGGATAGTGATAACAACAACAACAAGAACAATAACAATAACAACAACAACAAGAAGAAGGACAATAACAAGACCAATAACAAGAACAATAATAAATACAAACAATAATAATAACAAACAACAACAAGACATGACAATAATAATAAGAAGTGAGGAAAGACAAAATAAGAAGTAGAAGAGAAAATATTTCAGAAAGATGAGGAAAATGAGATACGACAATGAGACAAAGACAACAACAATAAAGATAATATAGTATCAAAGAAGATAACAAAAATAACTGTAACGACTATAACAACAATATAACAACATAAACAATAATAAACAATTCGATATATCCATGTAAAAACATAACAACAATAATGATTTGAAAATATCACTATTTGAAGAAAATCAGATAGAGAGAGAGAGAGAGAGAAAGAAAGAGGGAAAAGGAAAGGAATTCCACCAGCTTCAGCAAAAACGACAATAAGAAAATAGAACAAATGGAAATTCGTTGAAGAAGTAAAATAAAGGAAATTGCTTCGTACTACGGAAGGAAGAGAAATAAAGAGGGAGAGAGAGAGAGGGAGAGAGATAGACCAATCATATGAATGGAAGAGACAGAGTGAGGTAGAGTGGGGAAGAACGAGGCAGAATGAGGATGAAAGAGTGAGAGCAATAAGTGACGTGTGACGAAGGATGAGAAGGGAGAGAGAGAGAGAGAGAGAAGGGTTGAATGAGGGTGGCCTATAAAGATCGTAACGTTAACATGTGTAATTTTCATGATTGACAACATGTTAACGGCAAGTGATGATGATGACAACGACAACAACAACGACAATAAGAACAACAATGAGGAGAAGCAACAACAACAATGAGTAACAACAACAATGAGGAGCAATAACAACAATCAGCAATAACGTCAACAAATGAGAGGCAACAAAACGCACAGTTTGACTTCGAGCAACAACAACATCAATAATAACAACAACTACAACATCAATGAGAATATTTCTCACTGAGTGTGATGGTTGTTTTAGTTGTTGTTTTTTTTTTAATGTTTTTGTTGTTATTCTAGTTGTTGGTGCTCACAGTATTCATTGTTGTTGTCCTTGTTTTGGATTCCATTGCTTATTGTTGTTCTTCTTCTGTTTGTTGTTGTTGTTGTTGCTCAATTTGTTGTCATTGTTGTTGCTCAATTTGTTGTCGATGCGTCAGTGTAATTTTAATGTTGTCAACAAATAAATTAGATTGCGGTGATTGTGAAGAAGACGAGTAAAAATGCTACAAAAGCAACAACAAAAGGTCAACAACAACAACTACAACAAGGACAAAGTTCAACAACGAAAAGAGCAAAAGGGCAAAAACAACAACAACAACAACAACAAGGATACACGTGTCAATCTGTGTTTAAATTTGTGCTTGTATGTGTGAAAGTGAGTGAGTGAGTGAGTGTGTAAAATACATAAATATGAACATTTGTCTGAGTCGGTCTCACGATGTGTGACGCGTGTGCAAGGTGGAGTGAAAGCAACAAAAACAACAATACCCACCATGACGACGACAACAACAACACAAATGACAGAGTGACAGGCAGACAGAAAATCACGTTCAAAAATCAGCGCTCAATTAAGTCGTAGGTACGAGCCGAAGCTCCTCTAAACGCACATCGAGTGGAATGCAAAGGAATTTATGGCCTACTTTTAGGCACCGTAACGATTTCTCCCCCTTTCGTTTCCTCCTTTCTCCCTTCTTTCCCACCATTTCTCTCTCTCGGTTTCTTTCTCTCGTTAGTAGAACGACGTCTGAACTCTGGGGCGTTCGTGCATGAAGTTCTCTTTGATGTTCTAATAAATTTTATTCAATCGATTTATTATATATTTGATATTTCTTTTGACATTTTTTAATATCTTGTTATAAAATAAAATTTCTTCTTATAATATAAAATGTCTGAAGTTATTGACAAGGAATTTGATGTCATTATTTCCGCCTTTTCGCTTTAAAATGTAATTGAAAATTATTTACTTTAATTTAATTTTATTTCCTTTTATTATTATTATTATTTTTGATATAATTTTTATTAATTATGTTTTTTTTTATTTTTTTCTCTCAATAACAAGAATAAAATTTTGTCTAATATTAAGCATTAAATAATCAAAAATTAAATTAAAATTTGGTCTGTGGTCAAGAAAAAGCAAAATGCGTATTGTTAAAGTTTTCCAACGAATACAAGAAAATTTTTAATACAATTAAAATTATTTTATGTATTTTTCTCTCTGCTTTTAACCAATATTATTCATAATTTTGTCATTTATCACAAATGACAAAAATGTCTGTAAATTTTCTTATTTTCAATTTTAACGTATTCAGAATAGTAATCTATTAATCCATTGTGATTAAAATTTCATTAGCATCCTTTCATCGTGACAGAATTTATTTCTGGAGAACCAGAGATTTATTTTCCATGGGAGACTGAGTGGTTTTATGTCCTCTCGATGTCAACGTTCACCTTTGTTTATATTCGATTAGAATTTAATTCATTAATTTGAAATTCATTTCAATAGTAAATTTTAATCCATCGAAAGCTATTGAATCCTTTCTGAGTTCGCATCTCACACTTGTCCCTATTTCTGTTGACATTTCCAATTAAAGTTCTCTCTCTAGTTAATACTGTGTCCTTTCAATTTCTCACTGTCGATTGTTAGTTGAAGATATCATCTTCATTTACATTATTCGAATAAATCCTTCATGCGACCATTCATTCATTCTCTGCATCCTTCTTTATATCCTCTATACCATCTGCTCTCATTTGTCCTCTTTATCAATTTTACTCTCATTTGTCAGTATTTTCTTAATGAGACGAAGGACTTCTTTGCATCCTCGAACTTGGTCGGTCGTTTCCCTACTTCACTATAATGATAACAAAAACAACAACCAATGACAACGACAACCATTGACAACAACAAGCAATGACAACAACAACCAATGACTACGACAACCAATGACAACAACAACAACTATAACAACAAATACAACAAGGAAGCATCCATTCAACTGGAATTGACAAAGCTTCAAATGTAATTAAATCAAAAGTTTCAACGTGCAGTTAACGGATGCTTCCATCGTTGTTGTTGTTGTTGATGCTGTCGTTGTTATCGTTGTTTTTGCAGTAGTTCATGCTGTTGTTGTTGAGGTCGTTGATGTCATCTACATATGTATGTTGTTGCTATATCTAGTCATATCTTGTCTGCTTTGTAATTCCAATCATGGCTTCACATGTGTCTGAAAAACCCTGATGCTATTCAAAATGTTGTTGTTATTACTGTGGGGCAGACTTGTTGTTGTTGATGTCAACATACTTGCTTTAGTCGATGATGATGATGTTGTTGTTAAATGTTGTTTGTTAAATTTGTGTTGTTATCATCGATGCAACATTTTAATTGCCATCATGTCGAGGAGCTCAAAGGGAAAATCCTGTAAAATCCCGATGAATTTCCACAAAGGTGAAATCGGTTGAAAAAATCTCTCAAATACACTCACAAACAAATTACGAATATTTAGTGGAAAACAAATTGAAAGTGCTCGTAGAAAATAAATACATTTTAGTTTTTTTTAACTTTAAATCCATAACCGAAAAACTCTGATACTTAAAGAGACAATATATCGAAAAAATTATAAAAAATAAATTTTTAAATATATATATTTCGCGCGACTCCAAATGTGACTCCTCATCTTTCATTTGCGGTATTTGGAGTCCAAATCGAACGAGATCTTCTCATCTTCTCTTTTTACGCATCGTTCATCCGATTGAGATGAAACTTTGGTGAGTAATTGACGGTTATAAATATTAAATAAAATAAATACTAAACAAATTGAAATCTTAAATAAATATAAATAATTAAATTAAATTAATTAAAAATTTCGTAGATTTACCTCTCCATTACTATATAATATGAGAAAATATGCTAATTTTCATAAAATGAAATAAATAAGTATAAACACAAAGAGCAAATAAAAGTATGATAGATCCTTCTCGCTCTTCTCAACTAAAAATGGCAAATATGGAAAAACATAGAAATTTAAATACAATGAAAAATATTCTCTCGACTCTTATATTGCCATCTCGCTCGCTCTGCAACAACAGCAGGTCGCTCGGTCTCGGTCTGCGGAGACAAGTCTGACGCGAATTGATGTTAATCATACGCACCATTGCCTCACGTGCCTTTGACCTGCACTTTTAATTACTTTGCTCCTTTGTTGGATCCTCTTGCGGTTTTTTCTCTATTTTTCTCTTAATTACATTGGGAACATGTTTAATGGCAGCTGATGGCTGAGGGAGGGCTCAAGGGGGTTTAAAAATTCTCCTGATTATCCTGAGGGCAGCGGATAGTGGATAATTTATGCTATTTGACAGCAGCTAGACAACATATTTACTCATTTAGACAACTGGTGGTCAGTAAAATAAAATGGGAGTTTTTTTTATGTTTGAAATGATTTTTGAATTTATGTTTAACTTTTTTTAACTAAAAAATTGTTTAATTTTGGAATTTAGAAAAATTTTAGTATATATGAATGTTTTTCTTTTTGGCTATTTTTTGCAACATTTTTAAATGAAATTTTTGAAAACAATGTAATTTTTATGAAATTTCTTTAAAAACGAATTTTTTTACATTTGGAATATTTTTAAATAAATAAAATTTATTTTAATTTTATGAAATTCATTAAATAAAAATAAATTTGTATGTATATTTGTAAATACAAAATACACTTTTAAAACAATTTAATAAAGTTCTTTAAACTCTAAGATCTATCTCAGATATTTATTTAGGAATATCTTCTGTATAAAGGTTTTCATCCAAAATCAAATATTGACTTCATGGCCCTTCTCTCTCTCTCTCCTTCACTCCCTTCCTCTCTCTTCCTCTTTCTTCCTCGCTCAAAATGTTCCTGTTCCAAGTGAAACAAATGACTTTAAAACTATATTGATAATTTTAAAATGATGTTGACGACTTTAAAACAAAGTTAATGACGATGTTGATGACTTCAAATCGATGTTATGGACTTTGCACCAATACACACACACGTCGATGGTTGGCAACACATGCTCCCTTCCGAGATTTCAACTGATCCTTGGTTCGGTTACGTGATTCCGACTCGACACGAACCGAGTCCGACCTCACAACGAACGAACGCCGGAAGCGGTTTCTGAGAATCCCATTAAAGACGAACATCCCGACGCAAGGATGCAACGACCCTCAAGGATATGAATGAGTATGAGTGTTTGCGAGTGTGAGTTTGGGAGTGTGCGTGTTGGTGTGAGTGTGAGACTGTCAAGGTGAACTTGAGTGGGATCGTGAACCGTGGTCTTTTCAGAAAAAATTGAATTTTTCATATGAATGAAATTAAAAACGTTATCAATTTATTGCAATGGGATTTTCGATATAATTTTGTCCTTTATGTTGTTATCGTTGTTTTACATTGTTTTATCGATCAAAAGGTAATAAAAAAATAAAATAAAAATAAGTCAAAATAAAATTAGGTAAAAATAAAATTAAGTAAAAATAAAATTAGGAAAAAATAAAATTAAGTAAAACTAAAGTGAAAATAAAACCTAACAAAAATCATAAAATATTTGAAAAATAATAAGATATTAAAAAAAATGAAATATCAAAAAATTAATAAAATGAAAAACCAAAATTTTGTGGAAATTTTAACTTGTTAAACTTTTTTAACATACATTTTTTAACTTACATTTTTTAAACATAAAACTTTTAAACATAACTCAGGCTAAAATGCACTAATAATATCTGCCACGGGACATTTTCCGGTCGTGCGGACGAGGGCGCATGTGGCCGAAGTAGGGTTCATGGGGATGATGGGAGCCGGGGCGTGGTCCGGGTGCTTCGGCCTCTTCTGCAGCCTCCTCCTCAGCTTCTTGGGCCTGCTGAGCTTCATATTCGGCTTCGTAATCTTCGCTGGGGTCGTTGGAGACATCGTCGTCTTCATCGTTCTCGGCGTTCTCATCGTAATCGTCGGCATCGTCGTCGAGCTCGATGATGGATCCTTCGCCATCGTCTTCGGCGGGAACGTCGCCCTCATCGTCATCAGACTCCTCCTCTTCATCTTCACTCAACTCGGGATATTGATCGACGGTGCCGACGGCCTCGGAGCTGACCTCGTCGTCGAGATCATCATCGAGATCAGCGTCCAACTCGATGACACCGTCGTCGTCGTCGGCCTCGCGCTTGAGGCGTTCCATTGGGCTGGCCGAGACCAGGGTTGTGGCCACGAAGCCGAAAAGGGCCAAAACTAAGATCAGACGCATTTTTATGTTCTGATTTTTATGATATGATTTTTCACGAATATTTTATCCCAACACAAAGTGGTAACTAATTGCGATCCATTCGTGGTTGGGCTTTTTTATACCTTGCCCAAAGTGATCGAATTGAGCAAATAAAGATTTCAGAAAAAAACAAACCAAATTCACTGGAATCGAAGAGTAAAAGAGACGGAAATAGAAGAGCAACAGAGTCTGAAATAGAAGATCAAAAGAGACAAAAATTAATTTGGTATTTTTTCTTTATTTGGCTCATTTTCGTCATTTGACTTGTTTTCGTCATTCCTTAATTTTCGTCGTCTGGATTTTTAATTCACCTGTGAAAACATTCAGTCTTCGAGGTTGAATTTGGTATTGAATATCATTTTTGTTATTGTTCTCCCATTAGTTGTTGTTGCTATTGTAGTTTCAGAAATTCTTACTGTTGGTCTAATATTTGTTTTTGTCATTTTAAAAAATTGTTTCGTTGGCCAAATAACTTGTATTTGTTTTTAGTTTTAGTCACTAACTACAATTCTCGGTGGTTTTCCATTTCCTCTTTTTTTCATATTATTCTTTTTTATATTTGACTTTGTTTTTGTCATGTTTTTCTTTGTTTTTATGTTTTTCCCTGCGTGCGTCATTTTTCACTTAATCGTTAATTGGACATGGATTTGTTTTTAATTTTTTTTCGATATCTTTTCCTTTTAATTAATTTGTTTATTTACTTATTTCTTTATTTTTGTTTTCTTATTTTTCTGCTGAAAAATATCTGCATTTTAATAAACTTTTTTTGTTATTCTTTATTTTTGTTATTCAAGTTAATTAACAAAAGTCTCTGGCGTAGATGAAGGTTGTTCCCTCTCGCTCTCTCCATCCGTCGTTCTTTCTTCCTTTCTCTCACCTGACGTGGTCCAACCAGACTTCAGGCAGAAAATTAAGTCATTGCCAAATTAATAGAAACTTGCAAATTATGTTTGTTTTGTTTTTGTTATCTCCAAAAGGAGGTGAAGGCGAAATGTGTGAAGTGAAATTATCGCAGTAAATATTAGCAAGAATAAACCAAATTTATTATATTCAGAGATGATTTTAGAATTCATAGAAGATTCTAGTATTCATAAAAAAATCTAGTGTTTAGTATATAAAGAATTTCCCTGATTTCACATTTTTCCATTAAATCAATGGAAATTATTTATTTAAAGAGTTCAATTAAAAATCTCCTCTTTCACAAATTGAAAACCAAGTGCAAATAGTTTTCCTTTTCTCGCAATTTACCCTCGCATTTTTCATCATTGTTTTATATTTTTTCTAATTAAAAAATGGGCTCCATTTGCTGTATTTTCTACTGTATCCATTTCATCCCCTTCTTTCCCTTCTTCCCCTTATTGCCATTCCTTCGTTTTTGTTGTTTACATGCTACGTTCATTCTCTCTCTCGCTGATTATCTCCCATTCCGCTCCATTGCGAAATTTCATTACTTTTTCCACGCCAGAGATCATTTTCACGCTCTCTCTCCCATTCTCTTCTCCACTCGCCTTCTCTTCTTCTATCCTTGTCTGTCCTTTTTCCCATCACTCCTTCCATTTCTCACTTTCTTCTCCTCTCTCTTTCTCCCCCTCTTCTCCTCTCTGTATCGTAAACCACGGTCTGGCACCACTTCGTCCTTGAGTTTTCTTCTCATCTCTCGCTAGTCTGGGATTTAATACTTGTTCTATTGTTGTAATGTTATTGTAATTGTAATGTTATTGTAATTGTTGTTGTTGTCTTCTTCTGGTTGTCTAGTTGAACACATTTTTGGCCACGTGTTCGTTGTTGTTATTGTTGCCACACTTGTCGTTGTTTCTGTTGTTATTGTTGTTGTTGCTATTGTTATTTTTTGTTGTTGCTATTTTTATTTGTTGCTGTTGCTGTCCGAAATGGCGAAAACATGTCGAACGAATGAATGACAGAAATCGAGGGATTCGAGGACGAAAACTCTCATCGTGGGAGTGAAAGAGGGAAGGGGAATAGAGAAAGAGAGATGGGTATAGATAAACCATATAAAAAACTAGAGTGAAAAATACCAATATATGTACAAAATACAAGTACATACATACGTACTTTTAAATAATAAATAAATAATAAGAAAAAATAAATAGTAAAAATAAATAATATGAAAACATATATAAATAATAAGATAGAAAATAAATTAATAATAAGAAAAAATGCTTGTTTGAGGAGAGAAGAAAATGATATTCCAAGAAATCTAATGAGAATAAATGAAACATGTTGAAATGTGCGGAAAATATATGAAAAATATGGTAAATTAAATTTCCATAAATTCTGCGAAAGGCAAATATAATAAAAATACAAATCATTCATCCAATAAAATTCTTTTCGATTGCGCTGATTGTCTTGTAATGGTGTATGATAAAGAAGAACAATAAGAAAACAACAACAAAAAATAGGAATCCTGTTGTTGAAACCATAAAAAATAAATGGAATGAAGTAATAAAAAAATCCACTCTCGGTCTTCTCCAGGTGAAGGTCAACAAGGATGAGATATGGGTGGAGGGAAGGAGAGGGACATATGCGAGGGGAGAGAAAGGGAAAATATTCACTCGCATGAAGGGTTCCGTGAGTTTATGATATATTTATTTTTATTTATTGAGTTTCAAGGACACGATTTTGAATAAATCGCAATCAAATAATTCTTCAGAACGGATGAGAGCGAGTGAAGTCAAAAGGAATAATTAAATGTATGAGAGATGATGGTGCAGAGCAGGGTTGTCGAAGTCACTTCAATCGAAGTGTTTCACTTCACTTTGACCCAAAACACTACGGCACTCCACTTTTTTTGGAAACACTTCACTTTTCAAAACTTGAATCGTAATGAACTTTTCTTAAAATTTGTTGTAAAAACATATAGTTTCGCGATTCTTTACTCGTCAGAATCTCAGACAGACGTGTACCTACCCAACATTTTCTAAAAATTCAATACTGGAATGCCGACAACACCGAGCAGTTATTCCCAAACTGAAGAGTTTGTATAAATATCAATGTTATGTTTAAGTGTTAATTATGAATTTGTATGAAATTAATACATTTTAGAAAATACTTCACTTTTTTCCGTTTCACTTCACTTTTTCTTGTGTAACACTTCGCTCGAAAAATTCGAAACGACAACCCTGGTGCAGAGGAATGGTGAGAGGAGTGTTGGGATCAGGGATTAAAATTCTGAAGGATTGTTGAGGTGGATCAAGGGAATCACCCGTATTTTAATTATGATATTTCATTGTCATTGATTTTTTATCTTTTTTGGAAGTATTGGAAGAGGATTATAAAGTTAAAGTTAAAGTAAAGTTAAGTTAAAGTTGAAAATAATATTCAAAGTTGAATAATATTTTTCATAATAATAATATTATTTATTGAAATGTATAGATTTTAAAATTATAACCTTCGAATTGACCTTCGAATAAAAATATCATATATATAAAAATACCTTCGAATAAAAATATCATGTATTTCAAAATGAAATTCTTTATTTCATATCATATCATTATATATTTAAACCAAATCGAAGTACCCTGAATTTATTTCAGAACTCATGAAATTGTGTTTGAAATCAATCTGAATTTCGTTGAATATAAATTCGACAATAAATATATAATACTCTCATATATTCGATTGAAATCATTTCCCAAAAAATAAGTTGGAAATTCGATTTTAATTCTAAAGCCAGACAAATTAATTTAACAAAGTCCTGCCAAATTTCTATGTTGATCATTTTGTTGTTGGTTTTGTCATGTTGTTATCGCAATCGCCATCGTCATCAATGTTGTTGTTATTGTTGTTGAATCGATGTAGTGGTTATTGTTTTTTTGTCAATGTTGTTATTGTTATTGCAAGATAAATAAATAAAAACATTCACTGTCTCCCTCGCTCCCCATGAAATTTTCATCTTCACTTCTTCACATCCTGTTTGTTAAAGTTTTCTATTTACTATCATTTTGCCTCCATCTTTCGCTAGTCAACATTGCCACAGAGTTCCGCCCACATCTTTTTCTCGCTCTCTCTCCCTCTCTATCTCTTTCTCTCCCTCTTTCACTCCCCTTCTCATCTTCTCCATTTTTCACACCTTCATCGCCTTCGTCTTAACTTCTCTATCATTCTCTCTGTTTCCTTCTCTATCCCTCTCTCTCTCTTCTTCTCTGTCACTCTCTCTATCTCCTTCTCTGTCACTCTCTCTATATCCTTCTCTGTCTCTTTCTCTCTCTCTTTCACGCTAGAGGTTTCGCTCGGTTCACGCTCGGAGTTTAACATTTTTTAAGCGTAAATAAAACATTTTATTTGTCGTTTCGATTGAATGTCGTTGAAGTTGACAGTCGTTGCTGTTTTTGTTGTTGTTGTTTTATATTGTTGTTGTTTTTTAGTTTTGTTGTTTGTGATTGTCGTTGACAATGTGATTTTTGTTGTTGTTATTGTTTTTCTTCCCAACATTCACGACCATATGTATGTATTTATTTCAATCTTATCGCATTGTCGTCATATTGGAAAATATGTACATGAATAATATTTGAACAAATGTTTTTCAATCACCAACTATATTTTTCTTTATTTTTTTCTATTATTTCTTATATATTTCTTATATTTTTTCTTTTATTTTTTTACTTAAATGTTCGAATCTGTCTGAGGTTTTTTTTTAATCTTTAAATTGTTACACATACATACATGTATAATTACATATGTATTGCAGTATTTTCTAATTAACTTAAAACAAGTTTGAATTTAATGACGTTCGGAAGCCCTTTCATGGCCGTTTCATGAAATAGACGCCATCTTTATGTAAATACGACATTTTGTTTGCTTTGCAATTACTGGAGAATACAATAGAATACAATCAATATAATACAATAAGATATAGAATACAATAGGATAGAAGAGTAAATACATGAATAATGAGACAAATTAAAACCAACGAAAAAGGGAAAACAGCGAAAAGAAATATAGAGAATAAAAACAATATTATTGAGAATAATTCATTTCAAGGTCTAATCAAAGATTAGTTTCAAAATATAAAGAAAAACATATTGAATTCCTTTTATATATGTTTATTGGTTTTTTTTTCATAATGTTATTTTAAATTTAAAAAATTCCCCCATAAAACCATCCTCAAAAATCCCATAAGAAAACACAGGCAGCCACATATGAATTGCAATACGTTGTTAAGCCTTCTGCACTCGAGTGGCAGCTCTAAAGCGAATACCGTTGGCAACTCTGAGCGAACAAAGTGGCAACGCTCTGCCATTGCCATGTCTATTAATGGGGGCGAAACGTGATGCCAATAAAAATGGTCGATGCCCAAGCGTTTTATGTTTCCAGACCTTGTCAAAACGTGCCGCAGCATCCTATGATCGAATTGTTGTTGGTCAAGTAATTGTTGTTGTTCAAGTTGACGGTGTTATTTTTGTTGTTGTTCTTGTTGTTTTTATTATTGGTCCATCCGGGCCTCGTTAGTGAATGCGAAAGACAGCGACCGAGGGCGGATCCATATCAGGATGAGGCAATCGAAATGACCTTTCGAAAAATGGAAAAAATATTTCTTCCTTAAGCCTCGTTAATGGATGGCGGAATGTATCGAAAGGGTGGCAACATTTTTCAATAAAAACAATATTTTTAAAATAAAAAAAAAAACAAAAAATATTAAAAAATTGCAGACGAAGGAAAGAGGAATTTATTAGAGAAAATTAAAAGAAATATTAAAAAAATTTAAGAATGGTAAAAAATATATTTATTTAAAACCTCTTAAATAAATGAATGTGAAAGAAACCTCATCACGTCCATGTCGAAAGGAAAATTCCTGCGAATTCCCTTTGAAGGCCGACCAAAAAGGTGAGCAGGTGTTAGAAGGTGTGGTGTGAATAGGTGTAGAGTGGTTTTTCTCTCTCTCTCTCTCACTCTTCCCCGCCCATGGTTTTCTCCCCAGAAACCGCGCGAAAACCAACCGCCGACACCATTTCATGAATTTTGCGATCAAAATCCGCACGTTTGGGATACGAAATTTCCCAACGGACAGCGAGGAAAATTCCGCGGCACGAGCGAGTTTAATGAATCTCATTAGGCAGCTAAGCAAACGAAATTAACAATAAGAACAACAATTTGGATAATAACCACAATTAGAATAAAACAACAATTAAATCAACTACTGGAATTAAAGCAACAATTAGGATAAAAACATCACATTTGGAAAAAACAACAATTAGAATAAAAACAAAAATTTGGATAAAAACAACAATTAAATCTATTATTTGAATAAAAACAACAAGTTTTGATAAAAACAAAAATTTGGATAAAAACCATAAAAAACAATAACTTGGAATAAAAAACAATAATTTGGAACAATAAACCACAATTAGAATAAAAGCAACAATTAGTATAAAACAACAATTAAATAAACTGTTGGAATTAAAATCACATTTAAAACAAATATTCAAAATAGGAATAGATTGATAACAAAATATTTACAACAATATATCTAAGCACAATAAGAACAAAAATAAACTAATTTAAAAATAACCCAAGTTACATTTCTTTCGCATCTTTAGGAAGGCAATCATTTTTTTAAGTCTTTCTATTTAGATCTCTTTCTATCTATAGAATAAGATATCTATATCTATGTCTATGTCTATCTCCTTTTAACTCTTTCTACCTATCATATTTTCCATTTCAATCTATTTCTTCCTATCTATCCCTTACTATTTCTCACCTACATTTCTTCTTCTCGCCCACTGTTATATTATTCCCATTTCGAAATTGAAAGCTCCAAAGGTAACAGATCAAAGAGGTGAGGGCTCAAAGAAGAGTTGAGGGAAGAAAGTAGTGAGGAATTAAAGGGGTGAGGTATGAAAGAGGTGTGGGTTGAAAGAGGTGAGGAATGAAAGAGATGTGGCATGAAAGAAGGTGTGAGAAATTGCAAGAGGGCAGACGAAGAAGCTGGTGTCAAGCTGGGGTTAAATGGAGAAACCCCTTGAGAGCAAATGTCGTATGCAAATGCCACGAAAGTTATTTCGTTAAGAGCTTCAGCTTCTCAGAAGCTATGAAACTATTTTCGTATATTGATAGGTAGGGAAAAAATTTGCTTAAGCAAATTACTGAGAGGCTGATTCCACGGGGAGGCTGATTTTTCTACTGAGAGGTGAGGAACATTAGGTTAAATAAGACAAGATATAGACAGAGAATAAAATTAAAAACATTCCTTTGGGGGTTTCGGCAAGTGGAATAATCTGAAAATAAAAAAAATCAAATTATGGAATTCAAAGTATTTTTTTTAATAAATTATTTGCTAACAATTTTTAAATTTATTCAATTATTCACAAATAGAAAAATTGTAAATTTAAGGAAATAAAAAATATAAAATTTTAGATTTTAGATAAGGGGAATAACATATTTTTTAAATAGATTATATTATCATAATTTTTGAATTAAAAAAAACAATTTAATTAAGAATATCTCTTTGAGGTAAGGGAAATATTCTGAAAATCAAATAAATCGAATTATTTAGTCAAAAATATTATTTAAATGCGTAATATTATTATTAAATTTGACTGCACTATCTCATATATTTTAGTAATCTTTACAAAAATACCTAATTATTCTTTTTGTATCAGAACTAATTTCCCGTTACACTATTTGAACTTCTGGAAGAAATCTATTTCCACAATTTTTATATAATTGTTGTGATACTTCCTTTGTTTTGAAACTTGTTTTGATGATACCATAGGGAAATTACGGCTCACAAGGGGATATTTTAAAACGTCCCTTAGCACTGAATTTCCTTTGATTGCACTTTGCAAGAAGTTCGAAATTTTTTCCAAATAACATTTTCTACTTTTTATTAACTACTTTTTCATGTGATGTTGGACACGAAAATCCTTTTTCTAAAATGCATATATTTTCATTTTTTAATGCATTGTTGTCTTCTTCTTCTTCTTCCAGAGAGTGCTGCAGCATCAAAAAATCCCTCGACGTGAAGTTTTCCATGCGAAAAGTCACAAAGAGACAACAACAACCCAGAGACTTACAACAATAAATAGACGAAGAGAATTTGTGAAAAAAAGCAAACCAAAAATCCAACCAAGCGACTTGTGAAAATCTGAGTGAGGAAAAAATTTTGCCGCCAAGGGACATTTCGACAAAGGCATGGTCATGGTGAGTTCGGCGGTTCTGGGAGCCGCTGCCGGCACCGGCCTCGCGCTGCTGATGGCGGTGACCATCGTCATGTACCGTTATTACCTGCTGCGACGCCGCGGCAAGGAGTGGGACGAACTCGACCGCTGGGAGGAGACGCGCATCATGCGCCGCCTGCAGCTGAAGGTGAGTCAATTTTGGAGAATTTGTGGTATTTTAGGGAAGAAACATTTTAGGAATTTAAACATTTTTTAAACTTCAAAAACCGAACAAATACCAAAAAACAACACAAAATGGATTAAATTCAAAAGGTTGGAAGAAATTTACAAATTACAAAAATCGCAAAATTTAATAAATTAACAAATCTAAAAAATGTTCTAAAAATTAAACAAAACAAAACAAAATTTTGAAATTTCAATTTTGAAATTCAATAAAATTAATATATTTCAAATTAACGAATTGACAAAATTTAAACATATTTAATCATTTAACAAAATAAACTAAAAAATTAAACATTTTGAAAAATTTTTTAAATTACAAAAATTAAACAAATGAAAAATTTACAAACTAAAAATATAATAGAACCAAAATTTTAAAAGTAAAAAGTCTAATATTATTTGAATTCTAGAATCAATCAAAAGAAATTTGAAATCTTGGGACACTAGATTAAAAATATTTTTAGAAATATCCAAGTGTGGAATTTTTCGAAATGTTTCTGCCGAATTTTTCATCCCGTTGACGTTGTCTCTGTCTGAGATGGTTGCTTATGTTGATGTCTCTTTCTCCTGCTTTCTCCGTCACTCGTCACTTGGCCGCTCTGGCTCTTGACGACTTTGGCTCTTGCTGTCTCTGCGGCTGGCTTATGATATTTTTACCACTGCAATTGTCTCTATTTCCGACGATTTGTCTCTGTCCCTGACTGTCATCTGTCTCTGTCTCCCACAGTTTGCTGTCTCTGTCTCCCACAGTTTGCTGTCTCTGTCTTCTGTCAGCTGCTGTCATGCAACCTCGTGGGCGGTCATCTCAACCTGCGTTTATTTTCGGAAATCCTTTGCCTCCACTTCATCCTTTGTCACGTGTGTAGGATTTGCAAGTCAAATGCAGAACTATAAAGAGACATATGTAAATAGACAGAGAGACAGAAACATATCTCTGTTCAGAAAGACAAAAACAGAAAAATAGAAACGGAAAGATAGAAACAGAAGGACAGAAACGGAAACACAGAAGCAAAAACCCGGAAACAGAGAGACAAAAACAGAAGAACATTAATAGAAATACATTAACAAACATTGAGACAAACATACAAAGGAATCACATACAGATATATCCCCAGAGATAGAGAGTGCGAGTGAGAGAAATAGATGGAGATAGAACGAAAGAGATAGAGAGAGAAGGAATACCCATACGAAACCCATTTCTGGTTTCGATTGAAATTTGTGGTTGATGTCGTTCATCTCAAAGAGTTCTCTCTCATATTTTGACATTATTGTTATTTGGGATATGGAGAGCAAACAGGGGAGGAGAAGAACGAGATCTGGAGTAAATTGTCAGAAACTTCAAGGAGTTCTTGCCTTCAGGGCTGTGGCTTCTTTGGCACATTCCAAGAATGTCTTTTCCTAGTAAATGTCGGTGCATTAGCATGATGGGAGATCTAGGATGAAAATATCGAGAAAGGAAATTGCTTCAAGTTCTTTGAATCAGGAGAAGAGGGCGGGGAGATGAAGTGGATGAAGAATTCATTTGAAATTTAGAGAAAGGAGAAAAATTTTGAGGTTCTGAGATGAAGAAATTCGGTTATAATTATCATGATACTAGTAGTATTTAATATTAATTATTACTTAATATTGAAATTTAATTTTTTTTATTATATCAATTTATTTATAATTTTTTTTATTATATTTTTCATATATTTTCAATATTTTTGTTTCTTTATAAATTGGAATATGTGAGTACAATTACTCGAAATAATATATTAAAAATAAATACTATTTTTTTCAGTATCTATTATCAAAATTTTGTTTTACGTATGAATTTATTTTATTTTTAATGTATTATTTTTTAAAAAATCCATAAATCCATTTCTTCATAAATATTTTTTTAAAAAAGTTTAATAGTCTTTGATTTCTGAAGTTTCAGTTTGAGAAGCTCTGTTGTACGCTTAGCTAGTGAACAAACCTCAAGCCATCTCAAGCAGCCGGGAAGCAGTTGCAAAACAACTGGTTATGCGGTTATTGTGAATTTCACATTTTCTTGTATAGCTTGTTAAGGTTCTGATCTGTGCTAAATTGTGGAAATTACTGTGAATATTGAGAATTTCTGAAAGGTGCAGATTTCTGCTGAAATCGAGGGAATATTTGGTGAGGAGGAATTTCAATGAAGTTTTCCGTTTCCTACTTTTGGTCTCTCCAGAAAGAATCTCGTTGAAGTGTGGATAAAAGTCTCCACCAGAACTTCCTGCCGAAAGAAGTTAAGGAAATATCTTTATAGAGGGAATTTTTCGAACTGAAAGAATCGCAAGAAATTTCATAAATTCTTTAAAATTCTGCAAATATATAAATAATTTATTAAGTTTATCAACAATTTAAAATCTCAATTATTCCTTGCCAATACATGTAATCAATCTTCGTCCTCATCTATCAAATAGAAACGAAAATTACTTAAAACCGGAAGGTAGTTTGAGTGCAAGAGAGAGGATAGGGAGAAAATCATATTAAAATCGAGATAGTGAATATGGAAACGGGGTTGTTTTCTTTTTTCTCCCTTCTTCTTTCATTATAAATTTACAATTATATTCAATTGCAACTTTTATTGTCGAACAATGAGAAAACACTTTATCAATCATCAAATCAACGACAACAAAAACTGGAATGATGATGACAACAACAACGATGGCGACAATAACAACAACTATAACGACAACAACAACTTTGGAGGGAGTAACCAAAATAACAACGGTTTGAATATGGCAAGAATAACGATAAGAAAAACAACAATTACGAAAGGAACAAACAACAACAACGAGAGGAACAAATAACAATGAAAGGAACAACAACAACAACAAAAGACTTTACCAACGGTGACAAATGTACTAACAAAAGCATCAATAACAACAACAACAACAACATAAACAAATGTCAACAATAAAAATGTTGCTTGATTTTGTTGTTGTTGATATTGGTATTATTGTTGTATTTCATATTGGTTTTATAGTGGTTGTTGTTAATATCATTGGTGTTGTTGTTGGCATAGTTAATATCATTGTTGTTATTTTGGCTGGCATTGTTAATAAGATTGTTGGTGCTTCTACATCTACCACGAGTCCCCTTCACACGTTCCACGCGCTACAAAAACCAACCCTCGTCCTCTCGCCCCTCTCTTCTTTCCATCTGCTCCCCCCCAACCATCGTGGTCTCTCGCTTCTATCTTCTTCTTCTTATCCCCTCCCCTCCTTGCAACGAACGACAGCCAACGAATGAACGAACGTTGTCGTGAGCCGCCATAATGACAAAACTATATCGTTATGGCCGATCAGCGACGCGATATCATTTTCCCGTTATTCAGAATGGATATTCTATCTCTGTTTGTCTATCTGTCTCCCTTTTGGTATGTTCCTATAGCTCTCTCTCCCTCTGTCTTTTTCATCCTTGGTGGAGGGAAAAACTCGTTGTGACTTCGGTTCATCCTTGGCTTGAGAGGAGTGGAAGCGGTGAGAGGACGAGGATGGAGGATGAAAACGATGAAAGGACGAGGCTGAAGGATGGATGATGGCACTGAAGTGTGGAGAAGAGGAGGATAGTGTTGAAGAGGGGTGGAAGAAGAGGTGGATGAGGAAGAGGAAGAAGGAGGATGAGGAGGATGTGTTTGAGATAAGCCAGCTGAAGGAGGATGTTGAGTGGAGATCAGAGAGGGGAGGGAGGCCGGTTGTTTGCAGCTCATTATTTCGATTAAAATTCCACAAGAATACATTGTTAAAAATGAGTGCCTACCATTGTGGTTGTTGTAGATATTGCTGTTTTTGTTGTTGCAATTATTTTTGATATGTTTGATATTATTGTCATGTTTGTTACTTTTGTTATTTTAGTTCTTTGCGTAATTTTTGACGTTATTCTATTTTTTGTTATTATTATAATTTTAGAGATTTTGTTATTTGTTGTTATTATTGTCAATTTTGTTGTTTTTGTCATTTTTATTCCTTTTTCAAATTGGAAAATTGAATTGAAATTTTTATGCTTTTGACATTTTTGTTGTTCTCATCATTGTTATATTTTTATATTAATCTTCCCCGAAGCCGGTTGCTTCAGGCAAAAGTTGCACCTTTGTGTGTTTCGGTTTCGATCAGTGACGCCGGGTGGTGCATGTGGACAGGGGTCGTTGATAAATGAGGGGAAGGTCACAGGGAGACAGTATCATCGCTGAATACTGAGAGTCCTCGAGACGAATTATTCCTTATATCACCGATTTATCACTACTCTACCATATCTATCTCTACTATATGACTGTTTAATAATCTCATGTGAATTTGAGTCCAACTTTCTCAACTTTCCTCAGTCTAAATAACTTTTTGTCTTTGCCTAAAGCCTTTGAGCGGCTAATATAAACATAATTTTAAAGATGCTAATGGCTCTTAATAAATCGGATAAATTTATAATTTTCTATTCTGTAATTAAGTCCCTTTTAGTTAAACTACGATATATTTATCAATGATTGAAGTTAAATTATTTTTTTTAATCAAATTATTATTTTAAGAAGTACAAAATTATAAAAAACAGGACAAAAATAAAATATATAATACTAATGATTATTAAAATTACAATAAATACTAAAAAACTAAATATCTAAAAATACGAATGCTAAATTCTAAATATTCTAAACATAAAAAAACAAGAATATTTAGCAGATTCTTATAAAATCTTATATTCAATATTATAAACTGTTCTTCGATGAGCAGTCCTATATAAAAACCTCTCTTACCACAGAATTTCTGAATCCTTGCAATCCACGGTCATGTGAGATTTCACTACCGCCGGATGCTTGAGCCTGAGGGTATAAAATGGTTATTGTGAGCTAATTTAACCAATAAAAGCAAACAAACGTAACCGAAATGAGAATATCAATACACAACAATAACAGTAAAGAATTATAAAAATCAACAACAACAACAGCAATATACAAAAAACAAACAAGAAAAAAATCAAACAAATGTTAAAGTATTTCCGCTCTACGAAGCGAGCAATACTTTTTTAATTTGAGAACCGATCGTGGCTGCCGGAGGGGAGTTTGAGAGGGAGAGCGGGAAGGAGAGGGGGATGGAAAGAGGAGACTGAGGAAGATAGAGAGAGAGAGAGAAAGACAGAGGGATAGAGAGAACGAGATAGCGATATTCAGAGGAAATCTAGGGAACAATAATTAAATAAATATGCAAGGAATGATTAAAGTCGAGAGGACGCAAGTCCTTTATTTACTTTTATTGGGAAACGATGTTGTTATCGTAGTTGTTTTTGTTGTTTTTATTATCGTTGTTGTTGTTGTTGTTGTTATTATAGTTGTTGTTGTTTTGGTTATCGCTACAATTGTTGTTACTCTTGTTCCAGTTGTTTTTGTCGATGATAATGATATAGCTTATTGTTGGTGTTCTTGTTGTTATTGTTACCATTGTTGCATTTGACATTAATTAGGAATGACATTTGCATGCATTAGGGTTGCCATTGTTTCGCATTAAAGGGATTTTCAACGTTAGGGGTTGAGCCTGATGTTGGGTTGGGGTGGGAATCTAGCGATGCCATAAGAGGGCTGGCGTCGACTTAGGGTTGTCCATGCAAATAGCTCGAAGGCTGATTTGTTAAAATCAAACTAGTTGAAAATTTGAAAAATGTTAACAACACGCTTAGGAAGCCATTTTGTGTATTTATTTTGAGGTTATATTAAACTTATGGTGGGGTTTCGGAGGGAAATTTTAATGGATTTTAATTTACTGAAATACTGGAATTTTTTACTAGTGAATTTTAATGGACTTAATGGAATTTAAATGTCGTTAAAGGACGTATTTTAACGACATTTGGAGAAATTTTCAATTTTATTTTCACGAATTTGAAATACTGAAATTTTTTCAATAGTGAATTTTAAATTTAATCTATGATTTTTTATTAACTTTCAAGAGTTTTTGAAAAAAACTTAAAACGCTTTAAAATAATTTTTTTAACGATTCATTAAATAATGATGATAATTAGTAATGTTTTTAAGATGTTGTTTATAGATTTATTGAAATTAAGTTTTTCTGGTATTTGATACATGTTGATTCACTTTTACCGAATTTTAAAATCGAGATTTAACAAAAAATGTTGATAGATTTTTCTATTATCAACGATTTTTAAATAGGTTTTTTTTTTTAATTAATGATATTATAAGTTTTTAAAATCTCTTCTAGAGAAATTGTTTCAACTTGTTTGAAGTTAATTCAAGAACATCGTGGTAGGTTCAAAGGAGCCACTTCTTTCGTTCCTTTTCTTCTCTCCCCCTCACTTCTGCTCATGTCAACATCAATCGATCGCGCGTCCATCAAAACCACGAGATCAAAGGAATCGAATCCGCCATAGGTCGAGATCTGCTAGGGATTCTTTCTCTAGCTCTAGCTTCACAAACAAACACTCGAACAATGGCCCAAATCCCGAATCGCATTTACACTTGCCATGATCTGCACTTTTTTTTCATTCATTCTTTTGGTCTTTCGATCCCCCACCTCTCACCATCATCACAAAAAAAGAAACAAACAATAAAAAGAAACCCTCCACGTCGCAGGACATTTCGCGTCAATTATAAAAAATCGAGCTACTTTTTACCTGAATCCTTTTTGATCATTATTTTCATTACACTTGGGTCCTTGCATTATCTTCTTGGCCAACACATTCGGGAATATGTCCTTCGGGTTTGTTCTTATTGTTGTTGTTTTGTCTATGATACCTTTCAAGGACCATCGGGGTCAGCGATCGTGGTCAGCGATCGTGGTCAACATTAATCAGTGGTTCAATAAAAGAATGAAACAAACAAAAAATATCCAAACTTCAATTGAACATTTGTGGTCTGTCCTTCATTAGGGATAACATTGAGGTCCTGTCGGAGAAAGAATTTAATGTTACAGGTCCTTTGGTCGTTTGTTTATGGTCGGTATTTTGGGGTAAACAAGGGTTTTTATTTATAGCATTTGTGTGTTCAACTAACGATTGAGGTAATTTTTGTTCAACAAACATTGATATTGATGGTCGTTTTTGTTGAAAGATGGATTTTAATGGGTTCTGGCGGTTTCGGGGGGTTTTGATGTCGATCGTGTATGGTATCGATATTGTCATGTTCATATTTGTTGGAGTGGAATACAAGACTAAATCCATCGTTGCAATGAAAATTTACTAGCTTCAGGATCAAATTAATATTAGTATTAATATTTTTTCATTTGTTTTAATCTCCACTACATATAGCCTGATAATTAGAAAAGTATATTTTCTTCTTAATTATGATGATTATTTAAATTTGTTAAAATTATAATTTAAAAGGAAATTATTCTATCATTTAATTTAAAAGAAAATGTTTGTTTTATTTCAAAGAAATATTTCTTATATTTAATTTTAAAGAACATGTTTCTTTTATATTTATTTTAAATAATTTTTCCAATAAATGTTCAGCAATTGATTACAAATGTCTTGTAATTTAATTTTTTCTTTTGATTTTTTAATTTTTTTTAATTACGCTACTTAATTATAATTAATTTTCTTAAAATGTTATTCTGTATTTGTTAAAATTTCAATTGAAAAATGTATATTTCTAAATAAATTATTTTTTTTGGCAAATAAATGAAAATACTAAATTGTTTTGTTTTTCGTCAACTATTTTAATTAATAGTATTTATTCCCTTCTCATTTTTAATACTAATTTTTTATATTCACTTTAACCCTAGGATGGGCAACTGGGCCTGATGAGGCCCATTTTGAGTTTAAACATGAATATTTTTTTGTTTCTTTATTAATTGATCTGATATTCCATGACTTCTTGCCGCTATGCTTCCTGAGTACAGAAAAAAAAATCGAGTCAATCGGGTTTAGTTGGTAGAAGAAATTTTTTTTTTTACTGTGTCAACATCGAAAGTTACCTACTGGGCCTGAGTAGGCCCACTTTTCAGGAGTTAGTCCTACGGAGCTCAATTGTATTACGAGGTCCTATTATTTTATTACCCCCAACATTTTACCCATACATATCTACCCCCTATCTGCTCCCCTTCTGGGGGTCTCCATACAAAAACTCAAAAATTAATAAAAATCTAGAAAAAAAACCCCCGTCATGACTCGTAGAGGAGTCAAATGTATAACCAGGTCCAAATTTTTTCCAACCCCCGACATTTCTCACCCATACACACCAACCCTCTATCTGCACCCCTTCTGGGTGTCCCCATACAAAAACTCATCAAAATGGGATTTCATGTATTAAATACTGCTATTGATGCTATGAAAGATATACCAAAAAGTTATATCCAAGTTAGAGCATTTGGTTCTTCTCGCTTGTTGAAAATTGTTTCTTGTAATTGGCGATGACTAATAATAAATCTTGAAACTCCTCTTCATTCCGGTAGAGACTCTCGTTTTAGTCTTGGACCATCTTCACTCCTCTTTCTGTCGTATCGTTCACCACTCTCAACTTCTGGACTATTTTTACAGCTTCTTTGTAGTCGTCGAGCTCATCCCAAACGGTTGGAGGTTGATTTAAAAAATCTTGAGATAACTGTGACGAAATCGCTTAATTCGGTTTCATGAAATCGTCGTTAACGTCTTTGAGTTTGAGTTCGTTTTTTTACGCTGCTGTGTCTGATTACATTAACTGCAGGATCAGGTGTCTTTACATAGCACACTTAGAACACATGCTATATGAAATGACTGTTCTCCGAATTTATAGCGTAGTCCGAATTTATAGTTTTATTTAATTTTCTTCTACATACTTATGCATATTTAGATTAATAAATAAAATTTAAAAATAATATTTTTTTGGTAATACTTTAAGTACGATTCACTTTTTTTAAGGTTTTTTTAATATCACTTAAATGAACTTTCTGAACTATCTCTTAGGGTAAAAAAACTCCGACTAATACTTTGAATACTTTAAGACTCCCAAGGATATCTCTTCGAGCCTCAACAATTAACGTCGCAGGACCTTCTTCGACCATAATTTACGTCACCGTTTCCCCGTTGGCCCAGACACAGAGACTCCGAGTAACTCATCCATTGTCGGCTTAAAGCCAACAACGTCTTTGAAATCGATTTTCTTTGTAACTCCTTACGATCCTTGATCCATGCCATTCATGATTTTTCTCTTCTCATTCTTTCTCTCGCTCTCTCTGTGTTCGGGAACAAGATTTTCTATTCTTACGAAGGGAAACCTTTGTTTGTACTGAAGGATTTCTGCATTCATTCATTATTTCGAGATTTTATTGAACGAATTGTTCTCATTCATTCGCACTTCTCGCTCTTCATGTGCGTCATTTCTTTCAATTCGACCTTTTTTTGCTCTCCGTCCTTTGCTCTTGACTACCTCCCGCTCTGCCTCGGGTTTTCTTATTTCGTCTCCTTCTCCTTTCTCGTCTCCTTCTCCTTTCACGTCTCCTTCTCCCTTCTCGTCTCGTCGTATTCTATTTTTATTGATGTATTTTTTGGTAATTTTCGTGTTTTTGTTGAATTTTTATTGCCATTCTTTGCTCGAGTTTCATTCATTCATTCATTCATCGATCATTGATTCTCGCCTCGTTGTCCTGTGACTTCACGGCTGATCCTTGACAAGAGACTGTCGCCTGTTTGTCTCGCTGCTCTGTCTGTCTGTTCGCCTTTCTATCTGTCTGTCCGTCCGTCTGGCGGCCTCTCTGTTGGTCTCTCGTTCCTTCGTTTCTGGTGAAAAAATTCGGCAATGTTTTTGTATCCTCTTTTATTGTCAGAATTTAAGGATTTTAATTGTCCTTTTTTTCCGAACATTTGTCATCTTGTGTCCTTTTTTTCTTCAATGATTCCAAAGTGTGGCCTATCTTTTGTCTCTCTCTTTCTACTCTCCTCCTGCTTTCTCCCTCTCCCTTTTGACTCCGATGGCATTCGCCATTGTTCGTGGTCGTCCCTTTGGAGGAGGATCGTTTGACTAGAGTGGCTCGAGTCCTCGAGGATCCCGACGCGCGCAATTCGACCGCGTTAATTGTGCAATTTTCCATGGCTCGAGGGAGTGGCTGAGGATCGCGGCTGCCGTTTAATTGGCATGATCCATTTCTTTGTAATGATCGCATTCTTTTTATTTTCCTCCTTTTCTTCCTTTTCCTACTACTTGAGGGTCTTTCCATAGAATTGAAAATGGTTTTTATACTCTTTTGAATTTTTCATTGATAAAAATTAAGCAAATTTTTGCGGAATTTTCCGGCAGCTGCCGGACTCGTGCGTCTTTCACTCGGCCTTCTCTCGATCACCACCATCAACCCAGCCACCTTGGGTCAGCCTTCGTGCAGTTTGGACTTCCTCTCGTCCCTCTCGTTGTTGCTCTTTTATCTTTTGTTTTGGACTTTTAGGAGTCCTCTTCTTCTTCGTTCATTTTCCGAGATTAAGGTTACGCATTTTAATTTCTTATGCCGTATTCTTTACAGCCGATTGATTTCCCTGAATGGCTCCGCTTGTGGAAATCCTCGAGATCCGATCGGTAGTTCGGTAGTTGGTCTTTTGTTGGGTTTTTGTTTCGTGCCAGCGACACGTGTGAGAGAAGATCCTCGCCGTGAGTCGGGAAGTTCCTTCTTTGCATCCCGAGGGATCAGAGCTGGAGTGGAGAGCTGGGGAAGGGGGCGATCATGAAGGAAGAGGGTGATGATGAAGGAAGGAGGCGATGATGAAGGTAGAAAATGATGATGGAGGAATTTCAGTAGTTCAATTGGAGTTTCTTTAATTTCAGTAGTTCGATTAGTCTCATTAATTTCCTTAGGGGACCGTTTCAGGACAAAAATATAATATTGCTAATGGGAGATGATATTCAAGAAAATGTTCTCTGATCAAAGTATTCGACATACATATATACTTATATGCATGGTTCTCAATACATATCTGAATATATTACTGTGAAAATATGTGGTTAAATTTTTTTATAATGCAACGATTAATACAATGAAACGATCAAGAGATATTTCTTCTGCATACTGATATAAAGTAAGGACGATATGTTGATAATATAATGATATTAAGAAAAAAGGGGAAAATTCGAGGATAAAATGCAAATGGGAATTGATAAATATTTGGTAAAATGACAAAACTTTTCACATAATGCAACAATATAAAAATATAATATTGGACATTTTTGTTGCATTAGTATAATATTGAAAAATAACACAGAAAAAATGTTAGTTAAAAAATAATATCGAAAATATGTTACAGAAAATATAATACTGAAAATATAATACAGAAATTTAATACTGAAAATATAACACAGAAAATATAATATTGAAAAATATAAATTATAAAACGGAAAATATAAAACAGAAAATATATTATAGAAAATATAATATAGAAATTATATTACTATAAATATAAAACTGAAAATATAATTCGAAAAATAAAATACAGAAATTGTAAATTAGAAAACTAAAATACAATCATTATTCGGCTACGTTTGAAAACACTTAAGAAATATCAATGATTTGTAGTCTAGAGTTTATTCGTTTTATAAATAGCCAGTGATAAAAACATTATCAATTCAATAGAATTCCGAATGTCCAGGTTCCACAAGCAATCATTATTCAAAATATAAAACTCTCCTACTGGTATAATAAATATATGATCCGAACATTTATTACCTTCCATCAAAAGTCCTAAACACTTGAGCTCAAACCTCTTTCGCAGTCAAAGCATCGTGTTCAGGACCCTCGAATGAGCTTCCAAATGGAAACGCAATAAAATAATAACCTCGGACTCCTTTCGGTGGAAATCAGGGATTCGAATTCAGTCCCAAGCGTATCCTTTCAATGCAAATCTAAGTCAAGTCTAACAGAAATAAAATAATAAATAAATTTTTATATAAAATGCATGAAGCGTAAAATTAAAGCCGAGGGTTTTACAACACACACTCACTCACACACAGACAGACTCAGATCTATGTGAATACAATGGACATCGGGTTGTAGACGAGATGGAAGCCTGCATTTCGTCCCTTCGATCGGTCACCATGACCCGTGCTTCATTCATCCATTCATCCAACCATCCATCCATTCATTCGTTTATTCAGAACCCACCCTCGGATCGAGAGATATTGGATATTGTGAAAGAGAGGGAGAGATAGAGAGTGAGGGTTACCTGCTGCTGGTGTTACCTGCCCTCGTCCTGGGCGGAGCAAAGAAGGCAACAATTGCAATTCATTAGCCAGGGCGAGGAGAGGTCCTGAGCATCCTCCATCCATCCATCCAACCATTTGTCCATTTTTCCATGCAGCATGCAGCAGCGTCTAATTTGTCAATTGTTGAGGGTCTTTAACAACCCTCAAATTATAATTTGTTGTGGTAGGAAGGTAGACAATTAGGGGTTGGAGGACGAGCCCAGGAGTGAGAGAGAGAGAGTGAGTGAGTGAAAGAGAGTTAAAATGAGAGACTGAACTCACCCTCGTGCGGGTATTTAAGGGCGATCGTACTGGGAGACGAGCATCAGTCAACGTCCGTTTGCGATCGAGACAAGTTCTGCAAAAAAAAAATCATTTACACAACATTCCAACGACTTTTTGTCGTCCTTTCGTAAAAATTCGATCTTTCGCTACCATTCGATAAAAAATATTCTCCGAAGATGTCGCGCTCGTTCCTCATGGATTCACTGCTCAGCGATATGCCGTTGAAAAAGGATACTCTCGGCTCGCCGACAGCGGCTTCGGCGGCAGCAGCAGCGGCCGCAGCGATCAGCGCCAGCTCAGCGGCGGCAGCCATGTTGCCCGGCCTGCCGATGCTTCCGTATCCGGCCAGCTATGTCGGCAGCTATCTCTTCTCGCTGGGGATTCAGCAGCAACAGCAACAGAATCTCATCGAATTGCAACAACGTCATCACAGTCATCAACATCATCAGCAATCACATCACCAGCAGCAACAACAGCAATTGATCCAACAGCAACAGTTGATGCAACAGCAACAATTGCTCCACCAACAACAACTCCTCCAGCAGCAGCAACAACACTCGCCATCATCTCTCTTCCATCCATACGCCTCGCTCTTGGCCAACAAACGCAAGCAATCCTTCGACTCCTACTCGCCGCCCCCGATTCGTCGCGCCGATTCGATCAACGCCTACGGCAGCCTCAATCTCAGCCACAGCGATGCCTTCTGCACCTCGCCGTCGGCCTCATCGACCGCCTCGAATCCGGACTACCCGAGCAGCAGTGGCGGCTGTGATGATCTCTATCCGGGTGGCAAACGCTTCAAGGAGGACTCCTGCTCGCCCCACAGCTCACCGATCAAGCGAGCGCAGGCCACCTCCACCAACATGAATACATCGACCTCGAACTCCAACTCGATACTGAATTCCATCTCTACATCGAACTCCAACTTGATATCGAATTCCATCTCCACATCGAACTCAATCTCAACATCGAACTCCATCTCATCCTCCGCCAAAATGTTATCATCATCATCGACCGGTCACGTTGAGCTCTCGCCCGTCATCTCGGACTACGCGGACTCGAGCAAACGCATCCGGACGGCCTTCACCAGCACCCAGCTGTTGGAGTTGGAGCGCGAATTCTCGCTGAACGCTTATCTATCACGCCTGCGACGCATTGAGATCGCCAACCGGCTGCGTTTGTCCGAGAAGCAGGTGAAGATCTGGTTCCAGAATCGTCGTGTCAAACAGAAGAAGGGCGGCTCCGAGAGCCCGACCTTCAACTTCTCCGCCGGCAGCTTGAGTCCCGGCTGTGGTGAGAAGCGGTCAGCTTCATCATCGCCGCCGGCTCATCAATGCTGCTGTGCCCACATCAAGACCGAGGGCGGCTGCGAGGACAAAGCGTGCGGACGCAGCTGAGATGGGGTGGGGAGAAGAAGCTGGACTTTCTGTAGAAAAATCATCATCTAAATTTTATTCTTTTGTAAATTGTATTTTTTGGTAAATTGTAAAAAATTTTAAAATGTCTCCTTTTGCAAATAGCTTTCATTTCAAAATTATCTTCTTTTGCAAATTATAAATTCTATTGTAAATTAAGAATACCTCTTGGTAATCGTTCTAATTGTTATAGTTTAAGCGTTATTCGGCATAAGATTTGGTGGATGAAGTTATTTTTAAGAAATCAAATATAAAATCTCATAGAAAATCAAAATGAAAATTATCTTTATACTTATCCATTGGCGGGAATACAATATTATTATTCTTAGAGAGGAACAACGGTGAAAATCATTTCTTGAATTTGTTTGATGATTTATATATTCCAATACCATCTAGAATATATAGAAAATTCTCTATAGATGTCTTTGAAACATCTGCTCTTCGTTCATCTTCCATTACTTTTCTCAATTTGCAAATTTGTTCTTGACTTTCCACTATAAAGTCTCTTCCTATACATATAGTATTCATATCTCGAGCAGCTGTATTTTTTTCTCTCGCCGATCCTTGCACATCTGTCTATGTTTACATACGTATGAATGTATTTAGTTTCGCTCGACTATCATCAATTCATGATTTAATTGATTGCCCAATTGAAACCGTGAAATCCAACGGTATTTATTGCCGTAACCAATCGATACATTTTCACTCGTGAGTGGTTATTCATGGATGCAATTTTGGCTTTAACAAATAAAATAAAATCTCGAGAGCGGAGAAAATTTTGCATTCACTTTTTCCCGCCTCTTTTTTCATCACAGTACAAATCTCTCTTCACCGTAGTGGATGGAATTTTTCTGCCTTGTGCTATTTTGAAAATTTTCAATAAAACTTTTTGGTTCAATCTGGATGATGTGAAAATTTTCAGATATAAAAATAAAATTGTAATCAAATAATATTATTAAGTATATATTTTATATTGTTAGTATTTTACTGAAATATTATGGTACATTATGTTGGTTTTGGGTTTCTTGAGTAAAAATTTGATTTCAAAATATTGAACAAATACATTAATTTAATTTATGTTATAGACTTTTGAAATATAATCAAAGCATATAATTATTAGCATATAGTATAGTAACTATCAAACTATCCCAAGATCTCTCTTCACCCCCAATATCCTGATGAAATTCATTTCCGTTTGGTCTCTGAAATCCACAAGGGTATCGAATAACGGATAATCCTGTTAACGAGACAAATTGCAAAAATAATCCTCAAAAATCGGAAATTAGCTCGTTATGGATTTCAGTCACCTAAAAAGGAGAACATAGAAAACGAAATTTAAATGAAAAGAGAAGAGAATTAGAGAAAGAGTAGAAAATTTGCGGAAAATAGTGATGAGAATAGATTGAAATGGAAATGAAATGAACAGAAAGACAGACAGCCAGACGGCATATGACATGAGCTGACAGGCGTTAAAAATATTCAAAGATTCCAATGTGGGATGTGAGTGAGATGTGAGAAAATTTCGCAAAAAGGAAGTAATTTTATGGATCGTCTGTAGAGAGATTTTTGAGTTGAAGGGAGATGAAATGATGAAGTCAAGAAGGGAAACCAGTTGAAATGAGAAGAGAGATTTATTGGAGATATAGAAAAAATTCTCACAATCTTCCGTCGGTATCTTTGGTTTTTTTAATAATGAATATTAATTTATTCGGAACTTGATTATAAGTTTAAGAATACCAAAAATTATCTCGAAATAGTTCTAAATTTTTATTTATTAGGTTCACAAATTTTATGGAATTTTATATTACTTTGATGTTACAATGTCTCATGATGGTACGATTTCAAATGGAAACCATTTCAATGTGTGGTCTTATTCCTAAATATACTCCAAAGTCATGATATCATTAATAAAAAACCGCAAACTGTGGATGAATGAAATTCTGTCGAATCATTGCAAAAATAAATTAATCAGTCGCTCAATCGCTCTCTGAACGAAACGTGATCGATTTTCCCACGACACTTGAGAATTGAGGAGAGAAAAAAACGAGATTCGCAGAAATGATGATGCAAAAATTAATTTTAAAGCAATCAGATAAAAATCGAAATCCTTAAATTGCCGACGGAGACTTCTAAAGAGACGGACATATAGATCAAAAAAAGAAAACCTTCCAACAAGTGTCCAAAAAGTTGCAAAAGGACCTGCCGACTCATGCATCCAAATCGAATGCGTCAATTGAGCGAAAAAAGGTAAAACAAAGAGAGAGTGCAATGATGTTGATGGGAAGGGGAAACGAATCCTATGTAAGTGAATGCAACGAGAAGATGAGAAGAAGAAATAGGAGAGTAAAAACTGCAACACTTGAGACTCAAGTGTCGCACACTCGAAGAATTTCATGTCCAACAATGGGAGCAATTTTCATTTTTCATTCTCAATGAATGAATGCGAATCGATGACATGATACGGTATGGTTCGGCATCACAGGGAGCACCTGGGTCGGTGTGTAGGTGAGGGGTTTCGAGCGAAAACTCCTGCATCACCCCCGTCGATTTACGAAGTACAAACCGGCGAATGATGACGATCCCCCAGGGTGCGGTGGTAATAAACGCAATTGCACCAACGCCCGATCGTTCGTTTCGTTTCATTCGGGAAAACCCGATTTTCAAAGGCACTGTCGGAAATCGAAGGATGTTCCAGGTATCATCGGTCTCTTCAACCAACGATCCATCTGTCTGTCCATTAGCCTGACTTTTCGTCCATTCGTCTGTCCTTCCGTCCGTCCGTCTGTCCATCGTTTCGTGTCCCGTGTAGTTTTAGAATTTCGTCAAACTTCATGCAAGTCATAAATGTCCCACAGTTGTATTCAATGTTCACCAGACCCCGAGACACTTTCTTTCTTTCGCTCGATCTCTCTGTCTCACTATCTGCCGATCGATCTTTTGGAGGAGGCCTCGCAGGAGGTTGTCTCTTGAGCTCGAGTGGATGCTGGAGGGTGTTTGAAGTGTTTCGCAGGTAGGATGCCTCTTGAAGAAGTTACCAACTCATTCATTAAGGCTCGAGTGTCCTTTGAAGTGGATGTCCTGCTGATCGCAGACACTCGGACAGTGGGAGATAAGATGGGAGAGAGATGGGAGGACGAGATAAGTTTTGGAAGACTGGTGATTCTTGAAGCTGATAGAATCGATGGATTGCGAAATTTCGCAAGTTGAAAGGATTGAATCAAGAGGCGACTAATGATGCAATGGGAAGGAAATAGGAAAGGTTCTGATGTGGAAGGAAATGTTTTGATGTGGAAGGAAAGGTTTTGATGTGGAAGGAAAGGTTTTGGCGTTTAAAGGAAGATTGTGACGTGGGATGAAATATCCAATTTGGGAAGAAAAGACTTTGTTGTGACAAGTTATGGGAAAATCTTTCGGAACATCTTCTTCATTTTCTTTTATTTTCAAACTAATGTTGATAACCCAGAAATCGATCTTTAGTTGTTTTTTTTACAAATATTTAAACGGAAATAATTCACATAAAGCGAAAAATATATGAATTTTCTTTTATTTGAATACAAATAAAAAAGTGAAGTCCTTTTCTTGTTTTATTACAAAATTCGTTATTAACTGATGGTTATTTTGAAAAACTGTCGATTGATATATTATCTGTTATTGATTGATGTAGTTCAGAAATGTGGATTATAAATATTTTAATCCTAGAGAGATTTTCAGTGATTCATATATACATACATCTACTATAAATGGTTCTTTCTATACACTACAATTTCGACTTCTCCATTCCAATATTTCTTTTCTTTCTTTTTTTTCTATTTTTAGTTTATTTCTATTTAGTTCTCTCTATCTATTGATATATCTGTAGATTTTTGATATTTGATATTATCATTCTTTCTCTATATATAAAAATCCTTCACTCTATCTATTTAAATAACCTTGTTTCACTATTTGAATATATTTCTCTCTCTATTCAAATACCCTTCTCTCTCTCTCTCTCTCTCTCTCTCTCTCTCAATTTAAATATCCTTTTCTTAAACACTATTCTCCTTCTTGCACTGACCCAAACTCCAGATGTTCAACTTCACGCTTCGCTCGCTAAATTTCCATCACTCGATATCCCGCTGATCGCGCAACACTTCATCAATGAATGAATGCCATCCTCTCACTATCTTTCTCTTTCTCTCTCTCTTCTCAACTTTCTATACCTCGCTCCCTCTCTGTCGACCACCGATCGTGCAAAACAACTTCGATGGCCTCAAGTGTCCACTCGTCGACCTCTCGAGATCACTCGAGAGCCTCTCATGAATGAATGGGCTCTGAATGGACGAAGGTCAAGTGTTGCCTCTCCAGCCAGAATGGTTTGTTGTTTCTGACTAAGACAATAACCAAGCGAATACTAACACAAGACAACAACACGATCAGCAAGAGTAACAACAACAAAATCACCAAGAGTAACAACAACAAGATCACCAAGAATAATAACAAAAGATCACCAAGAGTAATAACAAAAGATCACCATGCCAAAGGCAAGAACGAACCTCGGTCATTTCACGAATCTTGTTAAAATATCATTAGTCCAAGGGGCGAGCGTACTCGAGGTGAGGGCGTATCAGCAGCAACAGTCAATGTCGGCGGAAGTTTCCTCGATTTTTCGTGCAAAATTCCAAAGAATCCCGAGGATTCTCTCCTCGATACCTGCTCCTGAGGTCAGGTGTTCCGTCTGACTTCTCGTGTGGCTTTCGAATTTTACATCGGAACTCGATATTTCTTTGTTTTCCCCTTATTGTTTTTTGTGTTTATCGGGCGAGGATCGTGAAGGACGGCGAGACGGCCAGACAGAGTGGCGGCGGCGACGGCGACGAGGCGACTCGATGTCTGGTGTGGTCAACGAATTTCGGGTCGTGAATCGTGGGTTGAGCCGTGGGTTGGGTGCCGTGGCATTGTTTTGTATGAATTCATTGGAGTTTTTCCTCCAATTGGCCTCTGGGGAGCAATTCGTTTATAGGATGAATATAACGAGAAAGATGAGGATGGAGATGTGAATGAATGCGAGTATGAAGATAAATATGAGAAAGGATTAGTGAAAGGATTGTACGGAGATCTCGAAACGGATTTAGTCCTAAAGGGTGTGAATAACTCAGAAATAGTAATTATAAGAAGGATTTCAAGGAACCTATTGAAGAAACTCAACACATCAATCGAAATGGAATCAAATTTGAATGTTCAGCAATGTAATGAGATTCAGACGAAATTCGTGAGATGAAATGTTTCAGAATGAAGACTTGAGAGGAAAGGCTTACAGAGAAGCCCATAAGAGATCATTAAATCAAATACCTATAGTTAAGTCAAGATTTCCGTTTATTTACAACTATTAAATTCCGCAATTTACTCAAGTGCATGAGTAAGGGAAAAGCATGTAAGGGAAAAAAGTAGATTTGGTTATTAATAGTCCGATGCTAAAAGCCTAAAACCATGCAATAATCGTTCATTATGAATTAATGAATACGATTTTCATCTACATATTGTAGATGTCCTTGCATTAAATTGGGATCCCTGAGGGGAAGGACATTCGCCTGTTGTGGATGGATTACAATATGTTCTACCTCAGTATGACAGTGATTACAACAAGAATAATAATTACAACAACGACGGCAATTGCAACAACGAAAGGAATTGTAACAACGACAACAATTACAATAACAATAGATATTACAACAACGTCAACAATTACAACAACTATGCCATGTTGCTCACAAGCTCTAATCCGTTTAAGTTCATAAATAATGCAGCTCAGTTCCAAATGCACTGACGCAAACACTCTCTCACACACACTTAGTTCTCGAAGGAAGGAAATTCTCACATATTCATACTCACACAAGACTGACACACATACCATCGCACTGATACAAACACACACACACATATAGGGTGCAATGTTCGCCATGAAGGTCTCTGGGGCACCCTTCGGATTTTTCCTCTGGTGGTTTCTTGTGTCTCCTCCATGTGTGTGTGTGTGTGAAAATTTTATAATAACATATAACAAAAACAACACCAAGAACAACAGCAACCCATGACAGTTTCTGCAACTCAAGGTGCACGCGTTGCCGAAAGCACTTTCCTCCCCTTTGGAGTTGCCAACGTTTTTCTCCAATCATAATCATTATAATTCAGCAAACATTCATTTTCTTGTCATGAGTGACAGATTGTGTTTGTACTGCAGCGAGTTATTGTTGTTGTTGTAGTTATTGTTGTTGTTGTAGTTATTGTTATTGTAGTTATTGCTGTTGTAGTTATTGTTGTTTTAGTTGTTGTTGCTGGTTCCCTATTCCTTGTCATTGTTTTTGCTTAATAATGGAGTAGTTCTTCTTGTTATTGTTGTTTCTGCTATGATTGTTTTAACTATGGTGTTGATCGTCATTTTCGTCGTTGTTGTTATTATTAAATGGGAACGGTTTTTCGTTGTTTTTATAGTTATTGTAGTGGAAATAATAGACTTGATCCTGCTGTTTTTTTGAGAGAGCAACAGAGTCGGAAATATTTGTGCTTTTTATAAACTCACTGCAGTTGTTGGATTTTTTGGTCGTCCTTAATAAAAATAGGAAAAATAATACATTAAGATTACAAACATTTTCTCAAAATAAATTTACTCTCAAACATTTTTTATTATAAAATACAATATTTTGAAATTTATAAATAGACAAATATTAAAATTTTCCTATAAACAAAAATAAATTTATAAAATCAAAAAAATATTAAAATTTTCTAATTCTAATTTTCTTGTTCTGATAGAAAATAATTAATAAAAAAAATAAGTTAAATTTTCTAATCAAAAATATTAAAATTTTTCGATAAAATCAAAAATATTTAAATTTTTCAATAAAATCAGAAAAATTGCAATTTTTCAATAAAATCAAAAATATTTAAATTTTCCGATAAAATCAAAAATATTTAAAATTTCCACTAAATTAATAAAATATTTTCATTTTTTAATAAAATCAAAACATTTTATCTATGTAACTAAATTAAAAACATTAAAAATTGAAAAACATCTTCCTATGAAAGTAAAAACAATAAAAAATTGATTTTTTAATAAAAAAAAATGTAAATTCTAGTAAACAATATTTTTAAATGCTCCTCAATTTCTCACAGTGCCTTCTATAGAACTATTGAGAGCTTAAGAAGCTTTGAGGAGAAATTTCTCCCTATTGGATCCTTATTAAGTCTTCTATAAAGCTTTTCTTTGTCTCTCTATATTTTCTCTCTCTCCTTCTCTCCAAGAGCTTTTTGGATGTTGACCTTTGTAGCTCCTTTTCTCTCTCCAAACTCCAAAGCTCGTTGGGTTCTTTTTGTTTTTCCTCCTGAACGGGACGTCACTGAAAATAAAATACACAGAAAAGGATGGAGAACAAGACACAGAGTGGGAAAGAGAGAGAGAGCGAGAGATACTTTCAACATCACACTACATTTGTATTGAACTTGAGAATATTTTACATCTTCTTCCAAAGTCCATTCGTTACCTGTTGCCATAGAGATTCTCATGGAAACAATATTCAATTCAAGGGAATGAAAAAGCTTTCTCTCTCACTCACTCCCTTCCCTTCTTTATCTCCTTGTGTATATGTATGTTTCACCTCTTGTTCTCTCAATCATTTTGTATTGCTCTCTTTTATTGCTTCGTATATTTGTCTGTCTATCTGTGTATTTATCTGTCTGTATATTTATCTGTTCGTCTGTCTATATGCGTTTACAACAGTTCGCAGAACTTCTTTTCGTACAATTTACATTCCATTCTAACAAGGTTCTGCAGGTCATCGATGATTGGGAGATGAGAGGAGGGAGAAGTGGGGGGATGGTTTCGTTTCAAGTTCAGATTTTCATCAGGCGGGATGGATATGTGCGGTTGCCGTGTGACGTCACATAAATGAATTTAGTTTTAGATGTGTTTTAGGAAAAGCGAGTGAGTAGAGAGAGAGGGAGAGTGGGAGAACTAGTGAAGCGAAAGAGAGATGAGTGGTGAGGGAGGATGATTTAATGAAATTTGGAATGGAAATTCGAAAATTGAAGTAGGAGAAGGAGGGAAACCATAAGATATTTGAAAATTGAAGGACTTTTCCTGGAGGGATTGGTTTTCATCGATGTATATAAAATACAATATATTAGTAAAATATAATCAAAAAGGGATGAAGAAATTAAATTTCCAAAAACACTCTAAAATAATACAGAGGTTAGAAATAAGTGGCATACTTTAAGGCGCAAGTGAATTTCAATAAATTATTTTTTAAGGATATGTGAATTCAAGGTAAAAAAAGGAGAGAGTGAGTGAAATATGATTTATGAGAATGAGTATTGATTTAATTAAATGAGAAAATAATTTCTTCAGTGAATAATTAATTCTGATTTCATAAAAGGAAACGAAAGAAACCTTTGCATATCTCGAGGCTCTTTAAAATTCACGTAATTTGAGAAATTTCGATATAAAACATGAAAATGGAACGCAAAAGTCACACGAGAAATCCGTCTCAATAATTGATAGCTACAAATATTTAGAGATGAATGGGGTAAATAGAGGAAGAAGATGGGGTGATGGTATAAGTAGAGGAAGAAAAGATGGAGTAAATAGAGCAGGAGAGAAAGATGGTGAGGATGAGTAGGGAATAGAATTCTTGTAATTGAGAGGATGAGAATATGACAGAAAACGAAGAAGAATATCAATTGCGTGCCGAAGATGAAACTGCGTAGTTTTAAACGTTCAGCCATAAAATTCCACCGAAGACCTACGAAGAGACAGACGGAGAGATAGATAGCCCAACAGAGAGACAGACTGAGGGAGAGAAAGAGACAACAGAGAGACAGATAGAGGGGGAGAGAGAGAGAGAGATAAAGAGGGTGGTGCCACACTTGCTGGCGCCATTGGGCAAAGAATACTATGACGAAGATCGAGGAGTGAGCAAAAAGCCTTTCTCTATCTCAAGCACAGGCTAGAGTTGTCTTTGTACGGATGATGAAACGGTTACAAACACAGGCGGACGGACAGACAAACAAACAAACGAATCGAGCGATGAGAAGGTGGTGGGACAGGAGGACAAACCGATGGACGGACAGACGGAGAGATAGATGGACAGACGAGCGCAGACTGGGCGCCGAAGCGATGGGCGCCAAACTCAATTACAAGTAATGACCACAAGGCAGCCAGTTTCTCGAGAAGTAACGAGTTCTGCGAAGGCCAAGGAAAGGAGGAAGAAGGAAACCAAGAGAAGGATGGAGATAAAGGGAAGGATGGAGAAAAGGGAAGGATGGCGACCATAGGAAGGAAGAAATCCAAGGGAAGAAAGGAGAAAGAGGAAAGAATGGAGTCCAAGGCAAGGTTGAAGAAGGAATGTGATCAAGGGAAGGAGGTAACGATAGAACGAGGATGAGTTAAGAAGAACGAGGGAGGCCGAGAGAACAGGGAGGACAGAAACAGTTTCCACAGCGACAAACAGACGCTTCATTACGGACATTTTAAAATTAATGAAAAGCGATGGAATCAAGGTGTGAAAACCGAACGGGGGAAGAGAGAAAAGATAGAGAAGAAGAGGCAGAGGAGGAGCGAAGGAGGCAAGGGAAGAAATTGAAAGAAGTAGAATCAGTAGAATTCTTTAAAGCCATTGAGTGAAATAAATGAAATAAATAAATAAAAATTGATAAAAATTCTTTAAAACCATTGAAGGAAATAATTGAAAAGCAATAAATATATGAAATATATAAATGAAATAAATAAATGAAATAAATATATGAAATATATAAATGAAATAAATAATTGAAAAAATAACTTAAATATAAATTTTGCAGACTTCAAGAGAAATATAGTCAACAGAGAATTAAAAGGTACCTCGTAAAATTCATGGAAAAAGACGAGAATTTCATATTTTTTCAAACAAGGTTTTTTCATAAAAAAAATCTGTAGAAACCTCTAAATTAAATTTTACGAATTAAGTATTTTCCAAATGTGGCATTGATGTGATTTAATTGTAATTTCATTAATGTTTAAATTTTTGTTGTAGGTTTTTTATTTAATGAGTCGGATTTTTATGAGGCAATTATAACGGAAAGGGAGAGAGAGAGAAGACTGTGAAAAAAAACAGAGTGAAAGGGAGAGGTAGGCTTACTCTCTAGTAAAAGTGTGAGTTAAAAAGAGGGAGTGAACGTGCGATAAGCGTCAACGAAACGTAATGTAACCATAGACCATAGGCAATGGTATTTGGAGCGTAAACGTGATAAACATTGCATAGTTTGAGGCGCTTTGGCATAAGGTTTATTTGCGTGACAAATAGCAATAGTTGTTGCTGTTGCCTTCAAATCAGTTCAAGAGGTCAAAAATGAGATAAGGTAAAGAAAAAGAAAAAGAAAAAGGAAGAGGTTTAGAAAGAGGGAGAGTGAAAGAGGGAGGGAGAATGAAAGAAAGAGTAAAAGAGGGAGTGACGGAGTGAAGGAGGGATTGAAAGAGGGAATGATAGATAGAAATGACCTAATTAGAAATTTCTCAGGTTGTCACGAAAAAAAGGGGATTTCATTAAAGCCTTTCAGGCTCCAGGCAATTGCCTATGGCTGCGAATCCTTCATATCCTGCTCCTTTCATCTGCCAGGTATCATTGTTTCTCCACCCGCTCTTTGCGCCTTTCTTCTTCCTCCCACTCTCTCCACCTTTCTCCTGTTTTCGCTCTCTGTCGCCTAGAGTATAAACAATTGCCAGGTTAACAACCTCGCCTTCGATGCTAGGTTCCGATTTTGGCTCTTCTTTGTCTATGTTTTTTCCTCCGTCTTTGTTTTTTATATTTTTTTGTCTTTGTCCCTTTTTCGGTCTCTGTGTTTCGTGTCTTCGTTTTTCTTTTTGTCTCTGTTTTTTTCTGTCTCTGTCAACACGTCGAAGGGTAACAAATTTTGCGCGCATATTTTTAGGCGCCCCAAGTGATTTTCACAAGGAGATTTTTTACGTTTTTTCTCCCTAAATCATCATGGAGCAGTTGGGATGAAGGAAATGAAATGGAAGGGAAAAGAATTCGTTTCTCTCACTCTTCCTCCTCCTCCATCTCACTTTCTTCAACCCCTTTCTCTCACTTTCCCTCTTCCTTTATCTCGCTTTCTTCCCCCCTTTCTCTCTCTGCATCTCTCTCTGACTCTCCTGGTTCGCAGACAATCCTTTTTGATGAATTATTCAGTGAGCCGAGGCTCCTCCGTCGTCGTCGTCTTTGTTGTTGCTGGGGTTAAAGCTCAATGATGGGCAGCCCGATTGCCAGCGCCAGACGAATTGATTTCTGCGCTCTGGCATTCGGCCACCATTTCTCTTCTCTCCTTCCTTCCACCTTCTCTCTTCCTCCTCCCTCTTCCGTCCTCATTATTTCTTTTTCCTTTTCGCCCTCATTCTCTCCATATGGCTGCCCGACATTTGGTTGTTTTCTTTTCGCCTCGTTTTACTTTCCTTTTATGGCCAGCCTTTGGCCTCGCACGTTCATCCATCTGTCCATCCAACCGTCCGTCCGTCCGCCTTTCATCCGTCCCTCCATTTGTTCGCTTAACTTGTTGCTCGGCCGCCACGCCGAAAAGTATGCAATGGAAATTATAGCGAGCACTAGAGTAGAAATGCTTGAATACCTTGAGGCGTTCTTTCGCTCGCTCGCCTGCTTGCTTTCCTTTCTCCTGTGTATGTGTGAGCTTTAGATGTGTGCATGTGTTTATTTGTCTCTGCCCCTCTCTTTCTCTCTGTCTGTTTGTCTTTCCGTCTACTTCTGAACAAGACATTTGCTTGAACAGTCACGCGTCGTCATCTGTCTGGGGGGAGAATTGTGTGCGTGCCAAAAAATATGCAACATTTTTTTTAGTTCTATCTTTCTCTCTTTTCTGTTTTAAACCAAAGCTCATTAAATGATGCGAAAGTAAATGCTTTTTTTGTTGTTGCATATCTTTGGGCGCAGGAAAAAATATTTTCCAAAGTTCTTGAACTCATTCTTCTTCTTCGTATTATTTTTGTTCTCTTTTATTTATTTTTTTCTCTCCTTCTTTTTCTTGTTCTCTCCTTCTCCACACATTTCTCTCCTCCTCTTCGTCTCTTCATTAATTACTTTCTGTTGTGTTGTTTTTGTCCCTTTTTGTCCCTCTCCCACTCTCACCTTCTTTGATGCGATAAAAAAAAGCTCTCGACACAGACGTGAGCTCGTGTTTACTTGTTAGTGTTTTGCAGTGGTTTGTTTACTTTTGAAATGTATGCGTATTTTATACATGCACATACATCTATCTACACACACACACACAATCGCACACATCCATCTATATGTCTATATAGAGGTTTATATGTATGTACTGGGTAATATATTTCGATCAACCTGCTCTCGTTCAAGGTGAATTGAGCGAATCCTTCCGTTCGCGTGACACCCACGCGACGGGGGGAGCTTTGAGAGAATTGAAAGAAAAAAATATATATCGACAGAAGATTGTGAGAGAGAAAGAGAGGGAGAGGGAGACAGGGAGAGTAATGTCTAGAGAGAGAGAGAGATAGAGAGAGAAATCGAACGCTTTGGAGAGTGCTTTCAACTTGTTGCAGTTGGAGTTTAGACAATAAAAATCATTCGATTTTTAGGGAATTGAAACCGAGTCTGGTATAAATTGGGGCTTAATGTTTTATCATTATTTTCATATTTTTAATTTTAAAATAATTTATTTTATTTATATTTTTTTTGAATTATAATTTTTTATTTGTGCATAATTTTTATATTATTATTTTTGTATTTCTTTTATTTTTTATATTTAATTATAATTATTTATTTCATATTTTAATATAATTTTCGAATATTTAAAATTTGTTTTTTCTAATATTTTACTATTGTTATTTTTGAAATATTTATTATATGGATATATGAATATCCTTACTAGAAGAAATTTTTACGTAAATTATGGAAAAAAATCATTAAAAACCAAATTATGTTTTCAATAAATGAATTAAAGAATAATCTCTGTCCATTTAAAATTAATTTGATGGTAAATTCATTCACTGCACAAGTTTCCCAACGGTGCCCACTGTGCAAAGGTTTCAACCATCTCCCGAAAAGCTTTTTCTGCGCAACCCTCAGACACCGAGACCAACAGCTGTTTGGCTCCACTGCTCTCAGATGATGAGAGCTGCTCCAACTTTTTGCCAAAAGTTGCAACAAGTTGCGTAAAAGCTCTTTCACAAATACACAAACACTTTCATAGACATTGAAATATATACACATAGAGATATGTGTGCTGCGTATAACTTCGCACTTTCACTGATAACTCGAAAGCTCGCGACGTTCGGAAAGTTTTCCCAACTTGTTGGCCAAATAATTGTCCGAAGGATGTTGGGCCAACAGTTGATTGCGCGCCGTGTCCATGACGAAAACGTTTAAGAAAACGCAAGCGATTTAGAGTGAGAAGGAAGATAGAGAGTGAGAGAAAGAGGAGAGATATATAGAAAGTGAAAAGTAAAACATAACAAAAAAGTGAAGACAAACTTCAAAAAATATTCGCTGTAATTTGTGACGCGTGTGTGCGTTCGTGTGTGTGCGTGCGTTTGTAGAGGTATTTGTGAGTGTATGAGAGGAGAAAAACACATACAGAAATAAAAGAAAAATAATAGAAGCTAAATAATAAAATTAAAATAATTAAAATTATATAATATAAACAAAATAATAAAATCAAAATAATAAAACCAAAATAATAGACCAAATAAGAAACCAAAATAAAAATAAACAGCAGATAACAGAACAACTATTTTAAATCATTTTTAAAATAAACTAATTTTAAGAAATTAAATGCAGAAAATACAACATAATGCAAAATTAAATTAATTTCAACAAAATAAATAACTAATATATTACAAAATAAATCCAAAAAATTGGTAATTAAAAAATAGGTATTTTGAAGAAAATAAAAAATATAAAAATAATATAATATATTATAATGTAATATAAAATAAAGAAAAATAAAATAATCTGGCAACAGCAGCAGAGAATTTGTGGAAAATTGTATGGAGAACATTTTTTGGAGAAACTCAATTAAAAGTTGAAATTAGATGGTAGGAATTCGAGGAAGTCGAACGAACGCTTGATGATGATGATGAGGTTTGGAAAGGGGGTGATGAAAGATTAATGACGAAGGGGAAAATTGAAGAGAGTTTTGTAAGTTTATTGGTACAAACAACGAGTCGCGAAGGGAGGGATTCCTTTAAATTGCGATTCCATTAAATTATGAACATCCATTAAATTATGAAGAACCAAAAAGTAAAATGAGCCAAAGTAAATGGGAAAATAATTATGTAGAAAAATTTCAATTTGATACACTAATCGTGTTTTCAAAAATGATGAAGAGTAATTGAAATTCATACAAGAAGCTTCATCGGAAGAAAGAATCATCAATGATGTATGAAAATTTAATAAGAAACTAGAATGAAAAACTATATGATTTAAAAATTAAATGTTTTAAAAATATAGAACATTGATAAACATTTTTCCTTTAGGTATTACTTTTGTATACACATTTAAAAACACTAATTAAAAATTCTCAAAAAAAATATTTTAAGATTCAAAGATAAATATAGTCTTTTAAGACTTAAATCACCTCAAATCGTGATTATATCAACCTCACCTCTCCAGTTTTCAGTTCTTCAATTTTTGGAATGAAAAATATGTTTATTATATACATTTTATTGAATAACTTTTTACACTATTTCAATATCGAGGGAACCTCGACGTTTTCAACCGGGGCAAACTTGCGAAAGAATGTTTCAAAGCATTCGCAACTTTCCGTGGACTTGAACGTTCTTTGGAATGCTTTTGTGAAGTGCAATAAAAACATTAACAGGAGCATAACAAGAGCAACAACAACAAAAGCAACAATAAGATCCAAGGCAATAAGAGAAACAACAAACCAGGGAAACAACAACAAGAGAAACAATAAGAATAGAAATAATAGCAAAAGAAACAACAACAATAGAGATAAAAACAACAAAAGACATGAGAACATAAACAGCAACAATTTGTTGCACAATGCTGTGGTTTTATTGCATGGACGAAAGAGAAGAGAAATAGAGATGGAGGAAGAGGGATAGAAATAGAGGAAGAGGAATAGGGATAAAGGAAGAGGGATAAAGATAGAGGAGAAAGAAGAGTTTATGTTCAGTTCCCGGGATCGTGAAGGAAATTACTTGGAAATTATTTGCTCTGGCAGCGTTTTAGCGATTTTTCACATTTTCGTCCATCGTGTTTTTTTTCTGTTCTCGACTTCTTGTGGTCGCTGATATCGTTGGCAAGCATTAACGACAGCAGCTATAACAACAACAAAACCAACAACTACAAAGTGTCGACAATGGGGAGAGAGAGAGAGAGAGACCGAGGCCGAGATCGAGACCAGGGCAGCAACGACAAATTAAATGTCAACAAGGGCAACAATCGCTTACACCATGAGGCTTTCAGCCAAATTGATATAAAACCATAAACGCCGCAGCAGACAGGCAACAAAATGTGCTTGTTGTTGTTGTTAATGTTGACCATGTTGTTGTTCTTATTGTTAATGTTGTTTTTGCTTCTTCGGTCATTGTCATTTGGTGTTGTTGTTGTGGTTATTGCTACCTCGAATCTAAATTGTTCTTTGGCCTGATGTCGTTCGGCCCATCCCAAACCCCTGCCATTCCATCCGAAAACCCATCCGTTGTCCCTCCCACAATAATTGCCTACTTTTGGGCGACTTTAATATCGACTTTGGGGTGTGCTCGAGCGTGTTTTAAGGACTATTTGAGTGAGCTTTAAGGAACCTTTCCTTTTGATGGGCTCTCGAGGAGGAAGAAATGTCGGAAAAACGTTTGAATTCGACTTTTTGATATATTTCGTTGAGATTGAAAATATGACAGGAAATAGTTTTCAAGAAATTTTTCGATTTATCGAAATCAATCGATGAACTTAGAGGATTTTTATTAAAAAATGTTCTTTATACATGAATTTTGGAACTGAATCTGAAAATTTTATTTTATTTAAACCAATATTAAAAAAAATATAGTTGATTAGTGCAGAAAAAAGAGAGATTATAAATAAATAATTTAATGAACTCATAGGATGTCGTCAGTTTAATGCCTTTTAATTTATTACCGTTAAATTTACTACCATTTAATACAATTTAGTTTAATAACAGCTTGCCACATCTGCTCTTGTAATTGAGATATATAGCTATTGCCGTCTCTTTCAACGGAGCTTGATACAATTGACCTTAATGCTATTTTATGTTTTAGTTTGCCTTCAACTAACTCATGGCAGTTCAACCAATTTTATGTCTGTCATATTTTTTTCTCTATCTATTTCTTTTTCCCCTTTCTCTGTCTGATTCACTTTCTCCGCCTCATTCACTTTCTCTATGTCTAGTCCTTTCTCTGTCTTATTCTCTTCCTCGTTTCGTCTATTATTCTCCTCACTAGTCATTCATTCCATCCACGCTGTCCATCTATCAATATAAGTCTCTCGCTGACAGCAAATATTTAATATGAAATTTATTAATATTTTCGAATGTAGTTCCACGTTGCGAAAACCATTACAGCTCGGTACCGCCTTCTCTGTCTTCTTCCTCACTCACTCTATTCTGCCTCACTCTATCGTATTTACCGTTCAACGTTACTGTCCATCCATCCATCTCTCGAGTCGTTACTTTCCTTGCTTCGTGTCGTTTCGCATTACCTCGTCGTAATTTTCCACAGCTCTGCAGCCTTTAATTTTGCCATTCTTCTTGGCTTTCACTCGATCTGTCTGTCTCAGGCGTGTTTTCTCCCCTCCTTATGGTCGTTTTCTTTTGCTTTTGTCTCTTTTCTACTGTCTCTTCTCCTCCCTCTGTCTCTCTTCTACTCCCTCTGTCACTCTTCTACTCCCCTTGTCTCTCTTCTCCTTGCTCCTGGTTTCGCCCAGCGGTAGGGAATCAAATTAGTAACTCGCAAGTGTCCCAAGAGTCGCCGTCGCTTCGACAAATCAACTAACAGACTTCCTCTGCCTCCGTCTCTGGGGACTCTTCTGCTGCTCCATCGTTCATCTGTTGATCCATCTCCTTCTCTCTCCATCTCTTTCTCTTACCAACCGTTTTGTCTACCTCTTTATACATACAGTTCCTATACTTCTCATTGATTCTCTCCTTCATTTGCATTAAATGTTATATGTTTATCACTTTAATATTCAGTGGACTTTTGATAAAACAAATTATGTCTGCTTTTACAATTTTTGAGGAGAGCGAACATACATTTTTTGTTTAAATATAAGTAAAAATATTGTGTTATAGTAAAAATGTTTCCAAATATTGTAAAATAGACAATCTGTATATTGAAAAATACTATAACAAAACAAAATTTAAAATTATCTCGACTTATTGCTTTAAAATAATATATTTTCTTTATTTCCTTGGTTCCTTTCTTTAGTTCTTGGTTCCTTGTAGTCCTCTCCTATTCAACTGTTCTTCTATTGATTTCTCTCCTTTATATCATCATAAACATACCTTTCTATTCTCTTCTTCTTATCTTTTTATCATATTCTTACCTTTTTATCATCTCAACTTTTTCAACTTTACCTTCACCCTCCGATTCTTCCTTGTCTGATTTTCTCATCCTCTCATCCTTCTCGCCCTCTCCAATTTTCTCTTCCCTCTCCGATTCTTTCTCTTCTCCTCCTTCTTCTAATCCCCAAAGTCCTATATCTCCATCCTTCTCCCTCCACCTGTCTATCGTCTAATTCTCCTCCATGGCGTCCATTATGAAGCTCCCCTCAGGGGTCATGAGGAAAGCTTATTATTTTTCATATTTGAAACAAAAGCAACGATAATGTTAAATTTGGATAACGTTTTTCTCTTCTTCTTCTGCCATTGACTTCTTCCCTTTTTCTGTGTCCATATCTTCCAGTCGTTCGTGGAATTTTTTCTCTCACTCTTTATGGTTGTTTCTTGGTCATGATGGGTTTTCTTCTTATTATTTTTTTCTTTTTCCTTTGTATTATTCGAGTTCTTCTTCTTCATCTTCTTATATTTCTTCTTCTTTCTTCTTCTCCTTCTTTTTCTTCTTGCTCTTCTTCTTCATTGTTCTTGTATATAATTTATTTAGGGTCTTCTTCTCTTTCTCGAATTCTCAATGCATTAAATTAATTAATTTCATATTCTCCGATGTAAGTCGGATTTAAAGCGGAGCTATATATAGATGTATGTATATATAACGAGTCGAAAATCCTGAGGGAAAGAGATAGAAACACAGACGAGACTTTGGGGGAGTTGTGTAGACAAAGAAAGAAATAATGAAGGAAAGAGGGAAATTAATTTAATTTTATTAGCTCAATTTACTTTTGCATGAAGGTAGGTATTTTTTTATTGTCTCGTGAGTTTTTTATTTGTTGAGAGTCTCGTTGGGATTTTATATATTTTTATATATAGGGCAGGTACACTAATCATTTAGGAATGATGAGAAAAAAGGAATAAAATTTGTATTTTCAATTTTATATTCATTTTTTTATGGAAGTATTTTTATTTTTTCTGGAGTTTTTTCACCTGTTCAATAAAATAGGAATGATAAAATAATTTTTGTTATTTATATTTTGTAAACAATTACATATTTATTTTCTGTGAACTTTTATATTTACTAACAATTTCAAAAATAATTTATATATTCTTTGAAATTGTTTCTACATTTTTCACAATAATCGGATTAATAGTACAATTTTTTTTTGTTTTGCATATTTAAATATTTTTATAAGCTTGGTTTTCCATATTTTTTTATATTTCTCCATTCTAATTTCATCAATTTGTAATTTTTCCATTTCTAATTTTCTCAATTAAATTTTTTCAATTTCAATTTCTCTTCTAAATTTCTTCACATATTTCCATATAACAATCTTCTCTCATGGTTTTCTATCCCTACACCGAAGTATTTTGAAACAAAATTTATATTAATTCAGTGCCATCAATTGTCGCCCCCGCCCCCTCCGCCAGTCTCGTGTCGTCCCTGTCCTCGTCGTCCTTTCGACGGCAGCAAATGGAAACGAAACTCAAGACAAGGCCACGTTCCACGCTTCTGCCCCCATCCACCGGAATCGACCACCGGTGCATCATCCGTAATGTGAATGGAGAAGAAAGAAAAATGATCGAGAGTAATTTTTATCAAAAGTGAAAATTTGTTTTTGTCGCCGTTGTCATCATCTTTCCATAGAAATTGCAAAATCGTAGAAAATCACAGAGGGGGAGAGAGAGAGAGAGAGAGAGAGAGCGAGAGTATGAGAGTGGGGGTGAGAAAGAGAGAGTGAAACGACCTCTAAACGTGAGGCCGCGCGTGTTGTTTGAGAACAGAAGAAGAAAAAGAAGCATCCGTCGTCCCACGTGACACTCGAAGGACTCAAAACGACACACGCCAGGCTACTTTGTTTCCTTTCATCAAGGGTTTACATTTATCATTTATTTTCTCTATCATTATTTTTCTTCTCTTTCTGGTTTTTTGTTCCCATTCTCCTTCTTTTGTTATCTTACTCCTCCTTCTTTTGATAACTTCCTCCTCTCGCTTCTCCTTTTTTTTGTCTTCCTCTCCACTTCTTCTTTGAATCGTTTGCATTTTCGATTCGATCCTTTATTTGTCTGTCTCCTGGTTGCATTGAAATTCTACATAATACCGTCTGCTTGTGTTGTACCGTGGCAGCTGCTGCCATGCTCATGTTTTCTCTCTTTCTCTATCTCTCCCTCTCTCTCTATCTTTTTCTCAATCTATGTCTCCTCTCTGTGTCTATCTCCCTCCCCCACACATCTATTAAATGTTGATGACATCAGTTGTTGGCTTTCTTTATTATTTTCCAACTATACATCGATTGTCCTTCTCTAGTTCTACCTCTATCTCTCTTTGTCTCTCTCACTATCCCTCCTCCCTCTCTCATTCCCTCTTTACATCTCTCCTTCTCGTTCATTTGGTACTGTTTCGAGGAAATCCTTTTAAAATTAAATGAAATCGAGAGAAGAGAAGGAAAACAAAAATGATTGAGAGAGAGAGAGATCTCTGAATATTGAGTGTGAAGAATTTTGTGTATGAGCGATTGAATAAGTGAATCACTGAGTTACTGTCTGCGTGTGTGTGTGTGTGAGTGTCTTGGTATTGGTGAGTGATTGCATGAGTGAGAGAATGTGCTCGTTTTGCTCGTGTCTTGACGCAGGACAATTTGTCACAATTATTATGACAATTGAAGTGACGTCCATGAAGAGAAGAGAAACAGAGAAAAAAAACCCGATACATGCAGAGAGAGAGAGACAGCCACATAAGAACTCTCGTACACATGACCATATTGACTCAAACACATACACATATTCAGTCAGAGACATATATACAGTCAGATACACACATATACGGACAGTTGGATCGAAGGATGAGCGGCCACAATCAGAAGTGTATGTGTTGCCACATGTGGTTCTTCAACGTTCATCATTTTGATCCTGTCGAATGGCAGATATGCTACTGGAACAACAATAACAACAACAAAAGAATAACAACAAAAGAATAACAACAAAATAATAACAACAACAAAAAACAACAACATTGATCAAATAACAACAACAATGACCAACGTGAGACGTGCTACGAAGAAGAAACATAAGGAGAAAGAGAACGAGAGTGAGAGAGTGAGAAGTGGGAATAATTTGCACTGCAATTGATTGGATTGAATTAACTGCAATATTGTGATTGTCTTCGTATGCATGTGTGTAGTTGTAAGTTGTGCATGTGTATTCTTGTACATATGCATATGTATGTGAGAGACTCGATTCACTGAATTTACCGTAAGAGTCAGTCAGAATCAGAAAATCGAATAATAAATCAGAGGGAAAACGACGCAGGGCATGAGATTTTCACGTTAAACTGAACTGAATTGAATGGAATTTCTTAAAACATAATTAATTGACTCTCGACATATGTAGTAAAAAGTGGAATACGTAAGAAGAAATGATATTATAATGTAAATAAACAAATTAATAAAAAATGAAAATTAATTTTTGATCATTATCAGATCAAATATCATCGATGTTTCGTATTTAAAATAATAATATTAAAAATTATTGGAAATTAACCAATATATTCGACTAAAAATCAATCTAAGTAAATTTGAGAAAATGTTTGTATTTGAAAAATTATAAAAACATGAAAATAATTCATTTACAGGAATGTTGTTCATAGTGATTTATTATTGTGAAAAAAGAAAAATAATTTTCAAAAACAAGTTTTTTAGTAATTTGAACAAGTTGAAGTAGTTTGAAACAAATTCAAATAATTGAAAATACATTTTTTTATTATCTAGATGTATTTTAAAGGGTTTTTAAAATATGTCATACTACTAATAATAGCTTCCTTCCTCTCTTTATTCAAAACTCCCACTCACTCTCTTTACACTGCTTCCTTCCTCCTCAGGCAGCCACAAGTTTCGCGAAGCTTGGTTACAATTGATTCAAAGGTTCATTAATTTTGAATACTTGTTGTCGTAAATGGGGAAAACGATGATGAAGGATCCCAGCAAGGTCACGAGTCATTAGAGTCGTCCTCAAGAAAAGAGCAAGAGGGAGACAGAAAGAGGGAGAGAAAGAGAAGAAAGACATTGGAAGAGAGAAAAAAGAGAGAAGTGGGGGGAATTGAATGAAAAATACTAAATCAAATGCATAAAAGAGTAACGAGCGAACCCATTAATGTGGGAGAGAAAAATATTGTAAAACGATGACGGGATCAAAATAATGCTATCAAGAAAGAGGTAAATAAATAATAGTAGATGAAATGGAGAAGAAAAATATTGCGAAAAAGAGAAATACTATAAAAAATGCATAGTTCAAAATAGAAGTACGAAGAAAAGAACTGAGAATGTTGTATAAACTGAGCCAGATGGAATTACAAATGTCAATTGTGGAAAATGAATGCGAGAATATAAATGAGAGAATAATAAAAAGGAGGAGAATGATAAAAAGGAGGAGACTAATAAAGAATCGTTTCAAAATAATAGAAGACCAGAATTTATGTAGGATTACATCGTTCGAACTGAAAATAATCAAGGAAAAACTAAATAACAAGAACAAATAACAAGATAAGATAAAAGATAAAATAACAAGAAAATAACATAGAAAAGGAAGAAAAAACCATGAGAAGAATTTCTTGTGAACTAAAATCACTCTTTGTATGGTTTTACAATTTTTTACATGTCTTTCGAAAATTATATTTTCTGCAAATATTCCAGATCAATGGAGAAGACAACAGAATCATCAATAACAACAACAATAACAACTTATATATTATTGACAACCTGAAAAATGACAAATTTTCGATTCATCTTTCAATATCATATTTATTGTTTTTTGTTCGTTTTTTTGTTGTCTCTTTTCAGTTGGTGTTGTCTCTTTCCAATTGTTGTTGTCTCTTTTCGGTTGTTGTTGTCTTCTTGTCATTGTTTTTTTTTTCATGTCGGTTTTTTTTTCATCTCATCATCACGTATTCCGGATGCAAAGCGAGATCCTGTTGCCGACAGAAATTTGTCGGATATACATTTTTTACTTGTTCTCGGGTGAAGAAGACTGATGGAAGAAAATATGTATGGAAAAATGGAAGGGAAAAAATATGATAAAGAGATAAAGTGAGAGAAAAAAATATAGAAAAACGATGGAAAATATATGATAAAGAGAGAGAAAAAATCTATGAAAACGTTGAAAAAAAGAGAAAACGAATCAAGCAATAGATCAAAAAGCAGCGATGACAAGAAATCGTTTCAATTGATTTGCCTTTGTCTTTATTTTTGTTGTAGTTGTATTTTACAATTTGTTGCCACTTGAATGGAATTGTCTTGTTGTTATTGTTGTTACACACCCCCAAGGGGTTGTTGTTGTATGCCCCATAAGTTTGTTGTTATATCCTCCATGAAGTTGTTGTTACAACCAATGTTGTTTCTGTTGTTGTCTATTTATCCGACTGACGTCAATGCGATTTCTGCTCCACTCGACTCCATTCAAGTTGAAAAACTCACCAACAGCAGCAGCAGCTGTCGAAGCCAGAGGAAACGTGGCTGTGGGTTGGGCGAAAGGGGTTCAAGAGATGAGAAGGAGAGGTGTTGAAAGTGGTGAGAGGAGCACAGAGAGTGGGGGGGAGACAGAGACGAAGGATGGCGGCAACAGTTGACAGTGTAATTTGTCATGCTCGATGTGAACAGAGCTGCCAAGTGTCAGCGACTGTTGGCGATAATGCATATTTTAAAATTAAATTTTGTAAATTTTCTCGGAAATTGGAAATTTTTTGATAAATTGCTAAAAATAAATATTTAAAAATTAAATATTTAGCAAAAAAAAAAAAATGTTATTCAAGTTAAATTTCCGTTTAACAAATATTTGTTATTAATTGCGAAAGTTTTATTTGTTTCAATTTCTCCTTTTTCTTTAAATTTTAAAATACTTTATTAAAGAAAAAATTACAAACACAAAAAATACTTAGAAAATTATGAGAAAAAATATTTATTATTATTTTGAATTTAGTAAATTAAAAAATAGTTATTAAATTTAAAATTTTATAGGGAAAAATTGTAATCAAAACCAATATTAAATTTTCACGAATATAATTTTTATTTTTTATTATTTTTTACTTACATAAATGAAAGAAAAAAATTGGAATAAATATTCATATCGTTTTTAGAAAACATTTAATAAATTGAACAATTTATGGCGAAAATTGTAAATTCCCTTTAAAATCAGAAGTTCAGTGAAATAGAAACACTTTTATAGCCCGCCCATTTTCGTTGCTCTTCCCCATCATCGCTGGTGACCCAAAAATCAGAATTCAAAATTTTCCATTTCATGTAAAACCAACGCCCGTTTCGTCCACCCAATGAACGCCACCCTATCTCTCTCTCTCTCATCCACTGAACATCTCCGTCTCTGTCACGCCTCATCGCGTGCGCTGCTAAAATCTCTCCTTTTCCCTTTCTCTGCTTGTGTTGTGCCTCTCGCTCGCGCGCTTGTGCCTTTTGGTGCTTTTATTAACTGTCAGCACTGACATCAAAATTCAAGATAAAAATCAATATCCTTTACAACAACAAAAACAATAAAAAACAACAACAAGAACAAAAAGTTCCCAACATTACCAGCGACAAAAACAACAAATATCCCAAAGCAAAAACAATTTTCGTCAACAACAAAACAACTTTCGGCATCAAAAACACAACAACAATAATAACAACAACCTTTTTGGGAATCGCCGTAACCTAATTTTCACAATATTGTTGTTATTGTTGTTGTTGTTGTCTGCCACATCGACGCCGCTTTCGCCGACTGTCGTCATTCGTCCTTCATCGGCAACATCAACAACAACAAAAATATTTATAATGATACAACAACATAACAACAACAACAAGAAACTCTTCGAAATATTTATCCCAAAATTTATGCTTGAAAAGAAATCCCTTTGAAGTTTCTCTTCTCTATTCTGAAGCATGAGTGAAGGGAGGGAGGCCAGAGAAAGGGGCGATAGAGAGGGGCGAGGGATTGGGGTTACAAAGCAAACAAACAAGAGTCGAAAATGAAACGAAAACAAGAAGAAGAATATGAAGAAAAATCATAGTTAAATCAGATCAACTGAAGCTCGAAATATTCGTCTTAATATGAGGGATTTTATGATGTTTTTATTGTTGTTGTCGTCATTGTATTTTTTGTTTGTTTGTGATATAAAAAATATTCTCCAGTCATCGAATCGAGAACTCTGAAAATAGTAATAACAGCTAGAGTTGTGGAAACAAAGTAGTAGAAATCATAAAATAAGTAATAAAAATAGATAAAAATAGATAAAGAATCCTTTTCTTGATGATATGACGTTGGAGTTGAATGAATTGAAATGAGAAAAGGAAATATTAGCAAATGGATATGAGTTTATTTGTTAGTTGAAACACTTACAATGTAGCATGAGGATAATTCATTGAAATACAATTAGTGGCTGATTATCATATATCCATTAGATCATAAATAATTCCATGTAGGCCCAATTCCTTCAATACTTTAATCGTTGGCATCGAGTTGTGTTCGCCGGCCCAGCAAAAAAGAATTAAATCACGATTTTTCACCATATTTATCTGAGAAAAAACACAAAAAAAAAACAAATTAATTAAATTTAAAAAAATAAATTAAAATAAATGATATCAAAATAATTAAATGAAAATGAAATTAATTTTACTTAAATTTTAAAAATGAAATATATAAATATTTTAAATTCCAAAAATTAAAGACAATTTTTCGAAAGAAATAAATAAATTTGCCGTTTGTGCTATTTTAGAAATAATAAAACAAGAATGGAAACTTTTATATCAACAACAAAGTATTGAAAAAGGAAAGGAAGATCTTCCCATACATAAAATCTAAACCATGGTTTAAGAATCCAATCCAAAACCGATTGATATCAAACTAATGAATAGATTAATGACAGACCACTCTTTATGCAAAGCCTCTTTATTTACAACGAATTCAGTACCAAATGATATTTGTGATCACTGTGGAATACGTGAAGATAACTCCCACATTATATTTAAATGTCAACATAATAGCCAAAGATCAAATTTACAAATTTTATCAAAATATGAAACTACCACTGAATTCTTTAGGAAGAACCTATATCATCTA